>JAOPJJ010000114.1:798339-827201 GCA_027122795.1 Enchelyopus cimbrius | reverse complement strand
AAAACGGAATAATGAAATGACAAACTGTTTTCCCATTTTATTGTTTTCGGTTCTTCATTGAAATTCAAAAGAACGAATGATACACGGACCCTGTAGGTTAACTAAACTGAATAATTTTTTTTACATTTTTTTAAAAATAGGCCTATTTCTTGACCCATCAGAAATCAGCATGGTCTTGTATTTCGCTTTCTAAATAACGCACCTGTGTCTTTGAGCTCAGTGAGTTCATCTGCTTCCATGTCGTTGACTTCGTTTTTTCTTCAGTTAAAATCCATCAAGTGTGAAAGTTGCATTCCTGAGCTGCAAGATTGAAAGTTACCCCCGAGGATAAGACGTCAGTAGGTCACACCGCGTGAACGTGTTCTGCACGGACAACGTGACCGTCCGTATGGGCACGCGCCTCCATAGGGCGTCGCTCACATTAGTTTGGTCATTCGGTTGTTTTGGTGACACAATTGTGGAAATAATAAAATACACTTATGACCATTCAATAGAAAGTTATATTATGGGTTTATTTATTCTTACATTACATGTTTGTAAAATATAAACCAGCAAACAAGTAAAAAAAAAAAATCATCGAGCAGCTATAACAATTGATTAATCAATTGTTTAATGAACTTACTAGAATGCATAGCATTATTTATGTAATTCAGTACCAGGAGAATCTTTTTGAGTCTCCTCCTCAAGTCCTCGAAAAAATAACTCACACATGTTTGAAATGATCAAAATAATTCTCCTTTCCTAACCATATACAGAATAACATGGTCCTGGCCATGACAAAAACATGTAGGCCTATATGACTCAAGATATCAACACTTATTTACGTTTAATTCACGAGTTGGGTTAGAATCAACTTTATTAAATCGTTATCCTAAGTCAGACTCAAACATAAAGAATCAAATTAGTAAAAAAAAACTATGAATCAACTACCGCTATCCAGTGGTTGAATATGCGACCACTACCACCCACTGGACACTGGGTGGCAGTGAGCTTTGTTGGACCGGTAGGTCGTTGAGGTAAGCCCGGGTTAGCGTCATAAAGTCTGCTTGCTTTACGTGTCCAGTCAGGCTGGATAACGCCACATATCATCTTCTTTTGATGTTTTCATCAGGTCAAACACGGGACGCTCTCCTCTGGAATATTGTTTCCAGATACCTGTGCAACACTTTCAACCAACATATTAAAAAGTATGAAGTTTGATCTGCACACTGGCTGCACAGTGATTGCACTTAATAAAATGCAATAAACCAAACCTAGTGTAAACAACAGTCAAGGCTTGAGATAACAACTTCAGCGAGATTACCTTCTCTTCCTGAAACTTGCATTGAGATAACAGGAGCCCAGTAGCATGGTCTGCGGAAGACATTAGGCATAGAGTTGTAGACCATATGAAGAGAAAAGGTAAAATCTCTTGTAACCTAAATGCGTTGTACATATGCTACATATGGCGTGAGCTAGGAGGGAGGGGACAACAGGCCCTGAACATTAGGAATAAACGTACAGCCAACCCCAACAGCCCTCCTTGGATAGTCGCTGCCCACTCAAAGGTCAGGTGCTGCGTGAGAAAACCCCCCATCATGGGTCCCCACAATGTCCTGGAGAGGAGAAAATTCATTACATTTTGGCCACGCTTGTTCTGTTAGACACAAGTCCTACACCCTGCATCAATTCAGCATTGGATGATGATTAATGATGATTCATTAAGTGGTAAATCAACAGTCAACTTGACGTTCGTCGAGTGTGCGTGCACACCTGGGCACACTGATTGCACCATGCACAACAGGTGTGCAGCACCTGAGTCGCCTCAGACTGGGCCAGTTGAGGCTAAACCAGCCCCCGTCCACACACCAACAAGACTCCACTCACGAGGACTCACCCCATGGACCAGCTGGCCCCAAACAGTCCGGACACCATTCCTAGGGTACTCAGTGAATCGTCGAAGCCCTGCTCTCTGTCCCCAAAGAAGATCATTTAAAAGGAAAAAAAAAAAAAGAGTCATATATTAGTATAATATTCAGACGGCACAGAGGCTTGGGTAATACGTCAGATGAATTGTGGTGACTCACTTTGCTGATGTAATGACCTCTGGTAGGCTAGGCACGAGGCTTAGGCCCAAGCCAAAGCCAAGCAGGCAGAGCATGAATATCATCAACCACAGCTGGCTAACGAATAGGGAACACAGGACAGAAGAGACCACGTCACTTCACTGCCAAGCAATGGGCGTCTGACCGACCTGGATCCATTTTAAGCGGCACCAGCCCACCTGGGGATGTGGAGGAATGGCGCCGGACCCAGCAAACTGAAACTGAGCCATGAGAGAATGCCCCCGGCCATCATGAACCAGCACCTTGTGATCTGGAATGGGACCAACAGGAGTTGGTAACATTGTACACGTAAAGCTTATTACAGCCAGCCCCGCATTAACATTCTCTACTGCCAGAGTTTCTGCTATTTGAGGTTCATGACCCCCATCGGAGACTCACAGGATATTTATCCGCAATGAAACCAAGTCCCGGTGCGACCAGGGTGTAGGGTAAGGAGAAGCCAAGGAAGATGAGACCCACATAGCCCGGGGTGAGACTGAACTAACGCAAGAGAGAGACAGTTTCACAATCAGTCATTCTTTTTAAAAACGTGACAAAATGATATTGGTTCCAAAGCATTGAAAACACAACAAAGGCTGCGATTTCCCACCTTTGGAAGCATAGACATAACTTCCGCCAAAGGGTAAATGCTTGGTTATCTGGAGTACCTTCTTCATCGCGTACAAGGACAAGGTGGCGTCCACGAAGCCCAGCCCTGAGCTCAGTGTGACGATGAAAAAGCCGATGAGCGATACTTTGGGGATTTTCAGCAGTTTAATGAAGGAGGCGTCAGAGGGCTCTGCGTCTGTGTGACGGAAAACCAAAAAGACAAGCACAACTGCAAAGTATCATGTGATCCGTTGTTTAAACCACAGGCAGTCCAATGTCTGAACACACTGAAGCTGCTGCATCCTCACCGCAGCTGGGCATGACCATCATGTTGAACGGGACCATCAGCAGCAGAATACAGCCCAGAACCAGGAAGGGGAGCTCGTAGCCGGCGGCCTGGTACATCCACCCTCCTATTGGAGGCCCCAGGATGAGCCCCAGTCCTGTGAACATCTCCAGACTGCCCTGGAACACAAACAAAGGTAAAGGGGGCTCATACTGTGAAGGAAAAAACGTGAGAATGACGCAGAGCAATGACGGCAGCATGCGGGGAACATGGGAGGGGAAAACGTGGAGACATAGGGGTACGCTACACCTACCAGGATCGTGGCCAGGTTGTTTGGAAAGACCTTAGAGGCTAGGGCGATGGAGGAGCAGGCGGCTGCGGCGAAGCCCACAGCGTCGATGGTCCTCACGATGAAGCACAGCGCGATGAACACAGTGCCTGAGGGCGCTCTGTTGAGGTATCTGAACAAGAGGGATGACTGAATCAAGATGACTTAACGCCATTATTACCAAACCGCCTTTTCCTAAAACCAGCCACAGGACCGAGGTGCACTTGCCTTTCCTAACGACTACATACTCAACACTACAGGCCGGAAGAGGACTTTTTCCTTAGGAGATTCTCTCCAAGCCCCGTTGCCTCAACCCCTACACCAACTTCCCTTTACATTCTCCCTCCTCCCAAACCTACTTCAGTCATTCTATTTAATTGATCTATTTCATGTTGTTTTTTCTATTCTGATCCACCATCAAACCTCCAATCTTCAATGCTCGGTAAACTTACCCAAAAATGATAGTGCATCCACCAGAAACAAAGAGGCCTGATACAAGCATGAACTTTGCACCAATTTGAACAATCTGAGGCCCAGGTAGAAGAATAGGTTAGACAAACATAGACAAGGAATAACCCAGATAAGTTGGACATTCAGAGTGTAATTCACTAACATATTTTCCCATCAGCAGTGAACCAATAAAGTTGCTGAAGGCGTAGCAGCTAAATATCAGACCGATTACTGTCTGGCTGGCTCCCTTCAGTAACGCCTGCGTTGGAATCAAAAGAAAGTGAAGGAAAATTATATACATAGTAAAAAAAGGAAATTATATAAAATTACTTGTATAAAATGTCACGTGAAATAGCCTGACATTTCATGGTAGTAAACGGCTTTATAGCTTACCTCTGTGGGAAAGAATGGTCCAAGTATTGAATAACAGATCATTGAGCTGAAGTTTACAGAAGCAACAGATATTAATGTGAATATTTGTGTCCGCGTCATCCTCCCTGGAGAAGAACTGGTTGGCTCATCTTCTCCAAAAAAATAAAAACACGACAAAGTAAACTCCAAGATACATGGGAAAAATGCATAAAGCTTATTTGTATCAAACACTTACCGTTTTGCGTGAGTGGAGTATATTCGGTGGGTTCCTCCATGTCAAAGGTTGTATTTTGGGTTTCTTCTGTTTAAAAACAAAACAAATGTGTAGCTTTCACACACTTCAATATATAAAATAAAATAAAATAAAATAAAAATATTATCGCTGTTGTAGATGCCTTTACAGTAGTTATCTCAGTTAACGTAGGCCTATAGGCATCTCCAGATAACTTCTGTAACTTCATGTCTGTAAGACATGGCTAATGACAACAATAACCACGAGATACATACAACCTACACACACTGCAGCAGGGAGCTCCGCTCACATGGGTTCACATGCTCGTGCACGCAACATGAACGCGATCGGGACCAAGACGGCTTCAAATAGAATGAGGGCGCGTAACACGGGAACGAGGCGCGAGGCACCTCATAACGCCATTACGACGGGTTTCATGAAACTGGAGGGACGTTGAATCTCTCCCGAGTGACAATGGTCCGTGTCCCCTTGATTCGCTGCTTCCCGTGAGAAGTCGACCCAGAACCAGAGAACCCCGGAACCAGAGAACCCCGGAACCAGAGAACCCCAGAACCAGAGAACTCAACCCACACCATGAGAACCAATTGAACTTCACCAACGTCGTCTCAATAACATTATTACCGGTAGGTCTGGCCAACAAGCACATGAAACACTGGTAAAGTACTAAAACAGTTAACGAAACCCTTGATTTTTGTACACTCTTGTGGAAATTAGCAGTTACTCTGAGACTTACCTCTGTGGTAATTTCACAATCAGTTGATTTGCCAATGGAGCCTTTATTTGTACGGTCACCACAGAATGACTCGCCCCTTATGTTGTCCTCCTCACGCAACACCACCCACAGTTAAAAAGAAGTCATCTGCTGCCCTCTGCTGGTTTAAACGGGCTGTCAGCCTGATGAGATACCAATGGTACAATGCATACAAAGAACACATACAATATAAAGAATAATCCTGCCACCGGTTACAAAAGCAATATTTAAATACAGTCCATTTACAATTTATTCCAATAAAAAACACTTTGCATAGTCTACATAAAAGTGTATTTATGGAAATGATGAATGATTAAAAACTTGAAAGCATTTCAAAGAAAGGATTTTTATTAAGTTCCTGGGCATATAAACCATTACTTTACATAAGTATTCTTTTACAAAAAATGAGAAAGAAAGACAATTAGGCAACCAAGTAAGGCAGTAATAACTGACAATAACTAAGTATCAAAGTGCCATTCTAAAATGAAGTTTATGTAGGCTACTAGATTATAGGCTCAGGAAAACAAATATCCCAATATTTTCGAAAAAAGACAATAATAGACATCTGTAAATATTCACCAAAATCATACTTTACGTTAGCAGCAACTCTACATAAATCTCGCACCTGGCGTTTTATTCAAATGTTGCACTTATACCTTTGCTTTACAACAAATGCCATTGTTGAATGAAATCGTCAATAAAGTCATCCCTCAGTGTGGGTCATATGAAAAAGCAGGGGTGAATGGCTACAGGAACTAGCAACACCACTTTTGTTGATTAAATTGGTAAAAATTGATTGAATCAATCATGAAAAAGCTATTCATTACAGACAGCACAAGCAGCCTCATATCTTCTTTTGGAAAGAATAACATCAATTTTCGGTCGCATTTATGCAGACATGCTCATCTATCCAAAGCAGCAGGACCTCTGGGAGGCAAAGCACTTCACATTCAAATAGCGTAATAATAATCAACACATAGACAACACACAGCCAACCAAGCAATGGAAAAACCCAGATAACTCAAGGGGGTCAAGGGTCAATTCCTCTTGCCTCTCATCTTCAATACCAGGATAACGGATAGATCATAAATATATGATTTGAAAAATATGCACTGTTATAGATTTTTTTGGGCCGTTTCAAAGGTAAATAGTTTAGTACATTTTTCACACCAGCAAGTGATCAACATAAATAGTGCAAATGAGAACACTTTTTTTCTCCAAACAAATATAATTCTCTCTCTAATGCCAATCTCTTTGCTCACACTCACACATGAAAGCAAAGCACTGGGTGAGTTGAAATGAAGTGCGCACCTTTAATTGTTTGCAATAGTTCTGAGATTTCATAAGTTCTATAGTCACCATAGGTCACCAATTAAAGCTGGGAAATATGCCGCTGCCACTGGTGGTTAAATATATATTTTTCAAAAATATATTTATTTTAAACCTTTATTTATACAGTGGACTTTTTTGTTATAGCGCAATACCTATAGCCAGCTTAATTCTTGCATTCTCATCACATTGACATATGAAGTCCATAGTGAGTTAATAGTAATTGGTCTTAAAGTGATCTATCCTACCTATTTTAAATTATGTGCATATTTAAGATAATGTACACATTAAGTACCTTTCCCAATACTTCATGTTGCTTGTTCCCTTTGTGAATTCCTAGCGTTGACCTAAATCCAATGCATATCCCATTTGAATAACAACATAATTCTCTTTAGGGTGAGATCAGAAGACTCTTTCACTTCAGCCGCTGAGTCACGTTCGCCAAGGCCACCGCGAAGGCCTGCACAGCAGAGAACGGATACTGGAAATCCAGGATGTAAGCGTTGCCGTCAATCCGCCCGAACTGCATCACCTTCAAACCACAACAAAGAAAAATTAGATGAGTCATTGCATTCATTAACAGATCAACGCCGGGTCTCTTTTGAAAGGCGGGACCAACCTGTCTGCCGTCCAGCTCGATCTGAAAATTCTTGGCCGACTCCTGGGTGACCCGTCCTCCAAAGTCCAGCTGGTAGACCTGCGTGGCCTCGTTCCACAGCGGCTGCTTGTTGGCCATGACGTAGACGAAGCCCTGGCTGCCCAGGCTGCGGTCCTCCCGCTCGTTGGCCTTCCGACACTTGATCTCCTCCAGCTCGCTGGCCATGCGCAGGCTCCTCTTGTTCTTCCAGCTCTTCTTGCTGCTCTGGTTCTGGTTCATCAGCTCGTCCCCGCTGATGAAGAGCTCCGGCTCGCTCTCGGAGCTGTCCTGGAACTCGTTGGTGGTCCTGCTCATCATCTTCTTGCCCTTGTTGTTGAGCTGCTCTCGCTGGCCCTTGGGCTTCTTCTTGTCCCTCCCGCCCAGCCGTGGGCTGGAGATGAGGCTGTTGAAGTCGGAGAGGGCGCGGCCCTCCTTCCTGCCTTTGCTCTCGGAGACGGCGGGCATGTTGGCCTCCTCCGCACGGCTGTCCAGCCTCTTGCGGCTCTTCTTGCTGACCCGCTCTGACTCCCGGGGCACAGGACTCTCGTTCAGGGATGGCGGCTCCAGGAAGTTGTTGGCCGACTCGGCGAGGTCCTCCGCCGTGATCTTTGGCGGTGGCGGCGGGTCGGTGGGGGGCGGCGGGGGAGGCAGCGGGGGAGGCGGGGGCGGCATGGTCGGGGGCGGTGGCGAGAGGATGGGCTTCTCCAGCTTCTGGTGGGTTTTGGTGGGCAGGGGCGGCGCCGGGTGGGAGGGGGGGTCCTGCATGGGCGGGGCTGGAGGGCAGGGGTAAGGGTTCCACGGATGCAGGTTCACGGGGTGCAGCTGGAGCCCGGCGCACGAGCTGGCCCCCGGGTACATGGGGGGCAGAGGGCAGCAGGCCAGGTTGGCGAGGCCGGATGGATAGCCCGGCGGCAGGACCAGGCTTGCGCCCTGCTGGGCAAAAGGCATGGCGCCGACAGCCTCGCCCTGCTGCGGGGCGCCCTGGAGGGCCTGCAGCGCGGACGCGCCGTGCCCCATGCCTGGAGGGAAAGGCGACAGGGAGATCTGGTAGCCTGACGGGAAGGTCAGTGTGCCCGTGCCGGGGCTCGACGGAGGCTTGGTGGTGAAGACGAAGGGCAGCCGGGCCATGTCCAGGTGCTGCGCCTGGCCGAAGATGAGCGGGGGGGGTTTGTGCGGAGGCGGCGGGGGCGGCGGCCCCAGCATTGTCTGCTCGGGGGCCAGCCAGAACTGTTCCGTAGAGGCGGCGGAGGAGGAGGAGGAGGAGGGCGTGTCCCAGTGGTATGGCGGCGGGCGCTTCACCGTCAAACCCACGTCCCCGAGGGTCAGGTGACGCACCGACTTCTCCAGGTGGCACTGCTGGCCCACGGCCTCGTCCTCCGTGAAGGCCGAGTTGACGTATACCGTCCGGTCCCGGCTGTTGTCTACCGCACCCAGCAGGTTGTACTGGGAGGACTGGGAGGTGAGCGGGGAGGTGCTCTTGGAGTGCACGATGATGGTGCTGTGATGAGCCCCTTTCCCTGGGGGGAAGTCCTGCCGGACCACCGTGCCCCCCGCGATGCCGCTGCTGCTGGTTCCGCCCCCACCCACGCTGACGTTGGTGCTGCTGTTGTGGCTGCTGCACTGTGTGCAGGTGTACAGCGCCGTGGGCACCCTCTGCTGGTAGGAGAGCGCCAGCGCGCTGTTCACCTTGGATTTGGTGGGGAGCGTCCGCGAGCTCTCCATCATCTGTGGCACCTTGAGTGCCACATCCCGGCGCTCACGCCGCAGCGTTGCGTGGACGAGCGTGCTGTCCATCCTCTGGGGAGGCGGGAGCGTCGCCGGGACCTGATTGGCTGGGTCGGGATAAGGGGGCGGGTCTCCGCTCGGGATGGAGTAGCGAGGCACGGAGAGCCGGCTCAGCGTGGCCGAGCTGTAGGGGAGCTGGATCTTCTTGCTGTCTGATGACGTGACCTTGAGGGTGGCCGAGCCGCCGATGCCCTGAAGGGCGTAGGAGTTCTGGTTGCGCACCAGGCGTCTCCGTGGGCGGCACACCTCCTCCACGTTCCCGCTGCTGTCGAAGGTGGTGATCCGCTCGTAGCCCAGCGGCGTGGGGTACTGCAGGGTGAGCGGGTGGAGCAGGAACTCGTCCTTCTTCAGACAGGGGTCCGGGGCCAGCACGCTGGGGCTGTCGCAGTTGGTGACGAGCGTCTGGGGTATGGCCGACGCAGAGGCCCCCGACGCGGCCAAGGCCCCCGTGGTCCCCGGGTACGGAGGCGGGGGGTTCATCTTCCTCATCTGGATCTCCACGGGGCCGTCGGCGTCCATGAAGGTAGGGGGCAGAGAGCGGGGGAGGCTGGGCTTGGACGACGCGTGCCCGTGCTGCTCCGCCCGGTCCGGCCCCGGTTCCGAGGCGGGGGGGGGCATCTGCGGCAGGAGGTGCAGCTGCTGAAGGGAGAGGGTGGGGTACCCGGAGGGGGGCGGGGGCAGCGCCATCTGCATCTTCAGCTGCTGCTGCATCTGCTGGTGCTGCTGCTGGAGCTGCTGGTGCTGCTGCTGCAGCTGCTGCTGCTGCTGCCGCATCTCCTGGATCTGCAGCCGGATCTGCTGCTGCTGCTGCTGCATCTGCTCGTGCTGCAGCTGCATCTGCTGCTGGTGCAGCTGCTGCTGCTGCTGATGGTGGAGCTGCTGCGGGTTGGTGGCGTGCTGCTGGTTCTGTTGGAGCTGCTGCTGCTGCTGATGCTGCTGCTGCTGCTGTTGTTGGTGCAGGAGTTGCTGCTGGTGATGCAGCTGCTGCAATTGTTGTTGGTGCTGCTGTTGTTGCTGCTGCTGTTGATGCAGATGTTGCTGCTGCTGTTGCTGTTGATGCAGATGTTGCTGCTGCGTCTGCTGCTGCTGCTGCTGCTGATGGTGGTGGTGGTGGTGGTGCGGCGGAGGCTGCTGCAGCAGCTGCTGATGGTGCGTCTTCTGCTGCTGCGGCTGCAACTGCTGTGACTGCTTGGACGGCAGCTGATGGTGGAGCTGCTGGCCACGCGAGCGCTGCGGGGGGTGGTGTGGAGGGTGGGGGTGGGGCTCGGGCGGAGGGTGGTGGGGAGGCGGCGGCAGAGGAGGGGTGACGGGCAGGAGAGGCGGGCCCATGTCCAAGCCGCTGAAGATGGCCTGGCCCGGGTTCGAGTACCGGGTGGGTGCCGGGTACTGCGCCGCTGTCACAGAATCCTGGCCACGGTCGGCGGGCGGAGCGGCGGCGGCGGCAGCGGCGGCCGTGGCCGTGGGATTGGTCAGGACGTCAAGCTGGATGTTCTGATTGGCTAACAGAGACTGTACCAGGCCGATACTCTGAGTGGGGGACATGGCCTGGGCGGGGCTGTGGATAGGAGCTATGGGGATGTTGACTGTACAGGGAGGGTTGTCCCCCGCCACGCCCGATGGACCCATCACTGCAGACGTAAAAAGGAACAAAAGATTCACGTCAAAATGTGTGTAATTAGATTCTTTTTGTGTGCCGCAAATGCAAATGCAAAACAATTAATGTTTTCCATCACTTGCTGCTGTTCCCTAGCCTAGTCCCAAACGATTTCTCTCTTGAAGGCGGGTGCTGTTGAGGTTTAAAACCTATTGGCTCTGCCCAGTGCCACTCCAGATCTGCCTTAACCCATCGGTAACGTTTGGCCGTTTGGCTGTTCCCGCCATTTGCAGAGAGTCCCACCACTCTCCCACTATCTTAACAGCAAACTGGCCTGTAATGGAAGCATTTTTGCAGAGATGTCTTCATACCTGGCAGGTCATCCTCATCCTCGCTGAAAACGTTGGGGTTGAAAACAGGAAGGCTCATGAAGTCCAAGGAGATCTTCCTCACCTCCGGAAGGTAGATGGTCATCTGCCTCGGTTGGAGATGCAGCAAACTGGTTTTATAGATGACTGGGATCAAAGGAATGGGAGAACATAATACATATCTGCATTAGCGAGAAAGGAGTGTGGAGCAAACCTGCATTACATAGTTACGTGTTCATATTTACCTGCGCCAAGATTGGCAGGCAGGAATGAGGCGAGGCCGACAATTTTAAACTTTGTTCCCCAAATGTTGGATGTTACTTGAGCGAGGTAGTTGTGCTACAAAATGAAATGAAAGCATCAAAAACAAGAAGGTTGTCAACACTGGGAGCAGTTTTACCCTGAGCTGCATTCCCTGCCACAGCACTGGTTTTGTCTCTGGGAACCATTGGGGGGGTGAATGCCATCTAATCAATCTCACTATTTTCTTGGAATTTCAAATGCATTTTTGTTTCATTTCATGGACAATCCAATCTACTCTATACCTCTGTGATGCCGTCCATACAAAATTCCCGGCGCGTCAGACTGGGGGAGCGAACAGGAGCCTTCTTGGAGGGTAACCGTGGAGATCGTTGGCCCTCCTGATTGGCTCGTGAGAGCTTCGGAGATTTCCGGGATTCCACGTTCATTCTTTGAAACAGCGCGACAAAGGCGACATAAGATACATTTATGACACGGCTTTGTTGAATATGGCTGCATGGTCAATAACCGCGTCCTACAGTTTCTCAGTAGCAGACCACTGCTGTAGATAACAGAGCGTTGCTATGGACACAGCTCTATTGTCATCAGTAAGTAGCTATGTAATAAGGGTGATTAACCTGTCTGGGTTTTGCGGTAATGACTGTCTCGCTGTACATTACCTCACACAAAATGCTCTGCAAACCCTTTCGTCAGACATTAGTATTTAAATGGTCCAGTATGTCTTGGGTTCTGAGCCAAATACTTATTGTTCATTGCTAATATTCTGCATCCTATAAACAAATGATTAAAAAAATGCATATTTCTATTATATCAATGATATTGAGTTTGGGACCTGAACAGTTTGGGTGACCTGTTTCCTCGGGACAGCTTTGGGGACTTCTTCCCAACCCACTCGTCCGTCAGCTCAATGTCGCTGGAGTCGGAGCCGTTACAGCTGTCCGTGTAGGAGGTCATGGGGTTCACGCACACTTCCTCTGGAGACACAGAGATGGCCGCCGCTCAGCGCTCATTGTTTCATTATTTAAACAGATGAATTATATCATAATTAATTATATTATAGGTTGGTAACTTTCGACAGAAATGTATATGAATGAACCATTTGTCTTCCGATTTACCGTTTTCATGTTTTTTCGGCACTCGAACTTTGACCCTACCGGTTTTTCCGTCCATTTTAGGATCCATGATGATGAACTCGGGCCTCAGCTTGCTGATGCGCCGGCCCTTCAGGATGGGCACCAGGCCGCCCAGGTGCTCCAGGTACAGGGTGTAGCAGGGGCCCCCGGCCTCGGGGCTGTCCTCCGCCCGCTTCATGGTGCAGTGCAGCCGCTCGTTGCCGGCGGTGGGGTAGCTGACAAAGTCCCGGATGTTGTTGGGGTCCGGGATCGGAGGCTGTGAAAGACACGGTTCCATGACGATACATCATGACAGCGCTAGAACAGACCTCGCTTCAGGAGTTCTGAATCACATGCTAAGGGTACAAGAGGCCTTTCAAGACCTGGACCTAGTCCCAGCCCAGTCATGGACCTTCAGAACCTGGCTCCCTTGGAACCCCAGAGATAGGGGCTGCTGGACCCTAAAGGTTGTGGGTGTACCCTGATTGGTGCGTGACAAGTTCTCACTGGTTTTATATTTGTTTTTTGTGCAATCCTCTTTTTCTTTACTTTTTATTTAAAGTTAATTTGCATGATGAGTGGGGCCTTTCACATTTTGCATCCATCTTCCCAGTAAAGTCTTTTGCATTTCATTAGGTAAAAAAGCGGCGGCATCTCCAGTGCTCGGACGAGTCGTCACCCTTGCGCATTTCCAGCTTCTCTGGTAAGTTTACCGACAGCGTGTTTAAACGTCTCCATTTCCACCCGGCTTGATGATGACGTCATCTGCGTCTTGTGTCGGGTTGCCACAGCCCAAACTGCTCTTGTTGGCAGATATTTTCCCCCGTTTTCTTCTTTAGTGTTTTTTTTTTTTTTTTTTTACCCTTAAATTCTAGGCGGGCGGGTGGGTGGTGTACCTTGATGGTGGGTATGAAGGCGGTGGTGACGTAGGAGCAGAGCAGGGAAGGCATGTTCAGCTTGCCCACGTCTCGCTCCTCACGCAGTGCGCTGGCGATGCCCTGTTGGCATAGCAACTGGAGGCTGGCGACGCGGTGCTCCACGCGCACCACGTACAGCGCCGGCCCGCACGCCAGGAACAGCCGCGAGTCCCGGTGACCCCAGCAGATGGTGGTGATTGGCCTCTGAAAACACACGCCGGTTACTGAAGCCCCATTGGTCCGCGCTTAGCAGCACATTGATTTTCGCGGCTAACGCTTCACCACGGCGACTAATTCTGCGTGTAGCACTACTTTAGCCTCCATGGCAGCCATTAGTCATACAAATAGTGTTGGTGTATATAATGGTTATTTCTTAACTGTCCGTGCATCATAATTTTTTTTGTGTGTTTAAACACTCAAGTGACCTTAATAGCTGCAATAATGGGTACGCTAATTTTTTACTTTGCTATTGCATCTCTGACATAAAAGCCACACTGACTTTAAACGTCACGATGTAGAAACAGAACCAATCGGTGTCCATTTAACGGAGCTCCACCAGGCTGACATGTCCAGAACTCATGCATCCTGTGTCCGAACCCGTGTCCTCACAGACAAGTCAAACAAACACACTCGCACTCGTTCATGCTGGCCTCGGCCTGTAGCGCAGGGTAGCTACCTGCGCGGGCGTCTCTAGGGTGTAGATGTGTTCTCCTTGGACGTTGTAGAACTTCACCAGAGCGTTCCTGGTGATGGAGGAACAGGCCGAGACGGTGTCCAACGTGTGTCTCTCCATGCCGGCCACGGCCAGCAGGTCCCCCTGCGAGCACCACTGGACCTCCACATCTGGAGGACGATAAAGGATGATCTTGCATCACCATAATCACAGTACTAGAGCCCATTATTTTATCTAAAAGGCTGCAATACAGTAGTTTAAAGTTTGTGAACCAGTTCTTCATTCTCCATCCCCTTCACTAACCACTACCATTGACGGCGTCTTTCTCTATGGCGTTACCTTTGAGGCCCGAGCGGATGACGGTGGGCGAGAGGTCGTCGTAGTTGTTCATTAAACTGATGTCTCCTGATAGGAAGCTCACCGTCAGCAGCGGTTTGATGCTTCGCACTGCAGGGGGTCAGAGAGCAGAACTAGCCTCGTCACAGCTGAACACACTTTAGTTTAACTGCGGTGGTTGTAATGGTCATTGGTGCCTCTGTGTCTGTAGTTAAATGTAATAATGAAACAAGGTTAGGCAGAGCAAACAGCATTTATTTGGGTTGACCATAATTTCTTCTTTCTTCTAAGACCTTCGATGTAAATCCCGTGATTAAAATGGTCACCAGCAGGGGGCCACCAGACGGTAACCGTTACCGACAACCGTTACTGACAACCGCGCAAGCTTCGTTAGGGATTCGGTACCTAAGGGCAGAATGTTGTCATCGGAATCGGTGTCGCTCTCGGTGCTGTCCTCCACCAGGAAGTCCGGGCAGTTCCAGGACATGCTCACGATCCCATCAGACTCATGCAGCAGAACGTGAGCCAACATCCTGCCATGGCAGTCCATGACGATCACCTGTCCGTCCGCAGTACCGAACAGCACCTGTACGGGGCGGCGTATTGTAATCAACATGCTGCCTATCGGAATAACATTATGCTATAGAACTGATACCTGACAACAGTGCAACACTTTGCTCATGATTCTTCAGAATCCAACAACAAATTCAAATGAATTCCAACGATCAGAAAAACAAAAGCGAAAACTCGTACATGGTTACTTGGATGGGAGGATGGAGAGATGGATGGAGAGATGGATGGCCGCTCTTTCCGCTGCGACCCGACGGACAACCACAGGCTGTACCTGCTGGTCGTCGGGAGTCCAGATCCCGCAGGTGATCTGGCTCTCCAGGTTGATCTCGGAGGACCAGTGGCGCTGGCCGCTGACGGAGCCCACCAGCACGAAGCCGTCCCGGTACGCTATCAGGGCCTGGGTGCCGTCATGGGACCAGGTGAAGTCGCTCACCTGGTTGGGTGAAACAACGATGACCGTATCATGAATAAAGGGGATGTAAATACACAATATTCACATGAGTGTGTATGGGTCTCAGTCAGCGGTGACAAGACGCTACAAGACCTGAGCTCCACGGTCGTTCACCAGCTCCACCGACCATCGGCCTTCATACTGGATCCACACGAAGATGCCTCCCTCCATGTCGCAGGTGGCCAGTTTCTGGAAGGGCTCATTCCAGCGTACCAGCACCACCTGGGGGGCAGGCGGTGCATTTCAACAGTTAAATACACTAGCAGTTGCTTGCTTTAACTGATTACTGTTTGTACGTAATCGCAATCGCGTTTTTTAGATGACATATACTCAGTACTGTGTTTCCCCTAGATTTGTTTGTAGCAGTGGTGCTGTGAGTTGGTAACCTAGCAATGCTAGTGGGGTTCGGGGGCATGCCCCCCCGGAAGAATTTTTTTTTTAATAACACTTTAAATGGTTACTTCTGGTGAGATGTACAGATTGAGCAGATCTGTACAGAATTTTTCTTGGGAAAGATGTACAGATTGAGCTTCCAAATAAGACATAACAACCAACAGAGTCAAGGTATCTGCTGAGACCAGATCATTGTGCAAATTTGCCTTGAACTTGAACAATTCAACAGCTGTGGTGCACTGCATATAGGGGAAACACTGCTCAGTATATTAACTAAATATATGTCTATAAAATATGTCGTACTAAAACATTATTACATTACATTATATCTCGCTATAATATACTCTCAGTACCTTAGGCCTTGTATCACTTGGTGTTTATATGTGTATAATATATGTTGTTGAACGATAATGTAGCCTAGAACTAGCCTAATGGACAATTAAAACATTTCTGGGCATTTGCATTTGCGTGCTGCAGTCTTCTAGCTCACAGAGCGTCTGACAGGTCTGAATAAAGAGCTGAAACCATATTATCAGGTAAATCTCTGTACAAGTCCAATGTGACATGTTCTCACTTGAACTGACTAATAGGGGATATTATACCTCATGATGGTCACAATAGCCTAGTGGCTCACTCATTTAGACAAAGCTATGTGATTACTCACTGTGGTAATAAACCACATTTGATTACTCTTCAGTGATAACATCAATGTGATGACTCTCTTGTAATAATAAACTCTACTCTCACTCAAGCCCTTCACGACGACAGGAAGCGATTCACTGTGTGTGTGGGTGGGTGCACCTTTGTGTGTGTGTTTGTGTGTACTGAATGCGTATTTGTGGGCATGTGTGCATTAGTGTGTGTGGGTATATCTACGCGTTTGCTTGTGTGTGCATCTACGGGTGTGTGTCAATGTGCGCATTTGTGTGTGTGGATCTGTGTCTGCGTGTTAGGTTGTGTGTCTGCCTGTGTCCCTGTGCGTGTGGGCGTCCTCCCCCCACCCCCCACCTCGCTGTTGTGGCCCCGCAGGTTGAAGTTGATGCGTTGCGGCGTGTTGCGGTCCCGCCTGCAGTGGCTGGAGGTGAACGTCACGCCCACCACGCCGCGCCCGTTGCCCGTGGCGAGCCATCCTTCCTCATAGTACCGGCGGCGGCACACAGGCTTGTCCTTCTCGCTCTTGGGCACGCGGCCCTTCCAGGACAGGCACAGGATGTTGGAGTCGCTGCAGAGGATGGGACCGTGTTCCACGGCCGCCAGCATCCCTACCGAGTGGCCGGGCTGTGGGGGTGGAGGCACGGGGGAGAGGGGGAGTGTTGCAGGGGGGGGATGTATGCTCGTTTAAGGATACAGTATTTAAACAGCGCTAGTCGCTGAAAAGAAGCAGGGTGGGGAAGGAAGAGGAGGGGCGCCTGGTCAAATCTAGGCCAACCGGAGCCCCTTTGAGACTGCCTGGCTGTGATGAAGCACAATGTAAATAAAGTTTACTTGAATTAATAGATGCTGAGTTGTAGGTGGGAGGAGTAAAGGGGGTGGTTTTCCTTTAAATGGTAAAGTAGTTTGTCATTCGTTTGATCTCAAGGGCTTAATCATATCACCTATTGGGCTTATAAACACCGTTGCAGATTAATAACAGGCTGACTCCATCCAAAAATCGGAATACTAGTTGTTGATGGTGGTGGTGGTGGAGCCAGTGTTTCAACGTAGGCCTACCTCATAGTTCCTGGACATGATTGGTCAAATGTTCTCCCCTGAAGGTGTCCATGTTTCCATTCAGATGACGCGTTCAGAATGCTGCACCTGCTCTTCAACCCAATCTTAAAATAAAAACATCTACGGCGAAACAAATCATCACATAGTTTTGGGTCAAGTCTACATTCGTGAATGCAGCTCATATGTCATGAGTTTAACGTCATGAGAGATCATGTCTTCTCGCCTTTTGTGCATTTCAACAAAATAAAGGCGGAGGTTGCATTTTTGTTCAACAAGTAGAATGCAAGAAGATCTTACGAAGCGATTCTCTTAAAATAGCGGCGATGTCATCCAACGCATCAGCCATGAAATTCAGATTTTCTTAGTCCCTATGCAACAGCAACACCGCATTGAGGATCTCAATAGTCAGTCTCCATGGGTACAGAAATGGTCCGTCCTTACGTCAATTGCCAGACATAAAGCCAATAAATGGTTAAAGATCTCATTTGAAATGAAACATCCATCATCAACTGCTATTCAAATAATCTTTAAACCGCAGCTTTATGTGATTATACATGTAGATCGATTACGCGTAAACTAGGCTCATCTAAGTGGTTATTCTTTTCGTTGATGATGGGTTTATTTGAATTGAAATCAAGGCACATAGGCTTTTATCCCTAAAAATATATAATTATCATTACACCAAAAAGAACAGTGTATTCCAAGGCGTCTGGACTCGCCGCATGCGCAAACCAACGAATTACCCAGAGTGTATGACAAATACACGAAGAACGGAATAGAGCACTATCTCGGCCATCAAAAACACGGATAACGTATGGTTATTCTGCCTACCTGATTCCTGTATGGTTTGGTTAATATGTAGAGTCAGCGCTGTCTTGTTGCCAGGCGCTCTCTGCAGGCGCACAGGCTTCATGTGCCTTTAAAACGGGTTGCCATGTCCGTGGAAGCGCGCAAAACACAGCCAGCTTTTCGAGGTCTGCACGAATAGGGGACAACTATTCACCAGGCAGGAATGAAAGTCGCGCAAATAAACAGACCAAATAGTGATTTGTATTTGGAGGTATTTCATTTGTTTGACCTCGTGCGTTGTGGTGGAGTTCATACCCAACCCCGCTCCCTTCCTTTTACTGTATCACATTTGTATTTGAGTATAGAAAAGGGGGTTAATTGCAGAGTGGCAACTTCAAATTGTGTACCCCACATCGGCAATCACAATGAGACTTCCGTGTGTTGAGTGTACGCTTGACTACTTCCGGTAGGTCGTGTTATTATGGTGATTAAAAGCTGGTTTCTTATAAAGAGAGGCGGTCAGGACCTGCAATTTTAGGACCTGCAGTTTCAGGGCCTGCACTTTGAGGAGTGCAGGACCTGAGAGTGCGGGTCCTAAATCTGCGGGTCCTGAGAGTGCAGATCAACCGCCTCTTTTATCAGAAATTCGCTTTCATTCGGAATCCGCACCGCTCTCTACTATTAAGGAAATCACCACAATAACACGACCTACCGGATGTACTCAAGCGCACACTCAACACTGGAGGTAGCCGGAAGTTCCATCTTCCATCCAGCAGATGTTATATAAAAGCTCAAAATAAAGAAGATATCTTAAAATCCATGGTATGAGTTTTATTTTCATGATTAAATACACGAAACAGTCACAAAAGCTATACATGGAATATAGACGTGTATATATATATATATATTTTATCACTACAAAATGTATTCGATTGCAAAACTTTTTCTCCACAGACGAAGACAATCAACCTACCACTGCTGACTGCTGTCCGCTGTAGGGGGGCAAGCGAGCGTGTTTTAGGGTCCAAAACATGCAGGTTCACAAGATGCCTTGTTACAATAATATAATATACAATTATATACAATTGATCAATCCATCCAGCCATCATATCCCTGCTTGTATCAAAAGCGGCGGCTGCCTACGGAGACTAACATGTCGCGATAGGACACCAAACAACGCAGAGGCGCCAGATGATCTCCAGCAGACACATCTCTCTCAGTCCTGAGGTGTCCCGTCCCAGTGTCATCATCATATCACCCCCCTCTCAAGTGCGGGTCTCCTGGAAGGCGTGGATCACGCTGTTGTAGGTCGGGGGCTGGCTCTGAGAGGGCAGGAAGCCCTTGAGGCCGTCGCCTCCCAGCCAGAAGGAGTTCCTCTTGCTGGGCACCAGCGCGGCCGAGTCGGAGGTGGAGGAGTCCAGGGACGAGGCCGTGTCCTGGGGCATGGTGAACTGGGCGTCCTGGCCCTTCTCCCTGCAGGCCCCGCTTCCCTTACGCAGCGGGCGGAAGGTGGAGGCCTCGGAGCCGGGCTTGCTCCCCAGGGGCCCCACGGGCTCCACGGAGGGCTGGCGGTGCACAGAGAGGAAGGTGCTGCGGTACAGGCCAAGCTGCCCGCCGCCAGTCCCGTGGGCCGGCCGGGTCTTGGAGCGGCGGGTGATGATGGCGGAGGCCCGGCGCCTTCTGGACGCCCAGGTCAGCAGGACGTAGACCAGCGCCCCGAGCAGCAGCCCCACAAGTATGGACAGGCAGAAGGCCAGCACCAGGTGGTCTGGGGCGGGGGGGGGGGGGGAATAAGAGTTTAATGGACTCTGGAAACTGGAACTGGAAATGTACTGACTATACACCGTCTGCCATACAGTATATTTACCATGCATTATGTTGTATAGTTTGGCAGGTTAATTTAATCAGCAAACACAAGGCCCTTCATAGTGCTTTGTGAAGGCAGGAATCACATTTGGAAAAACATTGAATGGACAAATTAAACAAGAAGACAAGGCTGTGTAATGCCTAGACTGACTTGTAAGAGGGTGGAAGATTGCCAAAACCCAACAGCTTTGTGCTTTCTGAAAACATTTTTAATACTAGGGAGTGCCATCGTATTTTTTTAAATAAAAAAATAAATAAAAGGATGCTACGTACTGATTACAAACCGTTAGACAATTTCACTGACTAATGTGTACAGTCCATCTGTTTAAAATGCTGTTGTACTGTGAGGCCTTAGCGGGGCTACACATGGATGTGATGTAGGAGTTTCCGACTTGGATCTCTAAAGTAAAAATAGTTGTACCCAGGATGACTAATGGCAACTCAACTGCACATGTAGGTTACGTAAAAGCGTGTGCTATACCTCCCTTCTTCCTCAGTATTGCAGATGTACTTTACAACAGTGAGTTTTAAATCCCACAACCCAAACAATGCTGAAAACTTCCTCTTTCATCACTTGGTCGGTTAAAACCAAAATGCAAGTAGCTCCTGTAAACCCAAGTTGATTATAATATTTGCATCAGGATCTGGATAGTCTTGATCAGGGTGTTTGATTCCCATGAAACATGTTCCCCGAGCAAGACGCATGACCCCTCCCTGCAAAACTAATCCTGATTGTGTCTAAACTACTCTTTGGAGAAAAAAGGTTACGTAAAAGTCAGAAGACGTGTCAGAAGAATTTGTAAATAACAATAGAAGAGCCTAACTGCAAACTGTTCTGCAATTCTCCATTAAATGCTGTCCACTAGCTCCAGAGTCTGTCCACTAGCCACAGAGTCTGTCCACTAGCCCCAGAGTCTGTCCACTAGCCACAGAGTCTGTTCACTAGCCCCAGAGTCTGTTCACTAGGCCCAGAGTCTGTCCACTAGCCACAGAGTCTGTTCACTAGCCCCAGAGTCTGTTCACTAGCCCCAGAGTCTGTTCACTAGCCCCAGAGTCTGTCCACTAGGCCTAGAGTCTGTCCACTAGCCACAGAGTCTGTTCTCTAGCCCCAGAGTCTGTTCACTAGCCCCAGAGTCTGTTCACCAGCCCCAGAGTCACTCCTAACACACAGAGAGCTGCACTCACCCAGGTTGAACGACTTGAGTATTTCCAGAAAGGGATTAGTTTCATTGTAAGCCATTCTATCTCCATGGGCCAGGTCTGGAGGTGAACACTCAGGGTCTGTTCCTACATCCAGACTTCTCTCTCTCTCCACCTCACAGTGTTTGCCTGAGAGGAAACTTTGCTGTCATGCTTCCTTCCCATTTCAGACTTTTAAAATTAGCATGCTCCTTGCTTATCTGTGTGGGACAGAGCTCTGGGAAAGCAACCTGTTTCCTCTGCATCACTTCCTGTGCTCTGATAATCTACAATGGGTAATTCGTATTAATTTGCTCTAAGCAAGGCATAATTCTGAGAGTTGAATTAACACGTTAACAAGATAGTGTGGCCACACCCGCACACATACACACTATGAAACCCAAACTATCTAAGCTATGTCACATAAACAAGCACCCCCATTGTTCCAGGCATGGTAAATGCATTTTGGACCGGCAAGGCCCTCCGGATCCGCCCAATCACCGAAGGGCCCTAAGACTATCAACTCTTGTTCTCCGTGGGGATTTCCTTGAATTGTCAAAATGTTCCTCCTCGAAGGCTGCCCTCGACCTCTTGAGCCAGGCCACAACACTCTTCCAGGCGAGGAACCATTTGTAATGCTTTCTCCAATGGCTGGACGTGTCTTTAAGGGGTGACGTGTTAAGATAGGTGAATAGAAAGTTGTTTTACTTAAAACACTTTGTACACATTTCTTACATTTATTTATTTACATAGTTTGATAAAACACTGAACAAATCACAACAGCTGTAAAATCATAACAGATGTATTATGTAATAAATATTATGAGTGAAATATTAGTTGATGGTAATGTTAGTTTTATGAATTAATTATTCTTTAAAGGAATATTCCGGTATTTTACACTTTAAGCCTTATTTGTTTACAATGAAATAGATTGGTTCAGCTGTGTTTGGAGAAGTTTTTTGCTAGCCTCACTGTAGTAATAGTGCATGCATCATCGGTCCTAAAGCAACATTTGTTTGCAAAGCTGTGAAACTCACCGAGTGGTCACTGGTGTTCGTTGATGTTTGACAAAAAACCACATTGTTGCTACAAACCGGACAAAATCTATTTTCCGGTTCCGGCCGGCCGGTGGCCTGGCTACAACAAAATGACTCGTACAGCCTGCTGGAAATCATACTTTGCTCAGATTTTTTGTGTCTAACATCAACAAACACCAGTGACCACTCGGTGAGTTTCACAGCTTTGCAAACAAATGTTTAATGTTGCTTTAGGACCGATGATGCTTGCACTATTACCGCTACAGTGGGGCTTGCAAAAATAAATAAACTTCTCCAAACACAGCATTTCAGCGAAATAAACACCTGAACTGTTCTATTTCATCGTAAACCAACTGGAAATAAGCCTTAGGGTGCAAAATACCGGAATACTCCTTTAATTATTTTCCCAATACATAAACAGAACTGCAACGTCATAGGACAAACAAAAAACATATAAATGACCTGTAATGCGGTAGACAACCAGCAGATGGCACTGCAGTATCCTATATGTATTTCGGTACATACAAACGTGATACAAGATACTTACATCATTCATAGACACCTACGTTTTAATCTAAATATGTCGCCTTTTTAACTCATTACGACTTACAATGGGGATTTTCTTTTGTTATGGCGTGAATGGGCTTCCGTAGCTTTCAACGTATCAAAAGAAACCCAACGTCAAGTGAAGAAGGGCAGGGGGGAGAAGATAAAAACACTAAGGAACAGTTCTACCGGGGATTTGAAACTTCGCAAATGGGGTTCAGCATGGCAGGAGCCCGCCGGTCCTCCTCCTGCTCCTCCTCCTCCTGCCCCACTGTGTTTAATGTCACCAGTAGCAACGCAGTGACACACACACGCACACGTCCTGTGAAATGTAAATACTCTGCAGGGAAAAGAGGTAATACTACTTTTGCTCAAACGGCGTGTCTACAAGCTGTACTTTGCTAACGTCACGTTTGTCCTTCTAACGGCCTCGAAACGAGACGAGTGTGTTTGTTTGGCGTTAGCGGCCGGTCGATACTCGGTCGACAGATTGAATAAAAAATATATTAAGTTGGTTTTTCGACGCCTTTCGAAACTGTTTTCATTCAACTCCACGTTTGCTGTGTTTGCTTGAATGGACTCCTGTAGGTACCACGTACCTCTGGTGTGACCTATAGAGTAAAGAGATGTGGAACTGACGTCTTCGATGGACATTCAATTAAAGATAAACTAGATATGTAATGTATATGTATACAGATATGTAACTTGGCTATGTAATCAAAATGCAAACGCAATATAAGCACACTTAACTTTTTGCCATGATGAAACCAGATATTAATATACCAATAGCCAACAGCTTTAAAAAATACTGCCATGACCTTAAAACCCATTAATTCCCAAACATTCCTCTCTTTTGCAGACTGAATGGAGGCGGTATTGGGCAGTAAAACTGTTCATCCCCACCTGAAACCTGAGATTCCATTGGACCCTTCTCTGCAGTGAATTGAGTGTGTGTGTGTGTGTGTGTGAGGGAGAGAGAGACACACACACACACTGAAAGGCAGTGAGAGATAGATGGAGAGAGAGTGACAAAGATAGGGGAAGGTGAGAGAGAGAGAGAGAGAGAGGGCGGGGGGAGTGTCTGGGGATGCCCCACACAGAACCCCAGCGGTGAAGTGTCTGCTGCCACCAGCGGTGGTGTTCACACCGTGTCGCAGGCACACACTCAGCGGTACGCCATGGACTCCGGCGGGCCCTTCAAACGTCCTTCCATGGACAACATCGCTAGCGTCATGCAGAAACTGCAGGGTAAGTGTCACCCCTCAGCCCCTGCCCCTCCCCTCCTCCCCTCAGTGTTCTGTGGCTGCTCCTAGTTCTTCCCCCTTGCTCTCCCTGCGGCGCCACAAGCGTTGTGCTGATTCAAGGGTTTGGCGCGGCGCCAGGGGCCGCCGTGGTCCCGACACGTAGCGTCACGTGATGAGCCCTCCAGGATGCGGAGGCTATTCCCTGTTGGCCCCCCCGCGGTCAGAGGGGCATAAAGACAAACACACCAGGACTGTAGCTGAGTGTGGAGTTTGCTAAAAGAGCACAGTATCAGGGTACAGAGTATAGTAACAGTATAGCAGAAGAAATCAGTACAGTCACAGTATCAGTTAGAAAGTACATGTAACAGAGTACAGAAATGATGTAGTCACAGAGCATATGTTACAGAGTACCGTACTGATACTGTTACAGAGCATAAGTAACAGAGTAAAGTAATGATAAAGTCACAGAGTATATGTAACAGTCAAGTAGTGATGGAGTCACAGAGTATATCTAACAGTATACAGTAATAATAACTAATATTGGCGTGCTAGCAATGTCGTTGGAATCGAACAATCTTGATAGGCAGTTATGCTTGCTTCCTCTCTGCTTCCTTCCTCTCCGTGTCCTATCTTTGAAGCAAAGGGTGACAGAAATTAGTACACACATCATACACGTCAATCATTTGCTGACTGCTCTGGACGCGGACCTAATACCAGGTCCAGATCAGGGAAAGTACATCCCTGTGTTTTTAATCAACCCCTGTTCAGGGTTATGTTAGTTAGCAGCGCGACAATGTACTATTCGCTGACTAGAGAGACGCAACCCTGGCAGGACTTTGACTCAGTTGACTTGGTTTTTCCTGGAAGCTCCTCAGAACTTGCCCAGCAGTATTTTACCAAAATATGTTTGTCAGTTCTGTTTTGGTTGAGGAAAGAATTGCAGCCTTTTCACTGTCACTAATTAGATAACACTATTAGATGGTTACAGCACTTCTCTTATTGGGTATTTTTTCTATTTTACATTCATGGAGAAGCTTACAGATAACTGAGTTATCTTGTCAAGTCCTTGTGACCGAACATTAAAATGCAATCTAGGCTAGATCAGAAAACCTTTTCTGAGTTCCTTGTATCAAGAAGCAACTATCAAGATTTGGGATTTCAAGCCGCCATTTTGAAAAAGACTTGTGTTTGTAACATTTACTCAAAAGACACTCTACTTCCTAGTATTCCAGTCAATGGAGCCTTAATCAAATTTAAGGAGGCCGTGTTCATAACTCTGTAAGGCGAGCAGGCGCCAACACAAGGTGACGTCATCACTGGCCTGACACTTCTCCTTAAACGACCCGCCGCTAGACAGAAACACACTCTCACAGCGCTTCCTCTCAGATGCAGTTACACTGAAAACTATATTTTGGTCCTCCTTCCGGTCGAAAAGCGGAAACGGAGGGTATGGTGTGGCAGTGGCTGTATTAGAATGGTTTGATCCGTACAGAAATGGCGTTGTGTGGTTGGTCTGGGGGTGCAGCCAGACGTTCTGTACATGACACCTCAGACCTCAGACTCATCAGTCTCTCTTTTATTGATGGGGTAGTATAGTATCCTTGTGATACTATGGCGGGGGGGGGGGGTCACCACAACCTGGCGGGTTGCTGCTTTGATGCCTGATAATTTTTGATGCTGTCTTTGAGCAAAAGCTGCTCACCACTTACAGCTTGTAGGAAAACATGCACGGCTGACGATGTGCGAATGTGTTTGCGCGACTAATTGAATGAGAATCAGGCATCGGCGTGTATCTCGGGCCGTTGGGCCCTGTCAAGGCGTGTTGCCATGGCTACTGTTTTGAAACATGGTGTTGTGGTTGTGGCAAAAGGTTTCCTGGTTCCCGCCCCTGCGACCGCAGGTTTCCGTACTACTTCTCACTCTGCGGGTTACCTTATAAGTGTACATGTCAGGGTGGCAGCGTCGAGCGAAGGCGTGCAAACGCCCGAATCACAGAACATCAGATAAGTTGCGATGTGGCTATGAGGCAATACAGTTCGTTTTCAGAGAGCCCGTACGAGATGACAGATCACATAGCCTGCAACGCACAACACACAATTTCAATCCTGTTTCTTTTGCAGATTATAGGAGTATGGGGTATTGTATTCATGCTGTGTAGCCCTAGCCTCAACATCTTAAGCACATAGGTGGTGAAATGCATCCATTATTTGTTTTCTACCGTCTAGCATTGCACCAGCATGCTTTTTGCAGCTACGGTGCATGCTGCTGGCTTCTTGACTCCCTAAGCATGCGTCTTTATCTAAACCAACATGAATGCAGACACCTCTGACGACGGAGCAGGCAGGGGACTGGGCATCTCAACTCAAGCAGGCCTGCATGTAGGTCGCAGGCATTTGGGGATGGAACACGGTACATAAGTGTGTGTTTCTCAGCAGCCTTCGAGCTGGTTAGCCGCGCAGTCCACCTTCCTATC
Source organism: Enchelyopus cimbrius (assembly GCA_027122795.1). NCBI lineage: Eukaryota > Metazoa > Chordata > Actinopteri > Gadiformes > Gaidropsaridae > Enchelyopus > Enchelyopus cimbrius. Next base: position 800,795 of record JAOPJJ010000114.1, on the reverse strand, counting down.
GTTGAATGCATCCTGCAGAAAGACTGACAGGCTGGCTCCAGGCTTTGAGATGACAGCGCCAACGTTCTCACTCATGCATGACCCAAGTGTTTTCCCCTTCGGGTTTTTATGTCAAGAGTAGCCCGCACAGCCAGGTTCTACCGAACACAAAGAGGTACACCATTTACGGAAAGATAGTTAAAATATTGGGTTCATTTTTCTCCCTGTTTGACTTATGTGAAAGACTCATGAATGATGTCTTTCTCAGTATTCCTCATGCTTGTCACTCACAGTTGGAGTTACACATGAGTACAAAGTTTTCATTCATTCTAATTGCGTTGGCTGTTGATTGATAATTCATGAGCAACATCTTGCGACCACAGGGTGACAACGCCAAACCCGCGGCCCCAGACGCTCTCGGGTTTCCTCCCGACGGGCCCTGGTGCATCCGTGCGGCTTTCTCTGCAACACGCGCTGGTCTGTAAGATGTGACTGCCGGCAAAGGGTTGAAAGCAGCCGAACGTGGGCTAGATGTGGGCTTGTGGTGGCTGGCTCTCGTGAGAGCGCGTGCCCTCTCCCTCTTCCCCCCTCCTCGAGACAGAGGTGCAGCCTACAAACCGCTGTCAAACAAATGTACCAACGGGTATGAATAAAGTGACCTGAACCTGAAACCGCTGGCGCTTGGCTCTCAGTGTCCCATTATACAAACAGACCTATCGTTGGAAATCTACGCTACAAATCTGTACTATTCCCTCCCTCCATTGGTTGGTTTGACAGTCTCGTACTATTTGTATGCGGGTGAGGAGGCAGCTGTCCGTGTTGGCAGTGAAGTGGGTCTGTCTCTACCTTGTCAAAGGCAGCTGGTTGCTCGGCAACTCTTCAGAGTTCAGGGCGCCTGTACGATAAGGAGTTCTGTTATGGCCCAGGTCGGGCTGAATATTCAGTCTGCTTTTCATGTAACGATTGATTTAGAGTTCAACTTTTAAAACCTTTAGTAAATTACAATAAAATTATGAAGAGATGAATACATTTAATTTTTATTTTAAGAAAATCATTTTTTACCTCAAATGCCACCGTTCTCTAACAATGTGTAAAGTTCAGAGCTAACAATAGATGTCACTGTTCCACAGGAAACCAACCTTCACCCTCATTCTTCTCAAAACAAGAGCCTCCGCTAAAAGGCTTGTGTAATCGCCCTGAGCTCCAGAGAAGTGGTTCTGCTGGAGTCCAAATGGACCTGCATCTCACAGGGGTCTCCCAAGGGGCCGGCCTCATTCGATGGTGCCCGGCACCTAGCTTACGCTCCCTAAATGCATTGCCTGCATCCTGAGTTCACCTTAAGTACCGTTAGCGCTACTCCATTCATGGCTTTGAGAAGCAGCAATGCGCCTCTGGTACTTTGGCTGTTTGCTGTTGCTGGGACGGGCCATTTGGAACAGACACTTAGCAAGTGGTCCTACGTCACCTCAATCGAATCAGTCAACGACTGAGACATAACGACAGGAGAGGCCCAAGGCTGTTATGCTATGTTGGTTGGTCGATACCCAGCCCGGTCGAGGCTCTCACAGGACGCGGGGGAAGAAATAGAAACAAAGATGGCGGTGTGGAAAATATGGATATAGTTTATGTCGGAAACGATCGTCAATCGATCGTTTCCCCTGTCTTCTTACGTTCAGGACTGTGGAGAGCTCCATTTTGGAAGGAGAGAAATGGAGCAACTGTACAAGGCCTAAGGATGATAAGAAATGCAATTTATTTAATTAGAGGAAATTGTATTAAATGAAATTACATCTGATTAGATTTGACTTTATTCAAATTCATATTATTCTCGTACTACTATTTATAATACTTGAATACATAATACTTGAAAGTAATGCAATGTCGCTGATGATATTATCATCAGCGATTGTGCTTTCAAGGGAAACGGTTGTCATTTTCCTCTAGATGATATCTGACCTTCTGTGCTTTCCACGTAAACAGGAAAAAACGTGCTATTTTTACCCGAATAGCGTTCCCATGCAGGTCACTCATGCAGAGAGCTGAAGTAATGGAACCTCAGCTCACGTTCTACGCTTCTATTTGCAGGGTATGAGCGGCGCTTTTCAGTGGCCCAGTAGGGTTTTTGATGAAGAGCTATTTCTACATGACATGGCACGTGTCTTGTTCAAATAGCTTGTTATTCTTAAAAGACATTAGCTGTGTGTGTGTGTGTGTTTATGTGTTTACAGTACACCAACTGTCACACACTTTCATCTTTGACGGTCTGAGTTCTTGAGTTAAATAGGACTCTCACTGTACCTGTCGTACTGGTCGGCAGTAACCAACACACAGTATTTCCACAATATATTGTGTAAATATCTGTATATAATATATATATATATATATGTATAATGGGCCCTGAGGTGGGCGTGTCCTCTCCCACAACAAAAGCCCAGAGTGTGAGGCAGAGCAGGTGGTCTCGCTGGGGGCTGGGGGAG
>JAOPJJ010000114.1:767613-777800 GCA_027122795.1 Enchelyopus cimbrius | reverse complement strand
CCCCCCCACCCCACCCCCAGGCAGAGAAGATGGTGCTGGCCGTGGGGGACTGTGTCCAGTTCCGGGAGGAGGTGAGGAGCACTTTAGAGGAGGTGGTGGAGGGGCAGAAGGAGGCGCAGGCGGAGGCCGTCAGGATACTGGACTCCCGGACGGTCCGCGACGCCCAGCAGCTGCTACTCGGTCGACAGGTAGGAGGCGCTAGAACTCCTGTGTCCATGTTATTCTGGATATTTTGTTGCATGTAATCTACAAAACTATATTTAAAGAATATTCAGATCTTATTCAGATCTAGTGCGAGTAAATAACCCCCTTGCGGTCCGCAGCAACTGCTGAAACGCCTGAAGCAGCGTAGGAGAGACGTACAGCAGCTGGCCACCAGGGGGCGCCAGCTCCAGGCGGAGGAGGTGGGGGTGGGGGACTCCCTGCAGCAGGATCTGCAGAACCTGGAGAACACCCTCAGTAAGATGGAGCAGAGCATGGAGTCGCAGGAGCAGAGCCTGGAGGTGAGGGAGGGGAGAGAGAGAGATTTGATTGTGTTACGCTTTGACACAGCGACCCATTCCTTATTGCCTCTGCGCTACATGCAAACATAATCCAGTCAACAAGGGGCAGCAGAATCGAACGCTGTGTGTTGTCAGTAGTGAAACCCGAGCCGTGGTGTTTTGTACTCCGGACCGGAGAACCACGTCGGTACTCCCGTACTGCTGTGTCCTCCCCAGGTCACCCTGGCGGCCTGGCAGGAGTTCCACAGCCAGCAGGAGGCGGTGAGGGAGTTTGTGAACAAGGCTCGCGCCGCGTCCGACCGGGACCTCAACTTCAGCAGCCCCGAGAGCCTGGCGGCGGAGCTGGGCCAGTCCCGGGTGAGGACCATCGTGTGCTCCATCTGCACAGTTTTCAGGACACTCAAAGTTGACATAGGCCTGAATATCATTTACTCTCAAAAAGAAGTCTGACTAAATGAAGTGAATCTCAAGTCAACGCAAGCATAAAAGGTATTTAGTGTCGGAATAAGCTAAGCATTACATGAAAAGTTTTATTGAAAGTTTTAACTCGTGTTGGTGTTGTGCGTTCCTGAAGGTGTTACTCAAGCAGTGTGAGGCGGAGGTCTCCCACATGAACACGCTGCTGAAGAGGGCCACAGAGATCCAGCTGGGGTCCAGGAACAAGACCCTGCTCCTGGACCAGGCGCGCTCCCTCAGCCAGCAGGTGGACCAAGTCCAGGCCAGCCTCAAGACTGAGTAAGAGACACGGCCTTCCTACCACTTCCTCCTCTTGGGATGTCCACCATCGTCAACACCAAGCAAAACCGTCAGCCGTCAAGTCCATTTCACTTGTAAAGCCCTCAGAAGTTGCAAATATATCACAAATTCACATGGACTGACCACACAAAAGTGCCTCTGCAATTTAAGGTATAAAAACTATAAAGTGCTTGTGTATTATGAACTAAGAGCCCTTAACTTAGCCCTGAATCATCCTTAAAGAAAGAGCACAGCCAGCTCGCTCTGCACTCTGAGCTGTAAAGATTAAAGATAAGACGGTCAACGTAATGCCTATGCAGTGTCTATGTGAAGGTGTCTATTTCAAAGTAATGGTTCCCATCATTCCAGTCATTAAACTAATGACAGAAGACAACAGGTCTGCTTCCCAACAACACACTCTTCTCAGGGTGCGTGTACACCAGTATGTGTGGTTTGATCAGCAGTATGTATCTCTCTCTGGCAGCATCCAGACCCTGGAGGGGATGCAGGTCCAGTGGGAGCAGTTTGGGCACGGCTTTGAGGCCTTCTCCATCTGGATCTCAGACAAGGAGAAGCAGCTGGACCCCCTGAAGAGCTCCTCCGCCCCGCTGGAGCACCAGATTAGCACCGTGAAGGTACCCCCGGGTTTCAGACCGACAACCCAATGGACCATGTTCTGCTCCACCCACTCAGCCTGTATCTTCTCCCCGCCCACCCCCAGGCCGTGAGCGCTGAGCTGGAGGAGCGCGCAGAGGTCCACTCCCGGCTGGAGGTGGAGTCCCAGGCGCTGGGCCAGTTCCTGTCCTCGGGCGAGTCGGCCCGCGTCCGGGCCCGGCTGACCCAGACGGGCCGCTACTGGGAGGAGCTGCGGGAGAGCGTGCTGCAGCTCCAGGCCAGGCTGAAGGAGAGCTTCTCCCACCAGCAGAAGTTCAACGCCAGCCTGGAGGAGGTACTGTGAAGATGGGAGACGAGGATGGGATTTCGAATACAGTCGTAGTGCAATCTATGCAATCTAGTCGTAGAATAATCTTCTGCAAAGATCTGAATGATCCAGTGCCCCTTCTATTGATTTGTAAAAGTGTTGCTGGTGTTGTTTATTTGTGTAGGCTGCCTTAACGACACAAACACTCGATGAAGCTTTTACATTGATGATGTCACGTTTCTCTCAGGCTCAGGCATCACTCACTGGTCTACACGCCACCCTGGAGCAGCCAATCAGATCGTGCTCCTCTTCATCAGAGACCTACAAGGCTCTTCAAAGCCACACGGTACGACATCACTCGCACTGACGCACACACACTTATGGTTAAGTGTGTGTTAAGTTATGGTTAAGGTTGAACGTTAGGGGCTACGGTTTAGAGTAATGGGCTAGGGTTTTGAGTTAGGGGTTAGAGTTAGGGGCTAGGGTTTGGAGTTAGGGTTTGGGGTATAGAGTTACGTCTCAGCCTTCACCCTCAGGACGTCTAACATGTTTTGGGTCCGGTTCGCCTCAGGACGTCTGCCAGAGCCTGGAGAGGCAGAAGGCGGCCGTGCTGTCCCTGACGGCCAGCGCCCGGAGACTCAGCGAGCGGGAGCGTGCGGAGGGTGCGGCGGCGGCGCTGCAGGCCAGCTACCATCTCCAGGTCCAGCGGGCCAAAGACAAACAAAACCAGCTGGAGGCTCTGCTGTCGCTCTGGCAGAAGTGAGGCGTAACACCGCAGAGACACGCGGGTCAGGGGTCAAGGGTCGCCGGGGTGGAGGTTAAGATTGACCCTGTGATTCTTCCCCTGCCGCCGCAGGTACGAGAAGGACCGGTCCAGCTTTGTGTCCTGTGTGGAGAGGAGCGAGTCGCTGTCGGACCCGGAGAGCCGCGCCCTTTCCACCGACAAAACCAAACTAATCAGCGAGCTGCAGGACCTCCAGGTACTGCTAGTACCAGCACTATATACTGATAATACTAGAACTATACTATTCTTACAACTATGACTATGTTCCCCTCCCTCCTCTAGGCCCTGCACGCCGAGCTCAGCGCGCTGGAGGCGTGCCACGCTGGCCTGGAGTCCCTCGCCGTGTCCCTGGCGTCCAGCGCCCCCCAGCAGAGCTCAGAGTGGCTCACCCAGGACCTGGAGACCCTGCACGCCAGGTGGAGCGCCCAGACCGTCACCGTCCCTCAGAGGTACCGACCCCATCGCTACAGCAGGACATAGGACATGAGATGAGTTATCATTCAACTCTGTTGACCTTTACCCTGGATTCACTACAGTCGGGCTACGCTCATATGTGCGGGAGTCAAGTGTTGGCACATATTCAAATTGAAGTTCAGGTTGTGTTTACTCACATTCACCACTTTGTCCTTTGCCTCTAGGATCCAGGAGCTCCAAAGCCATCTGTCGCGGGTGGAGCAGTTTGACCAGGCTCTGGTCAAGTTCTCCCAGTGGGGCGAGAACATGCTCTCCACCCTCCACTCCGCCTCTCAAATCAACACCACCAACCTGCAACCAACCATGACGCAAGTCAAGGTGAGGAGGATAGCCGTGGTGCCGAAGAACAGAACTCAGTGCTGCTGTTATTGTTTTGAGGACCTCAGAAAAGACCTTTCAGCTTTACAAAATAAAAACCCTCATTGCAGGACTTCGTTTTTTGTGAGCCTGGAACAGTTCAAAGAAGGACAGCTCTCTCACTCGCCCTCTCTCTTGCTCTCTCGCTCTGTCTCTATGGCAGGAGAACCGAGCCGCTCTCCAGAAGCAAGCGGTCGTCAGGCAGATCTTGGAGCAGCAGACGGAGAGCCTGTGTCGGGCCTGCGACCCCGGCGACACCCAGCTCCTCAAGGGCCGCCTGGAGAGCTGCCTGCTGCCCTACCTGGAGGCCCGGCAGGCGGCCGAGCTCCAGCTGGAGTGCCTGGAGCGGCTGCAGGGCTTCCTGCAGACCCAAGGTGCGACGGCGGGGACCCTGCGCGGCCTGAGGCAGACGGTGGAGGGCGCCGGGAGCTGGGACCGCGCCCGCGTGGACGAGCTGCAGCAGGAGCTGTCGGCCGTGGTGCCCGACGTGGGCCGCCTGGAGGCCCTGGCGGCCGGCCTGGACAGTGGCCTCTGCAAGGGCCACCTGCACCTGGGGGACTGCGAGGGGACGCGCACCTCCTGCCGCCAGCTGGCCGACGCGCTGAGCGCCGAGGTGGACGCCGTACGTGCCCTGCTGGGCTCCAAGCAGAGCGAGGCGGAGGCCCTGGGCGCCCTGTGGACCTCCTTCAGGCAGCGCAAGGAGCAGCTGCTAAAGACCGTGGAGGACATCGAGGAGAAGGCGGACCACCAGAGTATGAGGGAGCCCGGCCTGCAGGCGCTGCAGCAGAGGTGAGCAGTGCCCCGTGCCCATAGAGGGCAGCGTGCACACATTGTGCGAAACGAACCTAAGAACCTCCTCCCCCTCCGCATCCAGGCTGCGGTTCTTCAACCAGCTGGAAGACGAGCTCCAGTCCCATCAGCATGAGGAGCAGTGGCTGAGGGACAAGGGGCAGCAGCTGGCCCAGCGGGACGCCGAGTTCGCCAGCGAGGTTCTGCGGGAGATCGGGTTGCTGAAGACCACCTGGGAGGACACCAAGAGGCTCATCGCCGACAGGTACGGGAGCGCCAGGGGGGCGCTGGTGGTAAGCTGGGTCATTGCTGGTAAATAAACTACAATACCACTATAAAAACTGTTCTGTGACAGGCAGGAGCAGTGCGGGGTCCTGGTGGAGCTGATGAGAGAGTACCAGGGTCTGAAGACCTCCATCGGTGGGGTGGTGGAGAGCACCGAGGCCGTGGTGGACATCGGCTCTGCCCTGAAGGACCACGAGGAAACCAAGAGGTCTCTAGCCAAGGTGGGTCCATAGCACTCCAACAGCCGTCACCCTAATCCCGAAAACAAGAGCGTGCTGTTCAGCGTATGCCATTAAGGAGAGGGTGGACGGTTAAGGCATCTTGCCTGAACCCAGACAAGTGAAGCACTTTGAACCGCCTTGAGTGTGGACTATTTGGACCGGGAGGTTGGGTACCATGTTGTTAATCTGTGGAACTTCGTGACCATCCTACTCCCCTGCACACACGCAGTCCTGGTCTTGAACCTTAGTCCTTAATAAATCACTGTCATCAATGTGTCTTCCCTCCTCTTGGCATGGTCCTGGTGCAGCACGAAGCGGTGAAGACCACCATGTCTGGGAAACAACCTGAGCTGGAACTCTTCTCTGACCGGGGCAAGCAGCTGCTCAGCGAGCTGAAGAACATCCCAGATTGCGACGCTGAGGTCATGAAGAAGGACGTGGAGACTCTGGTGGACCAGTGGCTGGATGTAAGTCTGACCGTACCGGGGAAAACCAGAAATATGCGGGAGTGTGCTCCATCGCATACGAAGGGAAAAGGGTGAAAAGATTTTCACCGCAAGACTCCACGACCGCAGGTATCCGAGAGGGTTGATGACAACATCGACCGCCTCAGCAGGAGTTTGGCGGCGTGGGAGGACGTGCGCAGGATCAGCGAGGACATGGAGAGCTGGGCCAGCAGCTGTGCCCTGGAGCTGAGCGAGAGTCTGAACAACCTCAACGACAGCCACAAGATGGCCGCCCGGCTGGATGTGGTGGAGGTAAGGCAGAGGGAATGCATCTTGCCCTTCTAGCCTTGGGAATCTGTCAGGTACATGCTAACCCACGACCCCCGTGTGCATTCGCAGAAGGAAATAGTGGAGAAAGAGCAGAGACTGAAGACCCTGCTGGAGAACATAGGAGAGCTGAAGCAACACAGCGGGGGTCAAGAGACTCCAGCTAAACTACAGGTATAAGACGCACCTTGCCCAAGACGCAGATGTGAGTACACTTATCGTAGGCCAGGACAAATATACGTAGCTTTCTCTGTGCCAGGCGCTGGAAGCAGATTTGCGTAAGAAGATCAGCAATGTTGGCAAGCTGTGCGAGCAGGCCAGGGGGAACGTGAGGGACTTTAGCTCCCAGAGGAAACAGCTGGAGGACTACATCTCCCAGATGTCTGACTGGCTGAAGAGTATGGAGGAGTCCCTGATTTCCACCACCACCGGGTCTGACCCTGAGGACATCTACAGCGTCAAGGTGAGAACCTGCCGGCTGTTGAGGTGTTGGCACAGAAGGGGGCGCTGTAGGTTTGTTCTGAACCGGAGTGGCTTTATCCCTTCATCCCTTCAACAGTGATCAATTAGATGGTCTACTCAATATAAAATATCTTCACACATCTTGAATTAGTCTTAGAGACACCTGTGTTTCAATCCAAAGCATATTCCCCAATGCCAGGATCTCCAGAAAGAGCTCCTGAACCAACAGGGTAGCATTGACGCGACCAGGGAGAGCCTCAACAACCTGTGCCGAAAGTACCCCTCCGAGGAGCTGGCTGGCCTGGGATCAGCTCTCACCGACCTGATCAAGAGCTACGAGGCCATCAACCAGCTCTCAGCCAGGACCCTGGTGGGAATGCAGCACTGTCTGCAGCAGCACTTTAATGGTGAGAGACCTCAACAGGATTTAGGGTGCGGAGAGACACCTGGTCTATTGGACTATCTATCGATAAACACCCCCTCCTTCTCTCTCTTTCTCTCGTTCTCTCTCTCTATCTCCTTCTCTCTCATCATCTATCTCTCTCCATCTCATTACATCTCTCTCTCGCTCTCCCTGTTTCTCGTTACGTCTCTCTCTCTCTCGTCAGACCTAGTCCAGGAGTTTCACCGCTGGCTGTCTGAACAGAGAGAGATCGTGAAAGAATGCTCTGACCGATCGGGGGACACCTGCGTCGTCGATCGCAAACTCCAGAAAATCAAGGTGTGTACTCACCTTTGTCTCTGTGGGATGAAGCGCAAAGATGGCTTGGCTAGTTCAAAACTACAGGGAGCCCGCTGCTCCCTGTGTGTGTGTGCGTGTGTGTGTGTGTGTCATGCAGGTGATGGGTCAAATGCAGAGATCAAATTTCACTGTACCTTGTGTATGTGTGTGACAAGTAAAGCAACTTAACTCAGGAACGGCTCTTGTACTCCAGGGGGCGCTGCAGCGCGTGGAGGAGGGCGAGGTGCGCCTCACGCAAGTCTGCGAGGAAGGGGAGAAGCTGCTCCTCCACCTGCCCAAGGCCAGCGCCGGCCAGGTCCAGCAGAACCTGTCCTCCATCCAGCAGGACTGGGACAGCTTCGTGGAGCAGTGCCGGCAGAACCAGCAGATCCTGGAGGACAGCGCCTCCCTCATGAAGGGGTAGGTGTCTATCTTCAGTAGTAAGAGTGAGGCTCTGGGTCAGTTAGAAGTAACTCTAACACCATGGAGGTGAGTAGGCGGTTGGTTGAGTGGACGTTTAAACTAGTTATAGGTAGATTACCTAGGTTACTAGATCTAGAGGTCACTATCTAGGTATGCTACCTTTCTTAGCATACCTTGCTTGGTCGATAGTTAGTTAGTGACTTCCTCCATTTTGTGGAAAAGCCCGTCAGTCTCCGTTACCACGGGTTACGGTTGATAAGTAAACACAGGTGGTGGCGGTCATGACTGTGGGTTGTATCTTATGAGAAGGACGGGACCCTTCTAAAGCCGGTCTCCGCCCCGCAGGTTCGAGGGCCGGTTGAAGAAGCTGCGCTGGTGGCTGGAGCACATGGAGAAGAGGATGACCTCTGACCTGCCCGAGGCCCAGCAGCAGCGCGGCCCGGAGAAGGCCATGTTGGAGCAGGTGGAGGAGTACCAGCAGGAGGTGCTCAAAGAGAGGTACACCCGGAGCATCTCATCACTCTCTCTTCGTATTCATTCTTCTGGGGTCCGGACAGCGAACTGTGGAGGAGTTTGACTCCCAGTCAAAAGCCTCGCCTTGGACAACAGCGAGATATAAACAAAGGAAATACAATAGGAGTGCCGGTTTCCTTTCCTCCCTTCAGGGACTCGTTTGAGCGCTTGTGCCAGGAGGCGCAGGCGCTGAACGAAGGCGGTCGCGGCGACGGCAGCGAGACCCGGGTGTCGGCGCAGCTGCAGTCCCAGCAGCAGGCGCTGCTGCGGCGCGCCCGCGACAGACTGCGCAGCTGCCAGCTCACCCTGCAGGAGCAGCAGGCCTTCCAGGACACCCTGCAGAGCACCTGGGCCTGGCTCAGCGGGGCCCAGGAGCGCCTGGCCTCGCTCGACAGCACGCTGGGGAACAAGGAGACGCTGGAGAAGAGGCTGGCGCTGGTGCAGGTCGGTGGAGCCCACCCCCTCTGTGATCCTTTGGTTTGGGAGGTCTTGTTGTCAGTGCCAGTGCTCCGCACACGCAGAACATGCACGTGCCCTACGCACTCCTAGGGCACCAGGTGCCTAGGGGGGGCACCCAAAAAATCTGTCTCGCAAAAAATCATCATCATAATAATAATCATAATGGGGGGGGGGCACCTATTTGTGCGTGGGGCACCCAAATGGCTAGCGCCGGCACTGCTTGTTGTTATCTTGTGATGTCAGTGTCACATGAGCTCCACGCGGTTTCAGCGTGCTGGGTTCTTCCTCAGGATATCCTGCTGATGAAGGGGGAGGGCGAGGTGAAGCTGAACATGACGGTGGGGAAGGGGGAGCAGGTCCTGAAGCACAACAGCCTGGAGGGCCAGGAGGCCATCCGCTCCCAGCTGCAGCGCCTCAAGGACTGCTGGGCCAACATGCTGATGACCTCCATGAGCTGCCACAGGTGAGGAGACGGCGCCCCCTGCTGGGCCCTAGTGCAACTGACCCCTCTTCCAACAGCTTCTCGGGGTCTTTCAATCTGGACTGGCTGGCGTTCAGCTTACTGTCAACAGACCGAAAATTGCCACCATACACCTTTTTCTCAACTACTCTAGCGCTCTGGGAGCATTCCCAAAATTGCGGAAACTGACAAGCAGCCAAAATGATAAACATTGCAGAAGGGACACTTCCAAAGGCCGATAGGATCCAGTGAAACAGACAGGGAAACCAAAAACCAGTTTGATATCTGAGATCTTTAATTCCCCCATCTGTTTCTCCCCAGCCGCCTGGAATGGACGGTGGCCCAGTGGAGCTGCTACCAGGAGAACCGCAGCCAGCTGCAACAGTGGCTGGAGACGGTGGAGCAGGAGGTGGGCATGAACCTGCCCCAGCAGCCCGGGCTGAAGGAGAAGGCCTCCCTGCTGGAGCGCCTGCGCTCCGTCCAGGCCGACGTGGAGGCCCACGCCGGCGGCCTGTCACGCCTCACCCAGAAGGCCGTGGAGCTTCACGAGAAGACGGCCGACCAGATGTTCGGACCGGAGCAGAGGGCCCAGCTCAGCGCTCACTTCGCCGACATCTCCGCCGTCGTCAAGGTTCAATAAAAAACGAAAAAGGCAGAAATGTTTCTTTCTGGGTTTTCTGGTGTGTGAACATGCTTGGTTCGTAACGGTCAGGTTAGAAGCTGTCCTGCGTCAGGGATGTCTCTGTGGTAGACGCACACGCAAAGAGCCGTGTGCCCTTGGGTTTGTTGCGCATGCGCCCTTGACGTAAGTCAGTCAAGGTAATCGGGACGGGGACCACTCACGGACAAGCGCGATGTCGCTGGTAGCTGTACATCACTCAGCGACCTCGCACTTAATTCATTCAGAGTGCAGGGCGGCGTTGACTAGCACTGTATATACAGTACAGTGCAAACAAAAAAGAACATATTTTCCTAATATGTGACCACAACATGTTTTTTTCCTGTTGCTTTTCAAAATCCACCCCAAACAAATGGTGTCTGTGTGCGTTCCCCTGAAGGGCAAAGTGCAGTCCATGGAGGCCGTGGTGTCTGAACACGAACAATACCTGGACGCCGTCCGGGACTTCAACGACTGGCTCATCTCCGCCAAGGAGGAGCTGCAGCGCTGGTCAGACCTGTCTGGAGACACAGCTTCTATCAGGAGGAAACTCTCCAAGGTGCAGGTAAGGACCAGCGGGGGGGGGGGGGGGGGGGGGGGGGGGGGGGGGGGGGGGGGGGGGGGGGGGGGGGGGGGGGGGGGGGGGGG
>JAOPJJ010000114.1:711586-723013 GCA_027122795.1 Enchelyopus cimbrius | reverse complement strand
TTATGTTGACCAGACATGGTTAATCTATGGATTAGACAAATATCACACTACTAAGAAGGACTTTTCCTTCACACCCCCCGAAGCCAAGTCTTGAAAAGCTTCGCTCAGCCGAGGCAACTGTGATGGGGAGGATCAGTGCAATTCGCAAAGCAATCTAGGAACACTTTTTACACATTTGAAATACATCGCGTTATTCCGATTATAATTATGATGATGATTTTTTTACGAGACTTTTACGAGAGTGTTCTGCGTGCGCGGAGCGCAGGCGCTGGGCACAACGCGTCGTTAGCAAACGCTTCACGACGTATTCCCGTGTGCCCAAACCTGCGCATGTGCGTCTCAGGAGCTGGAGAGCCGGTTTGCCGGCTGGACGGACGACCTGGCCCACCTGTGCCTGCTGCGGGAGTCTCTGTCCTGCCACCTGGGACCGGAGGATGTCTCGGTGCTGCAGGAGCGCATGGAGCTGCTCCAGAGGCAGTGGGAGGAGATCTGCCACCAGGTAGGGGGTTTGGTCCTGACTGAGGCTGCAGTCTGTCCCCAGTCAGAGCGCCTCCGTCTTCAGCAACCAATCGGTGTGTGTCCTTAATCGGTGTGTGTCGCATGCAGCGTTGAACGACTAGCCGCGCTCTTATTGTGGTGACCTCTTGGTCCCTGTGAGTTCGGTCCACACAGAATGAAGGCGCTGTGATTTTTTTCAGCACAGCTTCACATTAAAAGGGTGATTACCTCTTTTTATCCCTTATAAAATCTTAACCTTAGTGGGTAGTTGAACTGTTTTGTAAACTGTTATCTACCAAATAATATCCTTCAAAGGTGCATTTTGTAAGATTAAGTGATTATTAAAAAATACTAGGAGGAGGAATAATGTTTTATTCCGTTTACGCCAAATACGTTCTGCTTCATGGCTCTAAATTCTGCGTACATATTTAACAGTGTAACAGTTAGTTATCAACTGATAATTGTTCAATGTCTAGTGTGTGGCCTTGGGGGAAATGTACTGTGAACCACTATATATATATATATATAGGCTACTGTACTGTGTACCAGTATATATCATATGCGCTAGTGAATCGTAATTCTGAATCTGCTGTGGATGGCGGAAGTGTTTTAATAAGTGTTACAACGAGAAGCCTCAATGTGAAAAAAGAGCTTGATGCTACATCCTGTGTGCAGCACCAGGCAGGCAGAACAGGAAGCAGCCTGTACTCACATTAGGTTGCAGTGATGCGTCTCACCCTCTGTGCAATGTACTCTACTTAGAGAGAGCTTCCTCAGGTATGCTGCTTTAAATTACACTCCATTTCAAGTTAAACGGTCAGTTTGAGTTGGATGACATTCCGACATTCTTAGAATATTCTTCTTTATTTGTGCTGTGTGTTTGTGTATTAAGGGATTTCTCGTGCGCGATCAATCTAACTTTTTCTGTATTTTGTGTTCCTTGTGTGTGTGTGTGTGTGGATGTGCGTGTGTGTATGTGTGTGCGTGCACACGTGCGTGCCTGTGTGTGCGTGTCCCGCGGCCGTGCGAGCAGCTGTCCCTGCGCCGGCAGCAGGTGGGCGAGAAGCTGAACGAGTGGTGGGTGTTTGGGGAGAAGTACAAGGAGCTGTGTGAGTGGCTGACCGCCATGGAGGGCAAGGTGTCCCACAACGGAGACGTCAGCATCGAGGAGATGATCGACAAGCTGCGCAAGGTACCGGACACATGACCTCGCTTCACTGAGTGAGCACCCTGTGGGGTGTAAGAGATCCGCTGGGTGCAAGAGAAGCCCTGGTGTTCGTGTTGTCGTTTTAAATGCTATACAGTGCGTGCCGTAGCGGCAAACTCTCTGTGCATGCGCTAAATCACTGGCTGCAATCTCATTTCCTGTGCTGTGTGTTTTCATCCAACTGCAGTGCGTGAGTCGGTCGTAGCCTATGCATACCGGAAGAATCTGAGCGGATACTCATTGGATTATTTAGGTTTTTTAGATACATGGCTGTGGTTCATGAACAGGAAGGGGTTGAGGGCATCTTGTTCAAGAGATGCCTGTAGGCTTTGCTCTGGTGGTTTTGGGTCTACAACCAATGAGGTAGACTCCTTACCCGCTAGACTACACGCGCATGTAGACTGCTCGTCACCACCAGAGCTTCATCATACATCGTCTTATTTAGGAAGGGGTTTCATGTCATCAAATAGCGTATACCTGCATGTCCACGAGCCTTCAAGTAGAGGTACACATTTTGGTTGGCCAATCCCTCCTCACCGGGGCTTTGTGCGGTGGCCAGGACTACCAGGAGGAGATCACGCTGGTGGAGGAGAACAAGCTGCAGCTCCACCAGCTGGGCCAGCGCCTGGCCCAGGCCAGCCACCAGAGCAAGGCCTGCGAGATCCAGAGCAAGCTGGGCAAGGTGGACGACCGCTGGCAGCACCTGCTGGACCTCATCGGAGCCAGGTGACCTTCGACCCCCTTAAAGTCGGCCCTCGAGCGCTACACAGTAGGGGGCGGAGGGGGTTCAGGAAAGAGTTCATTGGTGGATTCAGGGAGTATTTAGGAGCTACTCTCTCTGGGGGTGGTGCTATGGTTTAGGTGTGTGTGATCCAGAGGGGGGGAGAGAGAGAGAGAGAGGTAAGGACAGAGAGAGGGAGAAGGAGGGATTGTACGGGAGGATGGACAGATAAAGGGAGGGATGTCCACCTCTTGCACCGTAGTTTGGCCATAAGGTCGGCGGACTCCCAAGCAGGTTGTCGGTGCTGAAGTGGAGAAGTGCCTCTGAGCAAGACACCTCACCCTTATGGTTTGGGTTGGCGAGTGCCGTGGGTGTGTTGGCTAATGATGTGTTCCTGGGTCCCGGCCCCGATGGGGGTGGGCTGGGGGGTGCAGAGGAAAGAAGCTGAGAGAGACGCTGGTGGCCGTGCAGCAACTGGACAGGAACATGAGCAGCCTGCGCGCCTGGCTGGCCCACATCGAGACGCAGCTGTCCACACCGCTGGCCTACGACACCTGCGACTTCCAGGAGATCCAGAGGAAGCTGGACCTCCAGCAGGTAGTCCGCCCTTGGTCCGGTCCGGTCCGGACTGCTCACAGTCACCCAGTCATGAGAGGTTTTACAGCGCGTTTGGTAGATTCTGTTGGTGGACAGACGGTTCATCAAATCCATTTGTTTTTCCAAACGGTTGTTTCATGCCTTTCAAATTGGACGGATGATTATGAGATGAATTTCTCACGACTGCTTGTGACATGAAGCAAACTCATGCCCAACGTCACTTCACATGATTCACAGTATTCAAAGACACCCCCCTCAGCCCTCGCTGACTGTGATCCCCCCTCCCCCTCCCTCCCTCACCCCTCTCAAGCCGGAGCTGCAGCGGGACATCGAGAAGCACAGCACCGCCGTGGCCTCAGTGCTGAACCTGTGCGAGGTGCTGCTCCACGACTGTGACGCCTGCGCCACGGACACGGAGTGCGACTCCATCACGCTGGCCACGCGCAGCCTGGACCGCCGCTGGCGCAGCATCTGCGCCCTGTCCATGGACCGCAGACTCAAGTAGGCAGGGCTCGCGGTTCTTGGGAGTCCCAGGTTGTCGTTGCAGGATGAAGTCACTTCCTGTTCCTGGTGGCTGTGACGTGGTCGGCTTTAATCACCTCCTCTTTCTCCTCCACCCACTCCTCCACCTGCTCTTCCTCCCAGGATCGAGGAAACGTGGCGTCTGTGGCAGAAGTTCCTGGACGACTCTGCGCGCTTCGAGGAGTGGCTGGCCACGTCGGAGAGGACGGCCGCCGCCGCCAACTCCTCCGGCGTCCTCTACACCGTCGCCAAGGAGGAGCTCAAGACCTTCGAGGTGCGCCTGCTAGCATTATGGGATGGAGGGGGGGGGGGGAGTCGTGTGGAGGACACGCCCATTTTGACTTAGATATCATATTATCCGAAGAGCCCCGGTTGGGGTCAGAGAGTGTTGGTTGGGGTCAGAGAGTGTCAGTTGGGGTCAAAGCACTTTAAGGGCATGACGGTTACCGTGATGATGACATAGCTCATCCTGAAGAGGGCAGCATAAACAGGATCAATGCTCCTCACTGCGAGAGGGCTCGTTTGACTTTTTCATTCATCTTGGAAGCCAGCGTCTAAGTAACTATATGCATGTCTTTGTCCTATGTGTGTGTGTGTGTGTGGGTGTGTGTGTGCGCGTGCACGTGCCCTCCGCAGGGCTTCCAGAGGCAGGTGCACGAGAGCCTGACCCAGCTGGAGTTCCTGAACAAGCAGTACCGCCGGCTGGCCCGCGAGAACCGCACGGACGCCGGCTGCTGCCTGCGGGAGATGGCCCGCGACGCGAACCTGCGCTGGGACGCGCTGCAGAAGAGGGTGGTGTCCGTGCTGCGCAGGCTCAAGGTAGCTAGCGCCGCCGCCGTCCTTAGCATGGCTACTGTGTTCTGTGTGTGTGTGGTTACTGTTGATATACAGTTGATAATGATATGTTGAATAAGTGACAGAGGGTTTGGGGGATTTTCTGTGTGATATTGCCTGCGTTGGCTTTATATTAAAAGGGTTATTATTATTTTTTTTTATATATATATATATATATTTTTTTTTTTTGTGTAAATTAATAAAAGATTTTCAAATCCATGAGAGAAAATACAGCATTGATGATTGAAAATAATGTATAGTAGATTCAAGTCGTAGATTCTCAACGTGGTTCATATTTAGCTGTAAACAACCATCCCCTCCCTGCGTGCCCCTGCAGCACTTCATCAGCCAGCGTGAGGACTTTGAGACGGCCAGGGACGGCACCCTGGTGTGGCTGACGGAGATGGACCTGCAGCTCACCAACATAGAGCACTTCTCCGAGTGCGACATCCAGGCCAAGATCAAGCAGCTGCGGGTAAACACGCCGCTCAGTTTCCATCGAGGGCTGAGACAGAAAATCACATCCATGTGACATTGAATTAGATATTTTCAATTTAAATTGATTTTATTTTTGGAAAGACCAGTGGACCACCGATCAGGACTAGCCTGGAGCAGACCCTCAGTGGGCTTACAGCCAGACTCCTCCCTCTCGCCCTCCTCCTCCCTTCCTTCTCCTCCCCCCCTCTCCCCCCCCCCCCCCAGGCGTTCCAGCAGGAGATCTCGCTGACCTCCCCCAAGATCGAGGCGATCTTCAAGCAGGCGGAGACGCTGATGGAGAAGAGCGAGCCGCTGGACGCCACCGTCATGGAGGAGGAGGCGGAGGAGCTGCGGCGCTACTGCCAGGAGGTGTTTGGACGGGTGGAGCGCTACCACAAGAAGCTGCTCCGCCTGCCCGTAAGACACAGCGCCACATCTGCCTGGGGGGGGTGTTTGTGTGTTTAGTGGATGTCTATGTGTGTGTGTGTGTGTGTATGTGTAGGTTGGATGTATGTGTGTGTATGAGAGTATAAGTGCTATCAACGCCGTTGCCGTGGTAATGATCCATTTCCCCCCCCCCCACACCAGCTGACGGACGAGGACACGGAGGTCTCGCTCTCGGACCGCGAGCTGGACCTGGACGAGGGGGATGGCGGGGGGGAGGCCTGGGGCCTGGGGGAGCACGGCTCCTCCTCGCCCCTGCCCTCCTCCGGGCGCTCGGCGGCGCCGCGGGCCGAGCGGTCGGGCCGGGACACGCCCGCCAGCGTGGACTCCATCCCCCTGGAGTGGGACCACGACTACGACCTGAGCCGCGGCCTGGGGGGGCAGCAGGGCGGGGAGGGGGGCGACTTCCTGCAGCGCCCCGCCTCAGCGCTGTCGGGTCAGTACACACACACACACACACACATGGGTGGTTGTGGATGTTGCACGTGTACACATAGACATGAAACTAAAGAAACATTGCGTGTGTACACACATGAACGCTAAACATGTAACTAGGTGCGCACAAGGAGCACACACACCTAACACGCATACACTAAACACAGACCATGTTGCACGCGTACAGACACACACTCATAGGTGTCACTCCCCGTCATTCTCACGCTGGTGTCTTCTGCTGAAGAACGTTCATGAAAAAGAGAAAACTAAAAATGTCACGATTGTTACACACTGCTGGGTAGATTTCCTCGTGGGGACAAATGAATCCATCTCTAAATTAATCTGAAATCACAAAGTAACCAGTAACTAAAGCGTTCAGATAAATGTAAGAAGAGTACATTAATTTGTACATTCACAGTTTATTTACAATATTTTTGTCTCAGATGTACTGAAGTACTCTAAATGTGTACTAAACCCCATCTTGGTTTGAAGCTGTGGATCCTGGTGCTGAATGTGTGTATAATGTTTCTTCCAGATGTAGTCATCCCTGACAGCCCCGATGCCTATGTAAAACTAACTGAAAACAAACTGAGATCCACCACGGGTAGGAGAGACTGCAGTACCCCCAGCATGCCATATGGGGTTGGGGGGGCGCCAAAAACAACCGCCACCCTCTCTACCCTCCAGTGAAGCCTCACTTAGAGTTTCATTTTTTCACCGGCCTGGGTCTTTGATTTGTGTCTTTCCTTGTTTAATCACTCGCCGATCTTCTAACTAGGCACCGTAACCATGGGCCACAGTTTTTTCTAACACTGGATAGGGTCAATTCCATATTCACGTGAAGCTAAACATCAACTCTCCAGGGGTACGCCATGACAACGCTGAAATGGGATTCACCCTAACCGCTTTTCTCTCTGACCGGCTTTTCTTCTTAGTTTGAGTTCACTAGTAGTATGCAGTGTGTCGTGCATAACCACCTTCTACAATTGTAAATGTTGGTGTTTTTCTGGAAAAAACAAAGCATGTTGTTTTTTACTCCGATCTTCTGTCTGCAAGGTTTTTAATTTATTTTCCGCGGCGAGAGCGCACCTCACTCCTGACATTGAATGCTCTGCACATTCGTGTTTTTCCTTCCGTGTTCTGCGAAGCTAACGTTTGCGTTGTCGTGTATTGCTAGGTGACGAGGGCTCCTCGTTCTCTAACGCGGCGGGGGCGAGCGACGCTGGTCGCAGCCGCACCCCCACCAGCCTGGAGCTGGACGGCTCCTACATGGGATACGTGAGTTACCACGACAACGTCCCATATAAACGCACCGTTTCGGTTCGGTACTTCCAACATATACATTCAAGCTGCTTCAATGTATGGAAGCAGATGCTCAGCAACATTTAAGAAGTTGGGGTCCCCAGAACTTCCAGACCTTAAAATGGGGTCCAGGTAAACAGCATCAGGAGCCACTGTGTTAAACTGGGAACAAATCCCTCACCCGCCTCCAGATGCGTCTGCTGGGGGAGTGTCGGGGGAGCATGGACCAGGTGAAGAGGATGGGCTCCCAGCTGAAGGAGGAGGAGGACGGAGCCTCAGGCCTGGCCGACCCCGGCAGCTCCGAGTCCCAGAGCTCAGGTACACGGCGCTCCTGGTCCTGAGTTCCTCCGGACATCAGACGCCACTCAGGGCTCCAACCTGAGAAGCATGCATAGGTTTGCTCTCTTACCCCTCCCTTGTCTTCCCCCTTGGGGCTGCAGGGGTTATTGAGCGCTGGGAGCTCCTGCAGGCCCAGGACCTGAACAAGGAGCTGCGCACCAAGCAGAACCAGCAGAAGTGGCAGCAGCTGACCTCTGACCTCCGCAGCGTGTGGGCGTGGCTGGGCCAAGCGGAGGAGGAGCTGGAGCAGCAGCGACGGCTGGAGCCTAGCACGGACATCCAGAGCATCCAGCCCCTCATCAAGAAGCTCAAGGTGGGAGCACAGCGCTACGCGGTCTTGGCTAGTGAGCTAGCTCATTTCTGCGTGGTCATAGCTAATGGGCTAGCCTAACGCTACAGGGTTGGAGCTAATGGGCTAGTTCAATGCCACACCCTTGTAGCTTGTTAGCTTGGAGTAGCATCGCACAAGCTAGCATAACGCTACACACAATGCTCAATGCTGGTTGAAGCATATGACCTCACAAGCTTTCTTAGAGCTTACGGGCTATGTATAGCAGTCAGGCTAGGTGTATCTGAAAGTAGTTTACACTATTCACTTTTTTGGTTTCAGGAGCTTCAGAAGGCGCTGGACAAGCGCAAGGCTATCGTTCTGTCCATCAACCTGTGCAGCGGGGAGTTTGTGCAGTGGGACAGCGAGGAGAGCCGGCAGATGCAGGCCAGGCTGAAGGACATGAACAACCACTGGGACAAGCTGGGCCGGGCCCTGGAGGAGTGGAGGGCCTCGCTCCAGGACGCCCTCATGCAGTGTCAGGTGGGCGGGCTCTCAACCCCCTGCAGAAACCTCCAATGGAAAGCCATACCGGGCTGTATGGACTGGTGGTCGTGGGGGTCTTGTTCCTAATAAGTAGTCTGGAGTTGGCATTAGAGGTCCATCCCTTTCGGCTGGGAGTCGAAACCACTCGGGATGTGTTTTGAAAAGCTCACCTCGTTTGCGTTCCTAATCGCTTAACCGATACATTTCAAGGTCGTGAGAGTAGATGACCATATAAACAGTCCTTTAACAAGAGTACGCCTGGGTGGGTCGGACCAACATAACTAAAATCCTTTCCTTTGGCCGGTCTCCAGGACTTCCATGAGACCAGCCATGGCCTCCTGCTGTGGCTGGAGAACATCGACCGGAGGCGCAATGAGGTGGTACCCATCGATCCCGTCCAAGACAGCCAGACGCTCCAGCAGCATCACAAGACCCTCACGGTACGCCGGCACCACCGCCGCCGCCACGCTGCTGGGCGAACCTTACGGGACTTGATTGATGATTTTGCCTTTCTTTGACATAAGTCGGCCTCAACTTAACTTGACACCCGCATTCCCCTCCCAGGATTAATATGGTGTCCTCCTATCTTACCTTAAAGGATAAGTCCGGTATTGAGCACTTTGAGTCCCTTTTCTGGTTTGTTTAGGATGAACTAGAGCGGTTGACACCAAAAATGTTGACGATTGGTCCTGTCTCGGGTATTAGGCTCGTTTAGAATCGCCTCTGACTGCTTCAGAGCGGCTGTCTATGTGCATACTCAAAAATGTCCTTAAAAAAAAGACGTTTGTTCTCAAAACTGTGCAACTCACCGAGTGGTTAGTGGTGTTAGTTGATGTTCCAAAAAAAGTAGCGTAGCGAAATACAGTTTCTGTTGTGTTTTATTTGGCAATTTGGAAAATCCCATTGATTTCTGTTGGAAGACTCAAATGCCAAATAAAACACGACAGAAACGGTATTTCTAACGTTAAGGGTTGTTTTAAGGACATGTTTGAGCATGCACAGAGACAGCCACTCTGAAGCAGTCAGAGGCGATTCTATACGAGCCTAATACCCGAGACAGGACCAATCGTCAACATTTTTGTTGTCAACCACTCTAGTTCATCCTAAACAAACCAGAAAAGGGACTCAAAGTGCTAAATACCGGACTCATCCTTTAAGGCCTTAGACAACATTTCTCCTTCCATGTCTCCAGTCTCACCAAACCCTCCACCTCTCTCCTGTAGCAAATCCGGCGTGAGCTGCTGGACTCCCAGCTGAAGGTGGCGCTGTTGCAGGACATGTCTCTGCAGCTGCTGCTCAACGCCCCGGGCTCCCACTGCCTGGAGGCCAAGGAGAAGGTGCACGTCATCGGCAACCGCCTCAAACTGCTCCTGAAGGAGGTGACCAGGGACCTGCGGGAGCTGGCCAAGATCCTGGACCTCACCAGCAGCCAGCAGGTCAGGCCTCCGCCCTCTTGGAGCCACCAGGAACCTCTGAGTACTCATTTTGGATGTGGTGTTTTAGAGTGTATATTTGAGATTTTGTTGTTGACATTTCTTTCTTTATTTCTTTTATTTTCTTATTTATCATATATATTTTGGCTTGTGTCTACCCTACTGTGTATCTTTACTTTATATATAATTGACTTCCAATCTAATTTTGTATTGTTCATCAGAGGAAACCATATTGCTCTCTCTCTCTCTCTCTCTCTCTCTCTCTCTCTCTCTCTCTCTCTCTCTCAGGACCTGTCTTCTTGGTCGTCCGCTGATGACCTGGACACCTCCGGTTCTGCCAGCCCGGTGTCAGGGAGGAGCACGCCCAGCCGGCGCCGATCGGTAAAGTCCTCACTCAAAAGATTCACAGATCTGGCCCCCGAAATATCTAAAATCCAGGTCACATGACTAAAGTGGATCAGGCAGCAGACGAAGCCCTGAACCAGCGCAGGCACCCCCCAGACCTCCACGCCTCCACCTCCACGCCTCCACACATTCTCACCCCCCCCCCCCCCCTCTGAAGCACTTTTACCTGTCTTCACCTTATCTTCTTTATTCCCAGATCAGTCTCCGGCACAACGGAGATATTGTGTTTTTATTTTCTCTTTTCCCTCAATTTCTCTCTCTCTGTCTCTCCCTCTCTCTCTCTCTCATTCTCTCTGTCTTTCTCTCTCACTCTCTCTCTTTCTCTCTCTCTCATTCTCTCTGTCTTTCTCTCTCACTCTCTCTCTTTCTCTCTCTCTCTCCCTCTGTGTGTGTGTCTCTGTCTCCCTCTTATCCTTTTTCTTCTGTTCCTCCCTTTTTTGGTTGTTTTAACTTGGTTTGGTTTGTGGACTTTTTCCGGTTTCTCATTTCTCAAAGGTTTATTTCTTTGGGTGTATAAAAAAATTGCTTCTTGTTTCAACTTAAAAATAATTAATAAAAAAAAACGATGAGTGTCTTGCCTGCCTTAAAATGTTTTAAGTTAAGTGCACTACTAAAATCCCTTCAACTGTCACCTAACTTACAGTTGTGATGGCCGTTTGAATATTTCAAGGCAGTCCTGTCGCTCAAGGATTTATGTTGAAACATTTTGCTACTTTAAGCCATTTTATTCGTGTTTTATTTTGCTCGTTACTTTCGTTACTCACTATGAATTCTTAATATGATTTAGCCCTCACTGCCTAGTGA
The DNA here is from genome assembly GCA_027122795.1 of Enchelyopus cimbrius. Lineage (NCBI taxonomy): Eukaryota > Metazoa > Chordata > Actinopteri > Gadiformes > Gaidropsaridae > Enchelyopus > Enchelyopus cimbrius. The sequence goes on along the minus strand of JAOPJJ010000114.1, from coordinate 712,181 downwards.
CTATTATTTTTAGCCCTGTCTTGTTCTGGCGAAATGTGTCTGGTTGGCAGCAGTATTAGTTCCACAACAAATCACCCAGAACTCCCTTCTGTACCCGGCTCATCTTAAACTCACAGCGTAGCGACACACGGGTCCAACCTCGTGGTTTCATACGTCACCAGACCCGCTCGGCCCGTCTGCGGCGTAACAGCACGTTCCCCCCGGACGCCGAGCGCTCCAAAGACACGGCGCGCTTTGGAGACCTGGAACGCCCGACTTGCTGCCCTCCCACCTGCCATGTTGTGGCTGCACTTCTGTTTCTTTTGAGTTTATGGGTTCATTTTTTTGGGGGGGGGTCTTTCTTTCATGGGAAGCTCTGTCTCTTTTTGGTTTGCCTGGACTGAAACATACTTCCTTTGTTTTACCCCCCAACCCCCCCCTCCCTTCCTGTTCATTGCAAACAGCAACGGGGCAAAAGTAGAGTGTCTGGGACTGGAGCACCAGTCCGCCACTCAAAGCTCAGGTACTGTTCAACTGGACCGTAGCGGGGGGGGGGGGGGGGGGGGGGGGGGGGGGGGGGGGGGGGGGGGGGGGGGGGGGGGGGGGGGGGGGGGGG
>JAOPJJ010000114.1:676247-692749 GCA_027122795.1 Enchelyopus cimbrius | reverse complement strand
AAGGGCCCCAATTGGAGGCAATTTTTTTGTAAATTAAAAATAGTCTGGCCAATCTGTGGCCCTTGCACACGTGGGACCCCTAGGCCAGCCTGTGCATTAATACGTGCCTGTCCGTGTGCCTACTTATTTAGAACATTAGATTTAGTAAGCCACAAATATTTGTATTGATTGCTATAGCTACTGTATTTTTAATGTTTACTTTTTGTAGTTTTCCAATATTGCTGTAGTGATTTGCACCTGCACATGCATTTATCTGCCAAATGCCTTCTCGCAATGACCACCGTTTAACCCTAGAGGGTGCAGTTAATGGAGCTTTCGGCTGCTCATCCCAATCCCCCCCCCCCCCCCCTTTCCACCCATGCAGACTCTCAGAATGTCAGAGAATAGTCATAATACTGTAAATCAATGTGTTTTACATTGCTAATACAAATTGGTAATCCTGCACTGTTTTCCATCTGAACTGACCTTTCTTTGATTTGATCAACCCACTACAGATCTGGAGGCGTGAACGAAGGTGATCTACCCCAGCATGCCGGACTGCTGACCTTCTGCTTGTTGCTTCATAAATAAACAAGATTTTCAAATAACTTTTTTGGGTGGTTGTTTTCTGGAGCTGCAGGCAAATGTATTGATGATGAAACATGGTTTTATTGTCATTCCAAATTTGCAAACCTGGACAGTTCAGCAGCCGACCTGGAGTCCTCTCTCATTGTGATGCCTAAAAGCCGTTGGTTGCTTTGGATGAAAGCTGCTGCTAAATGAATAGTTAAATGTTTCTTTCTTTGTCGCAGGTGGTGAATGAGAAGCTGCAACACTGCACGGAGCTGGCGGACCTGATGAGGAACCACCTGAGTGAGAAGCATAGCTTAAGGCTGGAGTGGATGATCGTCATCCTCATCACTATAGAGGTAAAGCTGAACTGCTACCTCCATTACTATAGAGGTAAAATGAACTTGTACATCAAACCCCGTGGGGTGACGCTAAACACCACCATCAAATGCATGGAGTTCATTTATGAAGGGCTGCCAGCCTCAATGGAGTAATGGTTGACAAGCAAGGCAAGCCTTTGTTCATTCAGGTGTATAGAACTGAAGCTTGTTTACCTGGTATGCATGCGGCCCTGGTCATTAATGCATGTCAAATGAGAATGTCTTAGCAACTAAGTGCGTTAGTTGTGGTCATGTGGAGATCCTGATTTTGTTCTGCTTTTCTTGTTTTCAAGGTGATGTTTGAACTAGCAAGAGTCATTTTTTAAACGGTTCAACTGATGTCCCAACCAACGTTTTGTGAAACGGCTTTTACGAAAGACTGCTGATTACAGGAAGCCGGATGAAATGTGAATCGTCACAGACTGTGAATGAATCCCTTGATGTGTATAAGCTTTCCGTATCTTGCAATAAATCCTATTTATAATCAACTTTGTTTTTGTGTTCCCATTTTATTGGATGCAACTTTTTGCATGGTACACTTTTTACATTAATTTAGGTCTAGAATTAACCAGAGAATGTTTAAAATTCCTAAACATTTATTGAAATGGTTGCAGTGGGAAATAGGGTAACATAACAGATTTGGAAACATTGGTGCATTTGGAAACGTGTATTTTATTTAAAATGTTAGTTGTGTAATCTGAGTCAAAAGAATGTTAATTATATCAGCTACGCAACATGATTTGCCCTTACAAGCACTTTTCATGGCTTAATGTTAGCCTTTTGACATCCCCAGCTACCTTCAACTGTGGAAAATGAATTGCTGGTAGCCGGGCTTCCATGAATAGGTGGAGTACAGTTAAGGCTCTGTTGATTACATGGTGATGTATATTACAGCTGTAGTGCATTGCTATAGTAATGTATGTGTTCTTAGCTCAGTGCAATTTAAACACATTTGTAGTAATGCATTGAAAAGCAGTGTCAGAAAAGCAGCTAAACTCCAACCTTGTTCTCATATCAAAATGTCTTCATTTAAAAACGTCTTTAAAAACTGAATGCAGTTACATCGGTCTGGCCAGGAAACGAATATCCTGGATAAGATGATCTAGTTTGGAGTAGTTTACTACGAGTTTGTAGTTTATTGCCTTGGTTTACAGTTAACCAGTCTATTTGGCTTCACTTGAGTAGATCCTCATATCCTCATAAAAATACTTTCTGTTCTATAGAACTTTTTTTTAATACATATGTTATATTCATAGGAATTCTGTTCTCTTAAACCATTTCACATTCATTTGTACTGTCTTATTACAAAAAAGATGCATTGCAAAGTGACTTTGTGAAATCGCAAATAAACTGTAAAAAAATAAAGGCACGTCACAGTTCCTTCAGTCAAATACTGAATGATTCAAAATGCACCCGATAAATTAATTGAAGAATGTAGGGGCCTGTATTCCCACTGCATGAATGACGTTTAGTGTTTTTCTGCCCTTTGAGTTTACATGCTAGCGCTATAGCAAGAGCTGAACATATACATGAAATGAATATGCAAATACATATTTGTAAATATACCCAAAGCATAACGGACAATCCGGATGAAAAAAATTCAAATTCCATTCCTGCAGTTTTCCTTTCCTTGTTCTCCTTTGTCAACAGCCGTGTTGTCTTCTTCTCTGCAGGCCCACCTAAATACAACATTCACAAGATCATGAATGTCAGTACAAGAGAAGTATAAAGTAATTAAATGTGCATCTTCAATAAAAAGATGCAGATAAGGAAAACAAGTCAATGTGGTATATGTTTTATAATTTGAAAGAATCAATTCAAAAAGTCTTACCCTTGATTCTGGAGTTGAAAAGGATTTAGTCCAGCTCCTTGCATATCAAACCTGTCTCTGTTTGATTCACAGTTTGTGAATCATCCAGTGTGATAGGAATGTCTTCCCCATGGCGCTCCACTTGATATAATCCTCCCATCGCTTGTATTTCTTCTGGGCTGCTCTCTTCCTCAATGTGAGCATGCTCAGATGTATCCAGGAACTCTACATCTTGGTCGTCTTCCAACTGACTTTCCACAGACACTTGGGGATCAATCTCAGCCTTCACTACACCTGCTTGCTTTCCAATGTCCTCCTCTGCATCCAGCCAGACATCTTGCTGAAGATCCTCTCTACCTTGCTGGACGGGTTCTGCCGTCTTAACACCAACCTCAGGCTGATTCAGCTGACCAGTTAGCAGTGGTCCCTCTGCTTGCTCAATTTGCACTGTGTCTACTTGTGTACTTTGTAAAGGCTCCACCACAGTGTGACAAAGTACCGTTTCACTCCGGAACGTGACTTTCGCTTGTGACCCTGTGGGTTGCTGTGGGAGCACTGCCGGCTTTAGCCGAATCGTCATTGTGGTCGAATCAAATTCTTTTAGCAGTTTTGTGACTTCTATTACCAGAGTAGCTGCAGCCTCTGGAAACAATGGCTCTCTAAGATTTGCAGGTACTTCTGCCATTTGGATTGTGCTCTCCTTTTCTATTACCTCTCCTGCTTGGACACCAACCTCAGGTCCATCAGGCTGTGTTGAGGAGTCTTTCATTTTTGTTATCTCTATTTGAATGTTTGGCTCCACTTTCTCTGTTAGCTGAATGTCTGTTAACTCCAGTTTGTGTGATGGGTCTCCTTCCTCACTGCACGGAACCACCTGACAAGGCTGAGTTTGCTCCTTTGCATCCGTCATTTCCTTCATCGTTACTTCCTGTGGTGAACATGATGAATCCTCTATGAGAGGTACATCTAATTCCTTTTCCATTTCTGCCTTAATTTCCTCCAGATCTATTGCCTCTATTGCTTGGATAACACCTTCAGGTCGGTCAATGTATTGCCCCGATTCTTCTGTTACATGAAATTCTGTTTTAATAGTTGATTCCAGTTTCTCGGTTGTTGGAGACTCAACTGTTTCCTCCATTTTTATTTTGGGCGGCATATTGGCCTCCACCTCAGACACCTGGATCTCTTTTAGTGGTGCACAATTCTGTTCTGTTACAAGTTCTGTTACCTCACTTTGAATGTAAGATTCGACTTTCTCCTTGTTCTGAAGTTCTGCTGTTATTTGACGGTCTTGTTCCACTTTCTCCATAACTTGACTTTCCGCCACTTCACTTTTAATAGTTGTATCTCCTTTATCTTTTACTTGATATTCAGTTACCTTTGTTTGTATGCTGGATTCCACGTTTTCTGTTGTTGGAATTTCTTTCACCTCAATATCAACAGTTGGTTGCACATTCTCAGAGGAGATTATGATTTGAGGAACTACTATACCAGTGTTGTTGGGTGTAACCATGTAACAAGAGTTAGTTTGCCACTGTTTGACCTCCATATTTTCCTTCACCGCTAACTCTGGGGAATATGATGAATCCTGTTCTATGGCATTTTGTTCGATTTCATTTTTTGATTTGACTTTAGGTTCATCTAGATCTGTTTTCTCATGAATTGAGGCAGTATCCTTTTCGCTTCCAATTTCAGTTACGGATGGAACTTCTGGGCTTTCGATCGATGCATCATTGTTCTCTGTTACTGTTTTAGCCTTAATTTCACTCAGTTCACTTTCTGTAGTTTCTGTTTCTTCATGTTCATCACTTGGTGGAGTGACAACAACTTGTACTGTAGGCAAAGGCTCTTTCTCCAAACAAAAGTCCCCCTTTGCTCCTTCTTCAGATACTTGTGTCTGGTTGTCCTGTTGATCCACCTCCTTTGCTGTCACCATTTGTTTACTTGATGAGATGCTGTTTTCCATCTCATCAAGTATCTCCTCCTCTGTATCGCAGGAGACATGGTCTACCTCAGATTCAACCTCACATAAAACATCCATGTCCTCCTTGTCATCAGTGACTCCATCCTTGTTACTTTCTTCTTCGATCTCTGTCTTCTCTTTGGGCACATATTGTTCCAGGTCACTGACAGGCTCTATAGCATCCTCTTCTTCAGTTTCTACAACATCTAACAATGATCCTGTAATGTTTGGCGTTTCCCTATTTGCACCCAATGTAAATGCCTCCATTGCCGCACCCTTTATTGCTGCACCGTCTACACCATGCATTGGTGCACCATCCTCAACCACTTCTGCATTGGGTTCAACCTCAGCAGGTTCATCGATATCAACCTCATCATTTACTCCAGCGGAGACCACTTCATGGCTGGGTTCAGCACTGTATGTGGTAGCTTCATTAGGGTCACCCTTGGTTTCAATCTCTTTTTCTACAATGGTACGCTCTGTCAGTCTGATTACCTGACTGTTAATATCCAATGTAACTGAATCATAGGCATTCTCTCTGTCGGCAGCTAGGATATCTTCATCAATAACATCTATTTCCAAAACTTGGGGTGTCCTTGTGTCTGAGTTGGTAGAGGCTATGTGAACTGCTGTTGATCCAACCAATTCTTTTGGAATGTTAGCCAATATATTGTTTCCTGGAACTTCCTCAGGGTATACCACTTCAGTTAAAGTCTCTTTTTCTTGTTGCACTTGCATCATCACTACTGCTGCTTCCCCCTCAGCTTCAGCTGTCGTTGAAGCAGAAGCTTCTTGTACATCGGTTACTGGGATATCCTCATCTAGATCTTGCTTTTCAGCAAACTCAACAACACTGGACCCCAAAATCAGATGGGCTATTTTAGATGTAGCTTCAAACTCTGTTGAAACTTCAACTCCATCATCTTCTTTCAAGTCTTTCTTTTGGGGAATTTCATTAGGGTCATCGTCCACAGTTGGAACCAATTCTTTACCCCTAACTGCTTGGTCTATCAGTCCCCCTGTTTCGTTTTCAACTTCAGCTGTCACCAATGCTTCGTTGAGTACTGGGAAGCCTTCAAATATAACTTGCTTTTCGGAAGTCTCAACGACACCAGCTTTGGAGTCCACAGAATCTACATCATCAAAAGATGATGCTTCCACTTCGTTTACAACCTCCGCAACCTGGTCATCCACAATGGACATGTGTTGTGGTTCTTCATTGAGGTTACTTTCTACAGTTACAAGCTCTTTATCCAACAATGATTCCTTTGAATGCCTTTCCTGTTTATCTTCAGCTGTAATCCAGGTGTTGGCATGCTCTGCGTCAGCTCCTAGGTCTTTAGGTGTAACATGCTTTTCAATAATCTCAACAATACTGGAATCGTAATTAATACTGGTTATTTCAACAGCAGAAGGAGCCTCAAACTCTGTTGAAACCTTAAATACCTCATCATCTTTTACCACACCCTGCTGGGAAATTTCATTCAGGTCCACATTCAATTTTGGAAGAGCTGGCTCCGTCAGTACCACAGTTGCATTCTCAACTTCAGCTGTCAATCTATAGGCTACTTCAGATACTTTGATGTCTTCAGATGTATCTTGCTCTGTGGTCTGAACATCATATTTAATGGAAATGTGCTCTGGTTCCTCATTTAGATCACTTTCTACAGTTACAAGCTCTCTTCCCAACAAACAGGGCTCTGTTTGGGTTACAGTTTCTTTGTAATCTTCGACTGTGATGATGGGGTTGGTGTTCTCGGTATTACATCCAAGGTCTTCAAATGTAGCCTGCTCTCCAATAACCTCCACAACACTGGCCTCTTCCATCACAGGGGCTGTCTGAAGAGTAGGTGGAGCTTCAAGCTCTGTTACCACCATATCCACTTCATCATCTTCTACCGCACTCTGTTGGGGAATTTCCTTCAGGTCAACATCCATGTTGGAAAGCTCTTCTATCACAAGCGCTGGCTCCTTCAGTACCACAATTTCATTCTGAACTTCAGCTGACATTGATGCACAGGCTACACCGGGTACTTTGATGTCTTCATATAGATCTTGCTTATCAACCATACCAGCACTAACGTCCACACAAGCTACGTAGAAAGATGTTGGTGCTTCCAATTCCTTTGTAACCTTGGCGATCTGAACATCATCTGTAACTGAAATGTGCTGTGGTTCTGCAATGTGATCGCTTTTTACAATTACAAGCTCTTTTTCCAACAAACAGGGCTCTGTTTGGGTTATGGTTTCTTTGTATTCTTCAACTGTAATAACGGGGTTGGCATTCTCTGTATTATATCCTAGGTCTTCAAATGTAACTTGCTTTCCAATAACCTCAACACTGGACTCTGAAATCAGAGTTGCCGCATTGAGAGTAGGCAGCGCTTCAAACTCTGTCAACACCTTATCTACTTCATCATCGTTTAGCACACTCTGTTGGTGATTCTCATTAGGGTCATAGTCTATGGTTGGAAGCTCTTTAACCACAACTTCTTCCTCTGTCAGTTCTTCCTCTGTCAGTACCCATATTTCAAGCTCATCCTCCGAGACAGAGGTGGCATCAGGCACTGTGAGCTCTCCAGATAGAACTTGATTCTCAAGGACCTCCACATTGCCAGCAGTATGGTCCACAGAAGCTAAATAAATAGATGTTGGTGCTTCCATTTCCTTTGCAACTTTCGTAACCTGGACATCAGGAGTGGCAGAAATATGTGGGGGTTCTTCAACTGATTTTAGTGTGCAGGGATCAAGAACATTAATGATACCAGCATCAGAGTCCACAGAAGCTACACAAACAGATGTAGATGCTTCCAATTCTGCTTCCAATTCAGCAACCAATTCCAATTCAGCAACCTGGGCAGTCTGTTTTTCAACTTCAACTGTAAAGACGGTGTTGGCATTCTTTGCATTAGATAATAGGTCTTCAGATGTAACTTCCTTTTCATGAACCTCAACACTGCTGAGCAGTGAAACCAGAGGGGTAATTTGAACAGCAGATGGAGCTTCAAATTCTGAGACATTCATTTCTTCAGAATCTTCATTTAACATACTCTGCTGGTGAATTTCTTTGGGGTCATTGTAAACCACTGGTTCATTTTTTTCCACAAAAGCTTCCTCTGTCAGAACCCCTGTTTCCTGCTCAACTTCATCTGTCACTGAGGCAGAGTGTCCATCTTGTTCTGGGATATCTTCAGATACGACTTGCTTTGCAAGAATCTCAACAATGGGGGCATTAGAATTAGAAACTTCATAATTAGATGCTTCCCACTCTTTAGTAACTGCTGCAACATGGATATCTGCAACTGAAATTTGCTGCAGTTCCTCAGTAAGGTCACTTTCTACAGTTACAAGCTCGTTTGCCCACAATGATTGCTCTGAATGTGTTGCCATGTCCTTTTCATCTTCAACAGTATTCATGGTGTTTGCATTCTCTGCATTAGATCCTAGGTCTTCAGATCGAACATGGTCATCGTTAACACGTATGGCCTCGGAGAGTAGAATGCCTACATGGACAGATGTTAATGTTTGTAACTCATCTGTTACTTCAGTAATGTGGCCCTCTTCTTGTACTAGAAATTGTCTTGGTTCTTCACAAGAGTCACCCGCTTTGGGAATATGCTCTTTCTCTACCGTACCTTGCTCAAATACTGCTGCAGGTTCCTTTTCAACTTCACTTGATGATGAGGGATGGGCATTTTTTCCTCGGTACTCTGCATTGTCTTGAGATATAACCTGTTTTTCAACTTCCTGAATAGTACAATCATGATTCACAGAGGCCACGTGAATAGGCGCTGCTTCTTCTAAGTCATTTGTCACTTCAACTTTCTGGCCATCTTCTTCAACTAAAATGTGCTGTGGTACTTCTGTAGGTTCCTCCTCTACAGTTGGAAGTACCTGAAAATTACTTTCTTCACAATACAATGCTTCTTCGACAGATTGTTCTGTTTGCAGCTCACCTGTTGCCTCGGTGGTTTGGTCTCCACCCTCAAAGTGAGAAATGTGTACATTCTCAGAGTCATCTTTTGTGTACATTTCTGTTTCCAACAGAGTGTGGCAAATTCGTTCAACAGCTACACTTTCACCTTCTCTTTCAGTGGAGGTAATGCAACTGTCAGGTATTGTTGATTCCTGTCCTTGAATATCTTCAGTAATAGATTGACTTTCAAATTCCTGGACATTACCGTGCTCTGTAGGCTCCATGTCCACAAAAGAACATGATTGTCGGGGACTATTGCTCTTGTCAGTTTGAATTACCACTTCTTCAGGTTTACCTGGGTCTGACAATGTCACATGTTCAACCTCAGCAACATTTGGCTTGACAACTAAAAGCTCACATTGTTGCCCATCCCCAACCCTATTCTCAGTGACATCTTGTTTCTGTTTGCCACTCAGTAAGTCACTTCCTTTAGCTATTTCATCTGTTTGTGTGGCTTCTGACGCGGCCGGCATCTCGTCTGCTTGTGCAACACTAACCTCTTCTGAATGTATAGACAGACATGCATCAGTTAGGGTCAGTGTTTCAGAATCCTCGACTGTTTCGTCGCTTTGGACTTGTGATTCCTCATCAGTTGTGCTCTCTTTAATCTGCTCATGTTTGACCTCCAGTGCATCCTTTTTAAATGGCAATGCTTCATTGTAACTTTGAATTGTGGCTCCAACATATGGGTCTGTTCCAGGGGGTGCCATTTCATAAGCTTGCTCATCATCTATCCTTTGGTCGTCTATGGACTTTTCAGCCACATTCAAATCCTCAGCCAAGGGGGAAACCTCTGAGGTATTTGCCTTGTTTCCTTTGGATGAAGACTGGATCTCGAGGTTGCTCTCAGGGATATATTTGACTTCTTCATCGACTGAAATCCCAGCAGTATAAAACTCCTCAGTGGTGTCTTCGGATAAACACTGTGTGAAATTTGCATCTGTCATGTCTGAGAAACACTGGGCCTCTGAAACACTGTCAATTGCATCAAACACTTCAACAGTATGACATGGCAAAGTAGCGTCTGAGGTTTGGTGTGGTTTTGGAATTGTGTGTTCTTTTAGAATTGACTTGTCCAATATTTGAGGAGAGACAGATGAAGCAATTATTTCGGGACTCTGGCCACATGTGCTAACTAAGGCTTCATTCGGGGTGTCGGAAATGGATTCCACCACTTGTTGGAGGAGATTGTTGGTTTCTTTGACGTTATAGTCTGCGGGCACTGGTGTTGTGTTGCCAGATGTTTTTGAGGAGTCTGTCAACTGGGATACTGCTGAAAGCATCTCCGTTTCATCTTCTACTATAATATCTACGGGCTCTTGGGCAGTAACGGCCTCAGATGTGAAATCTATTATATCTGCAATGGTGTCGTCTCTTGCACCATCGTCAGCTAATGAAGCAGGTGTGGCTACGCTCTCCTCGATTTGGCCTTCCTCGGGTATGTCACTGAGCTGTTGAAGCTTGCTGACTAACTCTGCCAGATCCTCCCCTTCCTCCAGAGAAGCAGGGCTCGTTTCAGTCAGATTCTCTAAGGCCTTTGAAGTGTCTGTTTCTTTAACCACGGCAGGTGTGCCATCCTGCAGGACGATTGCTTTGGTTGTCTGACTTGTGACCACTTCTTGACCTTTCTGTTCTTCAGCTTCAGCTGTTTGACTTTCTATCACTGCCTTTATTTTTACTTGACCTTCCGTCTCAGGTATGTCAAATTCGGACAACGGAATGACTGCTGGTGTCTCGGATTCTTCCTCGTCTGAATGTTCTTCTCTTTCAGGCTTATCTGAAGGTACTTGCTCTTGCTTTTCAGATGGCCTCCTCTTCTTAAGTCCAGGAATAAATTTCTTTAATGAAAAGGATGATTCATCCTGGATTATTTCACTATCGGATGTTTGCTCTTTGGTGTCCTCCCCATCCCGAGATCTCCGTTTTGGTGTGACCAGACGTTTGAATGATCTCCATGTTGACCCTTCATCCTCTGAGTGACTTCCTCCCTGCTCTGGGGAGGAGGCGTTATCATCTATCTCATGAGAACTGTCCGGGTCTGTAGCATGTTTCGATTCAATGGCTAGTCTGTTATCATCTCCCTCAGCTTTAGGTTTCTGCTCATCAGTGTTGGAACTTTTTCTGCTCCTTCTGTTCCCAGAACCACACAAGAGTGAGTCCCATGAAACAATTGAATCCTTCCTCTTCCTGCTCTCGCCCGTGCTATCATCTTCTATTTCCTCTTCCTCACTTAGCTTTGGCTCCTCTGCTTTGCTTAATGCGACCTCCTCTATGCTTAGAGAGGAGCTTTTCTGGAACTTTTTAGGAGTCAGTAGTCTTTTCAGCGTCTCCCAGGCACTTTGCCCCGACTTTTTCACCTCTGCTGGAGCCACAGCGGGACTTTCTTCTGTCGTACTCTTGGCTGACTCTCCTGACGATTGCAAATGGTGCGTACTGTGTTCAACGGAGTCTGACGATTTCTTCCTCCCTTGCTGCTTTGTTAAGCCCCTCTTAAAGCTTCTCCCCGAAAGCAGACGTTGTAGTGGGGTACTTTGGACTTGTACGTCTTCTTCAGAAATCAGCTTTTCCTCATTGGCATTCACAACATTTTCCCCATTTCCATCACCATCATTTGTTGGGGCTGTTTCGAGTATGACGTCTTCATTTCCATCTTTTGTTTTCTGATGGTCCTCATCCACAGCTCTTTCAGCACTAGGGGAAACCTCATCTTTTGCCAAGTCTTTCCCAATTTCTTCTGGCCTGGCCTGTGCCTCTCGATCCATGTCTACCAATTCTTTCTCATTCGTCAAATTTCGTTGTTTCTCCTCCTCTGCTGCTTTTTTCTTCCTCCGTATACTAGAGAAGATCCCCGTTCTGAAGAACACTTTGATGGGGGACAGGACCTCCTCCTCAGCAGGGTTCTGCGGAGGTGATCCTCCAGGGTCTACTTCTGATTCAATGACCTCTGCGACAGCTTTGGTGCCGACGATGGCTGAAATTGCATCCTCAGGTTCCTGATCCCCCTCAGTGGCCACTGCGCTTCCGTCTTCCTCGTTCTCCTCGACGTGCTCGGATGTCATGTCCGTCACAGTTGGGCAGGTTGTGGATTCATTGTCCGCATAGTCTTGTGCCGCGGGATGATGGGCGTTGTCCTCGCAAGTCTCGTTGGACTCTCCTGGGCCTTTGTTGGCCATATCGCCTGTGTCCCCTGGGCTGCTTGACGCCTCCTCTTCCTCCGGGGGAACAGACACGGCTGGAGCCGCCTCGGCTTGGTTTTCATCCGGGCTTTGCTTAGCGGTAAGCTTTAGGCTGATGTTGCTGAAGAACCTCCGGAAGCTATTATTGATCTCGTTCATCCTGTCCTCTTTTTCACTGAACGCTGCCCGGTCACCATTGAGATCAGAATCGGTCATGTTGTGGATCTCCACGTCGTCTAACAGCACTTCCTTGTCCAGCGTCACGCATGAATCGGAAACCTCTTCCCTCGCGGACACCAGGGCTGATTCTGTGTCACAGACTGAACCTGGGGAAAACAAGATGTCACCCTTCAAACACAGATGAAAGGGTATCACATGTAGCAAACACATGGTTGTCATAGTGTGAAATTGGGGTTTTCTGTTTTAATACAGGCTATTGATACAGTGGTCCATCTATGTGCTGAAACCCTGAAACACTGTATAGAAATACTTACCATCATCAATAAAGTCCTCTAGGGGACGGTTTAGTTCTTCGAGAGGGTCATCGGATTTCCCGTCCAGACCGGAGATATTGCTATTATTCTGAAGAAGCTGAAATGCAAAACATGAAGTAGAATAATTAAAAGAAGATAATTGTTGTCTTGGTCTGCATTCGCTTTCAAACCTGCTAGAATACATGAAATCATACTTTAAAGACATGACAAAGCTGTTAGTGTGTTAGTATTTGCTGTATACAAATCAAATTGTGGTTGGTTCCTTTGCACTTTCATCACTGGTATTATCTTAGTTTGTTTTAATGCCCAGAGGCCTACTAAAGATAAAGAGGAAGTTGATTCTTCTGCCTTATACATGTCTACTTGTAAAGAGAATATAGTAAGATTGGGGACGGCAGTTGCTCTGTTCATAATAAATTAAAGATGACCTTACTAGAAATATTAATACAATGCAACAATACACTAGATAATAATTCTGTTTAACCAGCCATATTTATTTTTAACCAGTCTACCGTTCTCCAAGTCCACACACTGTATCCTCATTACAATTATAACCAAAAAAAGATACATTTGAGATGAATTGTCTATCGTAATGCTACCACCCATGCAGATGATAGAGGCCTTTTAGACTCTCTTCTAGCTGACATTGATCCAGATCTGGTAGACAACAACTAATAATCATGTATGGAGGAGTTCCAATATGGCCATTTGATCCTACATAACAATAACTTGGACGACCAGTTAGGCTTCCTGTTCAGGAAAGTCTGGTGCACACCAGCTGTCAATGTTGCAGGGTGCAGCAATAAGGAAATACCATCTCTCCCATTATTATCGGATTAAAGAATGAAGGCTAGGCTGGACATACTGCTGTGTGATTGACCACCTTGATTTTCAGCATTTGAAATTAATATTTTCTGCAACAATGATCAGCCTATGTAAGACTACCCTAAACATAAACAGTGTATATCAGGTCAATAAATCAACTTGATGTGAAGGGCCTATCCCTGGCACGAATGTAAACAGGAAGTACGCCATATAAACTAGATGGTGTGTTGAGAATTTGCCATTGTTATTTAGAAGACAATAATAATGCCTAATTCAACTTTTTCTGATAAGGCCGCCCACCTCTTCAAATGAATGGTGCTTGAATCAATAGCAACACAGATTTCCCCTCCATGTTTGCTTTCATCGAAATGTTGGCAGCAACACACTGCAGTGGAAGGCGTGCATTCAACCCAGCATAGAAGTTTGACGGTTCAACAACAAAAGCTGCAGACTCCAAACCAAAACAAAAGGAATGTCCAAGCCATGCAGACCCTACCCGAGCAGGACCGTGAAGCATCCCCCATCAAATGACTTCCAAATCACTTTATGTGCGATATACAACCACACTGTGTGTACATAACCAATGCAAGCGGTAAGAATTGAGTATCATACATTAACAACGCGTTCAAAGTATCACCACATGAAAGTTAAACCATTTCCTATACTGCATTATCTTTGGTAGTATCAACTGGGATGCAGTTGATTGAATAAGGCCTATTCTATTATTCGTGTATTACAATTTTAGGGCAACAATGCCTTACCACTTCTTCCACGTTACTGTCGTCATTATCCTGAGCTTGGCCACAGTCCGCATCCTCCCGGGCGTCCCGCTGTGCAGACTGCGTGTCACCCATCGTCTCAGGTTGCTGCAGAAAGCCTTTTATACCGCGGAGGAAGAAGTCTGGATGTTTGAAGAGGAGAGTTGAAGAAATCCTAACCGCGCACAACCAGCCGAGAGCTGCATTCACATCAACTCCAGCGCTGCGGACTCGCTGCTGGTGGGAGACACTCTTTTAGTGAGACACCTCCCCGGGTATAGTCACATGAAGGCGAAAGCATCCCGGACCGGTCCGGCACGGCACGCCTCCCTCTCTCTCACTGCATCAAAAATAAATATATAATTAAAAAAGCTGTACTAATGCAACATCATGCATGGCTGTGCCTGCACCGTTATGCAATACACGAATACACTCTGAGGTCTAAGATTATTGATTGAAATAGTTCCGCTTCTGACGGTGCACATTGACAATGCATTATATGGATGACTTGTTATTTTAGTGCCATCCTTATCAATACATGCATTGGATAGTTTTGGTGGGGGTATGATATCAACCTAATCATGCAGCGTAAACATGTTGGCATAAAAGCCTATATATATACACTGTAATTAGATTCACCCACATAGGCTACATCCAATGTGTGTGTCTAATTGAGCTCAAATTAAAATTTCTCACATTTCTAAAGGTAACAAGCTGCGCCTGTGTAAGCAAGTCACCCTCATTTCAGGATTAATCCTACGGTTCAGGAGTCAGAAGGTCAGAACAGATGTTTACTCATGAGTCCCTTAACCCTGACTAGTTTAAAATCTTTCTCAAATCAAACCTGGATCTGCGTTAGGCCTTTATTTTGTCAGATTTTATTTAAAAAAGTGTTATTATTCTGATGTTTTATCCAGAAAGGGTACATGTAGTCACTTTAGTCTTTAAAGACACAAGACATTTTGATCTAAATGTGTCAGCAGACTGCTCAATGGGACAAAAAGCACTTTTCTTGTAAAACTCAACACTCTTCCCATGTAACGCAGTAAATACAGTGGATCCACCTGGATCTAAAATTAGCCCCATCGATAAATACTTTTTACTCAGAGGTGTCGATCGATCAGAGATCCTTATCAGCAGGGCGTCACACTGACAGGTGAAGCTCTAAATAGAGTTCAGATTCCTAAAATAAACTTGTCGTGCGTGTTCTCTTTCTGCTTATTAGTTCACGCAATAGTGAGACATTTTGTTCTCTGATGAAATCCTCGCAGGAGAGAAAGCATGCAGAGAGAGAGTCGCAGAGTAAAGAAACTTCAGTGGGAATTACAAATCAACAGTTCTCCTTTTCTGGTTAGAAACGTTATTATAATGTTGTGTGGACATCAAGCAGGGCTATGAGGACAGCCCGAGCATCTTAAACAAGCATGCACCGAGAAGGCCTGAGAAGTGCTCCTGTGTTCCCTACGGTCCTACAGATGATTGGAGTAGTCTTGTAGGCCATGACAGGATCAGTGTCACGAAGCCTCAGCCCTCTGTTCTTGGTAATATAGGAGTTAATTCTTAGAAACATCATTCTGGATGAAGGAGACTGCCAAACACTCATTTTGAAGCGTTTTATTTAAAGCATAGATAGGGAGATAAGAGAGATGCTCGCTCATTGATAGTCAAGGTTAAGCCAGCAGGCTATACCTGACCATTCCTAATTTAGAACGCTTCGTATGCCATAAAGCAGTAAAAACAAAAAACACAGCATTGAGTGAAGCATTCTAAGAAAAAGGAAGAACACTTCCCACACACATGACAACATTCACATTGATTTGATAACAGTCTCCGGTACAGTGGCGCGTCTGTGAAACCGGGTAATAAGTTGAGTTTATTACTGACCGGGCTGGGCTCACAGCTAAAGTAACTGGAAACAGCTGATGTTTTCTCCGCTGATTACAGGTCGTGGGACACTTAGGGGCTGTGTACAGGAAGCAGCAAGGCTTTTGGTACACCAGGGTTCCTCCATCATCTGAATTATTGCTGAGGGGATGTTGTTCCTATGTTCTGTACATCCCTGCAGACACCGCGGAGGCTAGCTGGTCACTGGTACTGGTCACTGGTAGTGGTCCTAAAACATCTTCAGTTGTATCAATGTGTCTTCATGCATGTGGCTTAATATGGTGCAATTATATTTGGGCAATAGGGCCACCGTTGTCATACTCAACCAAGGGCCAAGCCTGGCCATTTGTTAAATAATATTTTGTGTATAGTGTAAACCTCAATTGGTCTCTTTGAGAGGTGGTGTTGAGTAAAGTCATCGCACAACCTTGGTGGTGATGAGTAGTCAAACCACTGAATCTTATGCTTCGCATCCATCCCCCCAATTCATTCGATGACCTAAATCTTTTCTAATTTTGACCTTTCATATCGTACCTCCTATAATCTTGTATCAAACTAACTTGTCCTAAACTCTGGACTTTTGGAAGTGTAATCCTGAGGGCGGAATCACTTCGAAAACATGGGTGGCCATGGAAAGACTTCAGGAACCCGGGTTCAACCTGGGAGAATTTGAGGAGAGTTCATACC
>JAOPJJ010000114.1:622434-635897 GCA_027122795.1 Enchelyopus cimbrius | reverse complement strand
GTACCTCTGATGATGTGAATGCCCGCCAGCCCGTTCAGAGCACACACCAACTGTCGGTGAGCCTCCTCACACTCCACTCTGCACTTTTTCTGCAGGGACTTCAGGAGCTCCTCCATTGTCATGGTGCTGGACACACACACACACACACACAGCAATGTGATAAAGATGTTTTAATGAACACTGTGTCCCATGGCAAATTACAAAGGGCTCCAGCCAGCTAGCGTCCTCATTCTCCATTCTGTCGCGCTAAGGAAGCTAATTAGCCAAGGCAGCTGCCACACAATAGCACTCCTCTGCTTTCCCTTGGAAGCCTCCCGATCACATGAGCTCCGGCGATGGGGAAGCATGTATTACCATGACAATAACCGAGACATGTCCTTTTTGTACCATCAAAGTCAAAGTATCCTCATAAACATCAAGCATGGACATCTGCATTTTAGAAATCTGGTTTTCAGCAGCTATGGGCCTTATTCACCAGCAGCGGCCATCTTGGTTCAAGGCAGATGAGAGGAACTGAACGAGCCCGGCTAGCGTTCAGAGCCAAAATGGCGGCCACGGTACCTCTTCTGCAGGGGGAGGAACTCCCCGCGCACGGCCTGCGGGTGGCAGCAGGCCTGCCGGAGCCTCAGCAGCGGGTAGAGGATGGTGGTGACCGTGCGGCGGTCCAGGCTGCCCAGCTTCAGGCTCCAGTCGGAGATCTTGCGCAGCTGCGCCAGGGCGTCCTGGGAGCAGACCTCGTGCTGGCGGTGGTAGAAGTGGCCCTCGACGGGGGAGAAGTGCAGCCAGTGGACCTCCTCCGTCTGCGGGGGGATCTGGATCTGGTGTGGGGGGGGGGGGGCAAATCTCGGTAAATATGTCATGTTTCCTTGAGAAACGAGGACACGTTGGTTGTGTAGGAAAGATTTGTCAGGTCCTTTTCCATGACGATCTATGTGGACACCTTTCTTGTAGAACTACAAAGTTCTGAATGTTTCGTCGTTTATTTTGGCGCACAAACTAGCATGCCTGGTCGATGACGTCCTTTTTGGCCGATCTCCATAGGATCTGTCCGATAACGCTGTACAGAGGCTCCGTGTTGCCGCGGCGATAGGGGCGGTACAGAAGCTGGTCCCACCAGTGTTTCACCCAGTAGGGGTCGACGCCCAGGAAAAGCACAAGGCCGTAGAGATCTAAACAAAAATTAAAACGAGGATATCTTAAAGGGTGACCAATCTTAGATCAATAAACTGCAGCAACATCCCCACCTATGGATGAGTGCGGGTTACTGCAACTGCTCAAATAAGCTAGGTCACAAATGCTGTTGTTTGAATGATGAGTCACATAAATAACAAAAACAAGACACTACAAATTATTTGAGTAAGTAAGGCATTATATTTTTATAGTAGTAACTGTTTCTTATTTCTTACCTTCCAGGCCTCTCTGGACTGGAGTTCCACTGACGCACCAGCGGTTGACGGACGCAAGACGCAGCGCCATTTCTGCTGCCTAGCAATATAAGGTGGGTAAGTTAACAGGTTAGAATTTGAAGATGGATATGAGATCTAGGCTGTAGGATTGTGTTTTAAATCATACGAGAAAAAAAAGCAGAAGCAAAAGTAACAATAACAGTAATCGTTTAAAGTTAGCATTAGCATTATGAAATCCAAAGAAACCTCAAAGCCTGAAAAAGTCAGACTGTTAAAGTAAACTAACTCCCACCCTGTCCCCCACTCTCACCTTGGCGGTGGTACATTCCACCATCTGGGCCTCGTCCAGGCAGACACGCCACCACTCCACCGCCACCAGGGGGCTGGGCACGGCCATGTAGCGCTTCTGGTTGCGGAAGCGCCGGCCGTCCTTGCTGTTGCTATGCGGAATGTCCACGTAGTTGAGCTCCGAGCGCAGCACGTCGTACGTGGTGATGACCACGTCCTGCTCCGCCAGCATGCGCGGCTGGATGAAGCCGTGCCTCTTCACGCCCTGGTACACCTGGGGCGACAAAAACGTATGGGGTGAGTCATTCAGGTCAAGGTCAAAGGTCATCAACAGAACAAAGACAGCACAGACAGCGTTGTGACTCTGGAAAGTTATATTATTTGAAAAAAAAAATTGTACAAATGTACATTTTACATTTGTATTTGTCGCTCTGTAATTTTCTTAAAAGAAAACATAGAAGAAAATATGAAGATACGGAAGTTAAACAGCATTATCGTTTTGTAACCTCTAGAGGGCGCCAAACTCACATATGAAGACTGACCTGTAGCGGCCCTTTAAAGGAAATGAACTCAAAACACACATCTACAAAACAAGCCTTCCTCACCAGCACGCGCAGAGAGGAGGATCCGATGTGCCGGTTGATCTCCTCCACCCACTGGTGGCAGATGGAGCTGGGCGATATGATGAGGGTGGCGCCGGTGGGGACGGGTGTCATGGCGACGAGGCAGTGGGGGCAGTGAAAGGGCGTGGTCTCGCGGCTCTCCTCCTTGTAGTTGACGCACTGGGCGTGCTGCCACAGCTGGCAGTTCATGCACTGCACCCGCGCCTTGTAGTCCGCCAGGCCCAGCTCACCGCAGATGCACTCGAAGCGGTAGCCTGGCGTGTTGAAGGGCGTGAGGGACGCCCTGGTTGTGGGCGGCGGCGATGGCGCTGACGATGGCGTCTTCACCCGTGAGATGTCGCCGACGCCCGCTTCTACCGGAGACACCGCTTCGCTCTGGTCGTGTGGTGGCGGCGTTTCAGGTTTTCCCTCATTCGCCGGCGGCGAAGACAGGAGGACCCGGGAGCGCTCCGCGAGCACGGTGTCATCCTGCGGCCCTGGCATGGTGTCCTCAGAGGGCAGGGGCTGGGGGTCTTCTCCGGGGGACGTCGGGGAGACGTAGTCCACCTTCTCCTTGGCCCGCCGGTGGGATGTCCTCCTGGGCGTGGCCTCTCTGTTTTTGGGAGGCTTGACCAAACGATAAAATGTGGATGAATGGCAGAAGATTGTAGTGCTAGTAGCAAGGGTCTTCAACAGCCAGATGGTACCGGGTTCAATCCCCAACACTCTGGAACCTTGAGCCAGAAGATGCATCAACTAGTGTACAGTATCTAGAATCACAGCAAATCACTTTGGAAAAAAGTATCTGCTTAATGAAAAGAAGGGGGAATAAATAAAAACTACAACAAACAAACAAAATAGGCCCGAGAATTTTACGTACAGACTTAGACGCTGCGGTGACAGTGGTTTTCTTCTCCTTGTACTTCTTGCCCAGCCTGAAGGTCCCTGCCAGGCCACGACCCTTGACCCGATGCACCAGGCCCTCGTCGATCACCTTGGCCAACGCCCGCTTGATGTGGTTGCGGTTCTTCAGGAGGTCGTAGCCATAGGTGGTGCGGATGTAAGTGAAGACGGCGTTGGACGACGCCCCCTTGCCCGAGCGCATCTCCTTGATGGCGGTGAGTAGCATGACACGGACGGCTGGCGGACAGAACGCCGAG
This sequence comes from Enchelyopus cimbrius, assembly GCA_027122795.1. Classification (NCBI taxonomy): domain Eukaryota; kingdom Metazoa; phylum Chordata; class Actinopteri; order Gadiformes; family Gaidropsaridae; genus Enchelyopus; species Enchelyopus cimbrius. The sequence goes on along the minus strand of JAOPJJ010000114.1, from coordinate 632,441 downwards.
GACAAAGGGTCAAGTCGAAAAATCAAACGGTACCGGTACAGGAGTCCAACACCCAAGCCACGACTAGATCATGCTACCATCTATTAGCTCTTGTTTTGCATGATTTCAGCCGGTGGCTCAGCTCATATCATTATATGGTAAGGTGAGGGTCCTACAACTAAAGAACCGCCATGTGTTGTCTTGATGAGACGATCCAGTGACTCACTGGGGTAGGAGATCTTGACCTTTGGTGCGGCTTCTGATTTGCAGTCCATGTCTTCCTCCTTTTCAACCAGTGGCGGAGGTATGAAGTAATTCACAGATATACCCTAACAAACACATAGATGGGAAATCAATACATAATCGGTATGCATTCAGGACATTATTGTAATAAGCGTAATTGCAATAACAACAAACAGATAACACAAACCTTTGAGAGACTCAAACAGAACCATTTTCAACTGAAAAAAGTGATTTTGATCGTTGTAAATCAGGGGTCTCAAACTCGCGGCCCACGGGGCGATATTTTGTGGCCCACTACTTGACATTAAAGCTTATAGTGTTATTTATGTAAAAAACGTTTTAGATATTTTTTTATCACTTATGGGCTACCATAGCTCAGGCTCGTGACGGCTATTGGTGGAGTTTGTTGACATGTTAGCCACACAAATTAGCATCTTTGCGCGAGTTGTTTGCCCTGGGCGTTTTATGCCCAGGGGCCCCCAAGAAAGTTGAGTTTGAGACCCCTGTTGTAAATAGTAACATAGTTACATTGTTACTATCCGAAACAAGCAGAGAGTGGAGGGTCAGTGTGTGAGAGCGTCTGGTGTGGGTCTCACCAGGGGCAGGGTGAGGGTCTCAGGCTTCAGGCCCTGCCGGCTGTGGGACAGGATCAGGGCCAGGACCTCCACGGTCTTCCCCAGGCCCATCTCGTCGGCCAGGATCCCCCCGGGCCACTGGACCCCGGCCAGTGGGAACTCCCGCATCAGACTGCAGACGGAGAGGTGTTTCAGGGAGATGAGGTATGTATGAAGTATGCAAAGTTGTAATGGAGGACCCCATTTGGCCCTGAAACTATCAAAGGAGTACTTTTCTGAAACCCTTTTTTTACTTTTGTCTTTTTTGAAGAAAGAAATATATACTTTTTTAGAAACTTTTGAAAAGATGTGTATAATAAACTTTCAACACAGGTTACAGTGAAGGGACTCACCAGCCAGTATAGGGGTTATAGTACAGTTTCTTCCCACACAAAGTGACCACCTCACGCCACAGAAAGTGTAGCGATGGTTCTGTGGAGAGAAATGGCAGTTATCACCGGATAATGAACAGCTGGTACCTTATTATTAAGAATTTCAAACCTACGTTTGGACTGTTCGCCCTGCACAAAAGCCACTCCTAAATAGCCTAAGACAACAATGTCTGCTAGGTCGAAGCAGCTGCGTATCCCCCGGCCTTGAGGGACCTACCTTTGGGGGATGTGAGCCTGTATCCCTCCCTCCTCAGCATCCAGTTGACAGCCTGTCTCTGGTAGGGCCTCAGTACGGGGATGAGGGCCGCGTGCTGGACATCATATTGGGGTTCCTGGGCCGCCGGGTGCTGCGCCTGCCGCTGGTGGAAGTGCCTGACGTAGTCGTACAGCTCCTCCACGTTCTGTCGCTCCAGGTCCGTGTCGCAGTCCTCAACTTCTGTCTCCACCACCTCTGGGGAAAGAAAGAGAGAGAGAGATTGAAAGAGAGTGTATGTAAAGGGGGGTTGTTTAACTTAACATCTCTGCATTCCACTATGAGTAACCTGCAACACTGCCTTGCTCAGTGGGAAGGGACAAGGCAACAAGGCAGCCGTGGCAGAAAAGGGCTTGTAACAGACATTTGTGGGGTCTTCAGGGTATCTTACCTGGTATAATGAAGTCGTAGAAATACTCCATTAGCTTCTGCATTAGTTGATTGGCCTTCTTCAGCCTAGCGTTCCCCTCGCCCAGGAACTCTTGCTTGCTTAGAGCTGCCTCCAACAGGTATATCCCCACCTGCCATGTCAAAGAGTAAAGGGAAGATTGTAGATGGAGGGGATAGAAACTGAAATATATACATACATTCTGAGGTCAACGTACCTTGAAGGCCTCTCCTTTGGTCTGGTGACAGAGCTGCACCACCCCTCTCTTCTGCAGCCAGTCCAGGTCTTCCAATCGGATGATACCAAGGCTGTACTCTACTGTACACACAAACTCTTCCTTTTGCTTGTGCTCCTCTGTGGATTTCCCCGGCTCCCCAGAGCTCTCCTCCTGGCTGGAGTAACTGAGAAACACCCGCTGTCCAGTCCTGCGCAGGGTAAAAGCTTCCTGCTCACAGTCACAATCGGGGACCCGAGAAAGTTGGAGGCTGAATTCGCCTATGAGCGACTTCCAGACGTGAGCAGGCGTCGAAGAGGGAAGCACCGAGAGCGACAGAGGGGCCAACGCAGAAGGGGTCTTTGCGTCCTCGTCTTCCTCCGCTCGTTGTGGGATCGTTCCGGATCCACCAGGGGTAAAAAGGGAGAACACAGGGGCAGGTGTTGCTGAGCTGCTCGGCATCGGTGGGTCGGTCTCCACAGCTTCACACTCCCTCTGTCGGTCCTCCAGCATGTTCCAGTTCAGCTTCTTCTTTGCTTCGTCGTCCACCCTGACCGGGGGAGCGCGTTTTCTCCTGCTGCTCATTATGAAATACTAGAAAAGAATAATGGTAACAACCCAGAGTCAGCAACTACAAAGACACCTAACCCCTACCAGTTCCTGACATGCTGGCTGTCGCCTTGCATGGCTGACCCGCTGTCGGTGTGTGAATGAGTGTATGAATGGGTGAATGTGAGGTACCAATGTAAAGCGCTTTGGGTACAAAGCGCTTTGAATAAAAAATGCGCTATATAAATAAACAGTCCATTTACCATTTACCAATGTAGGTTTCCTAGGTTAACTTCGGTCAGATCATCGATTATCGTTCACTTAACAATTGCATGTGTAATAACCACGTTACTGTCCTCTAATAGGCAATAACTCAATATAGTTCATTGACTTTTATCACAGAAGATACATTTGTTTTGGGTGATCCAGCCCTGCAACAACTTATGCAACAATGATACAGATGTGTTATGTACTATTAGCATGGCTTATAGTGCAGCATCCATCACTGTAACAAAGCAACGTCACTGCCCCGTACCTCTTTGTATCTTCAACCACACATCCGTTACAATCAGCTATCCATTCATGTGAAAATATTTAATAATTCCTGCAGAAATTGCAGCCCAGCTGCATCCCACTCTCAGTGTCGGAATACGCCATTTTTACAACAGCGGAAGTGACGCAATTGTCCTCCAGCGCGTGTTTGTAAGTTTAGGACCGCGGTTAAAGGAGCCTTTTAGTATTTCGTGACATTGCCTTTGGGGGGCTAGTTGATCTTCCTCGGACCCCGATTAAAATTCATGAGCAAGACTATAATAATGAATGAAAACGGAATGAAACCCAAAACGTATCAAACAGCTGAGGTGCATTTCCGGTCGGAACCAGTAGGAGGCGCGTGGTTCACTTAACGTTTCCGTGAGGCGGTGAAACTAAGTGCAAATAAGTTCACCAACTCTCACCCTACCGGACTAACTCAACGGCGTTTGGTCGTGTCCACAGAAGTCATGGTTTCATTTAATCGATGTTGTTTTGACGTTATATCTCAAACCGTAGCCTTACATAATGAAAATATAATTTTAGGGTCGTGCGCGGGTTCCTTGGACCCTAAAACTAGCTTATTATGATGTTAGCTGTTAATGGCAGCGAAGTCTCATGTTAAGATGCAGGCCTACGGTTGGTCATCAGGAACACTGCAGTCACTGTGACCTGTTTTCACCATGTGGGGATGAAGAGGAGAAGCAAGGATGTTGCACATGGAGAGCGAAGGAGCCAGCGAGAGAGAGAGGGAGATAGAGAGAGATAGAGAGAGAGAGAGGGCGAGACTCTTCTCGCCCTCTTTCTCTCTCTCTCTCTCTCTCTCTCTCTCTCTCTCTCTCTCTCTCTCCCTCTGCTGTAGATCAGAGAAAGACAGCTGTAGGCAGAGAGAGAGATTATATGGAAAATAGGGGGAGAGAGAGAGGGAAGAGAGAGGGAAGAAAGATAGAGAGAGGCTGAGAGAGAGAGAGAGAGAGAGAGATGCTCTATCGCAGAAGCTGCGGTCCAGGCTCGCTCATTAAAGGAACGGCGCATCTGAGAGCTGGATGCAGGTAAGTTAGGAATGCCAATGAGGTGTTGTTGTGTTTCTGCAGATACAGGTCATGACTTGAATAACATCAGCCATCGCACGCCTGTGTGAATGAATAGCATGGCCAATCCATCGCAATGTTTATTGGGCTACTTTAGTTGAATATGCACATTCGAGCGATGTGAATCTGATACGATCGTTATTTATCAATGAACATGTTTGTAGCGGTACTGAAGTGGCTGTGATGCCCTTCAGCTCATACTGTCAAACGATCGTCAACAATATATCACCATTATATTAATTAAACGCGGATTATTGTAGATCTTTATACTGTAGCCTAATACAGTGCGCCCTGAGAATACGTAGCCTAGTGATCGGGAGCCTACTTACCCTAACTTTAAACTGGGGGGATTCGTTCGCTGTCCGTGGTGCTGAAGCCGAGAAGGCAGGATTCAAACAGTGGGCGAATTCCTTTACATCGTTCTGATTCACGTAAGAACGTGGATGGTAGTTTTTTCCCCCAAAAAAATATCCTGACATGGTCAACCTTCGAAATAGATATTGTTGTTTTTTTTTGGCTCTGCGAGGATTTAGGATCTCATTCAAATGTTTGTTTCTGAAAATATTTTTGTTAAACGTGTTTGTGTAATCTATGATCTCAAGCAACCTTCTGCTGCTGGACACTATTCTATTGGTTTATTAATATACCCTGATATTAATAATCGAGAATCGGTAAAATCTTGAATGACCCCAGCGTGTCTCTCTCCCGCAGAGGCACACACCTGCGGGCCTAACGTTACAGCGATGGCGGTAGCGTCCGTGGCTTGTTCCTAGGGAGGAGAAGAGTCCATGGATCCCTACAACCGCGCGGTGGACATGATTCTAATACTATCGGCGCACATCGCACAGTGTGGAATATGACTCTCCCCACGGTCCTCTGCGCCCTGTACCTCCCCGTCCTCCTTCTCGTGGCGGCGGCGGCAGCAGCAGCCTCGCCCCACGCCCTCGCCAAGCGCTCGCTGGTGCCCCGTGCCGCCTCGCGCCTCGTGGCCCGCATGGATGGCGACATCATCATCGGCGCCCTCTTCTCCGTGCACCACCAGCCCTCCGCAGAGAAGGTGGCGGAGCGCAAGTGCGGCGAGATCCGCGAGCAGTATGGCATCCAGCGCGTGGAGGCCATGTTCCATGCGCTGGACCGCATCAACGCCGACCCCGACCTGCTGCCCAACATCACGCTGGGCTGCGAGATCCGCGACTCCTGCTGGCACTCCTCCGTGGCCCTGGAGCAGAGCATCGAGTTCATCCGGGACTCGCTCATCTCCATTCGCGACGACAAGGACGGCGCCCGCTGGTGCGTGGAGGGCGGGGCCCACGAGCAGCCGCCGCCCCCCAGCAAGAAGCCCATCGCCGGGGTGATCGGGCCGGGCTCCAGCTCCGTGGCCATCCAGGTGCAGAACCTGCTGCAGCTCTTCAACATCCCCCAGATCGCCTACTCGGCCACCAGCATCGACCTGAGCGACAAGACGCTGTTCAAGTACTTCCTGCGCGTGGTGCCGTCGGACACGCTGCAGGCCCGCGCCATCCTGGACATCGTCAAGCGCTACAACTGGACCTACGTGTCGGCCGTGCACACCGAGGGTGAGAGGCGTAGGCGGGGGGTGGTGGGGTGGTGGTGGGAATGGAGGCAGTACGGAGGGGAGGTTGATTGGGGAGAGGCTCTTTGACAGCAGTACTGTGTTACCGCCATGCTGTAACCCAATGTGGAATTGTGAGGAGTAGATCAGCCCTACCATGGTTCTTATGTTTGTGTAAAGCTTTGAGGGCCATTCTCTTGCCTGTTGAGGCATTTTGGAAGTGTTGAGGGTGAAAGAGTGAGCGAGTGAGAAATGGAAAGGGACATAGAGAGCGAGCGGAAGAGAGAGAGAAGATAAGGGTATTCAGTGTTTTCCTTCTGTAAGTCTGACAAGACAATCAATATTGATGCTATGGCTTTTATCTTCCTCCCATACATCTAGTGGCTGCAACTCATAAAAGATGGAGGCTTGGTTTGGGGTACTAAGGTCTGTCTCCATGGTGACCATGCAGCAGAGTGACATCATAACCTTCTGTTTAGACACCAGCAAACTCCCCAGAGAGGAACAGACATACATATTGTTTCCTTACCTTGGGGTCTCAGTGAAAGAATCAGCATAGGGGAACCTACTGTTTATCTGAATGATACAGATGATTATACAGTTGTTGATGATACAGTTGATTCACTTTTATACAGTTTATCTGGATGGTGCTATGTCCTGAGCTTGTGTTGATGTTGCATCAGTGTGTCACTGCTGGTAGGAGTTTGTCATTAAGAAATATTTTTCAAAACATTTTCACTTAACAGTAATACATCACCTCATCAGAGATGGACCGTGATCAGCTGAGGCCTCTACTTCCTCCCCCTCAAGCTAAAACCTCTACTTCCTGTCTCAACAGGAAACTACGGCGAGAGCGGCATGGACGCGTTCAAGGAGCTGGCGTCGCAGGAGGGCCTGTGCATCGCCCACTCCGACAAGATCTACAGCAACGCCGGCGAACGCCACTTCGACCGGCTGCTGCGCAAGCTCCGCGAGCGACTGCCCAAAGCACGGGTGGTGGTGTGCTTCTGCGAGGGCATGACGGTGCGCGGCCTGCTGATGGCCATGAGGCGGCTGGGCGTGGCCGGGGAGTTCCTCCTTATTGGCAGGTGGGCTGCGGTTCCCTTCGCTCTCCCTTTCGCTTGTGTTCAGGTTGTTCCTGTAGGTTGTCTTGTTTTGTTTTGTGGAGAATATGTGTGAAGAGAGTGTGTGTTTGCGCCCTGATGTGCAATGGGACATTATCTGAACCTGCGCAGTGTATCGACCTCACCTGGGAAAAGTGTTACACCTGTAGGAGTTAGCTACAGGGAGCGCTGTATCACTCTCAGACCACAGTTATTGTTGGCTGGATCGACAGATGCATTGGTGGCCATGAATTCCTCATAAAACTTCTACTCCAGCTATTTTTTTTTATTTGTAGAGCTATTTTGTAGAAAATGTAATTGTGCGTGGTTAATAGAATAACTCATCTCCTGGCCACGCCCCCTGGTACTGGCTCATCTCCTGGCCACGCCCACTGGTACTGGCTGAGCTCCTGGCCACGCCCCCCTGGGTGATTGTGTTTTCATGCCCTCCTCCTCGAGGGCTTACTTGTAGTTCAACGGGGGAAGCCGCAGCACCACTGTGATCTCCTGACCCGTTCCTCTGGACTCTGGTGCTCCCCCTGGAGGCAGAGGGTAGGGCTGCGGTGGTTGGGGGGCTCGCTGTCATGAGTTATGCATGAGCTACACACAGTGATCTCCCCCTCCGCCTGTCAGATCAGAGCCAGCCGTGGCTAATGCAGGGACGTACCCTGCAGCGCGTGAAGCGTGAATGAGCGAGAACGTGAGCTTCAAAAGCTCCCCAGCAGCTCCTCTCTGTAGTGGCTCAGTTTGGCCCTAAGCCTCCCGGTCCTTCAACATTGCATTACCGTGATCTCAGTGCAAAGGGACTCGCAGTAAGTGCTTCAACCATGAAGTGCAAGGATCATTGGAGTGCGTTGGGAACATTGATGGCTATGTTTGTGTTTTCTTTACAAAGTGCTGCAGATGTGGTTATTTTAAAACCCAGACTCCCAGTGTCTTTGTGGGGCTAGCAATGCAATAGATGATAGATGATATACGATAGAAGGTAAATGATAAATGAAGGATGAGAGATGATAGATGATTGATAAGATGTACCCAACAGGACAGCAGAATGAACAGCAACGTAAATCGCCATTTGAACAAGACTACCTAGAAATATATTCAAATTCAGGAGACAAATTGCAAGAACTCTTGAGGAACTCAAAAAATACCCCAATGGGCATAAAAATAAAATAAATATAAAGGTAATAGAAATGAATCTATCATAGTTGTGGGTCGATTCGTGTGTTTTGATGAGACATGAACTGTGTGTCTCGTATAGCCTAACCATGGAGAACTTTGATGGGGGGGGAGTGCATAGATCCTTACCACACCATGACTCTTTACCAATCGCCTGGACTCGCACCCTGTGTGGAAGACACTTTCAAGGACTGCGAGAAGAACTCCTTCGTCCTCCCCACATTTCACAGTTGGAGGCATTTGTTCCTCTTACCGTATGGCTATTAATATCCACCGCGACCATGAATAATACATCCAGTTCACAATGGCTGATGAGAGACGGGGAGAGAGAAAAAAACAGAGTAGCCCTAAATTATAAAAAAGTAGAAAATTATCTTTCTCTCTCTCGTTCTGTCTTTTCCGTTTGAAAGTGGTCCGCCGGCGTGGGGCCTGAGAGGGGCAGGGCATCGCGCGGAGATGCTGCAGTGTGTACGCACACTTAGTTTCTGGGTCAAGGAGAGACTGCTGGAAGGAGGGAAAAAACGAGGCTTGCTTTTTCTAGGGCATTGCGGATAAGGAGCCCGCTCGCGTGCACGTGGACGTGTGCACACATGCACGCGCACACCTGTCCGAAAGCTGAAGGTTCTGGTCGCCTTCCACCTGAAAGCCTCTAGGTCTGTCTTAACCCACCACTGTGATTGTAGGGCACCACGCCTTATGGTCAATTCCCTGCATGATCCTACATGCTACGGGTTGTTCTCCCTCCCCCTCTCGTACGTACCCCAATGAAGACGTTCATTGGGGTACGTACATCTCCCTCAAGTAAAGTCACCTTTATTTACGCAGCCCTCAATCACTGTCCCAGTCCCAAAGGGCTTCGTATTTGTGTTCGATTTGACCTTTATTTATACCGTACAGGTCTCAAGTCTCATTGAGGCTGAGCATCCCTTTTCCTAGCACCCAGCATGGTGTGGCTTGTTTCTGTGGGGGTGGTACTGCCTTGTGTTTGCTGACGGTGGCGGTGAGCTCTTGGCAGAGGCTGGGGGTTGGAGGGACCGGGGCCGGCCTCCGCTGGGAAGCAGATGGCTCTCTTCCTTTGAGGCCGGCTGCAGGAGACAGCGGGGTCAACTCATTCTGACAAAACCACCGGCAGAATTGAAAAGATTTTGTTATCCCCGGGGCGTGCCAGCCAGAGATATCCCACCGGATCGGCTTCCCTCAGGTGTAAAATGTTCTTTGTTCTTTGGCTACCGGTATTAACGTTGCCCTGCCAGTATACACCACTTTTTGTGTGGTTATTTAGTGCAGAGAGATTGGAGGTAGTTTGTATCTGCTGTGCAGTGCCAGTCTGGTTGTCGAAATATATCTAAAACACATGGTGTTAAATTTAGCATGTGCTGGCATGCAAATTAAATAGTTTTGGACAAAGAATGGTGATGGAAACATTTAACGTTACCCCACAGCATCTATCAATGAGACTCAGTCGTGCTTCGTCTGTTTCTCAGCGTGTCCGCACTTGATCTGGCCAACAGATCTTCACACCCAGTCTGCAACGCTACAGGCCGGAAACCTGCCATTTCTCGCCGGACTTGTGATGGCATCTGTGGTTTTGGAGAACTTCTTCAAACCAAAGAAATGAGAGAGATGGAGAGAGGACAGAACCAGTCTGGTGGTGTCAAGGCGGTTGGCAGAAATAGAAAGACAAACTGCTTCTGGACCTTAAAGGAACACGCCACCGTTTTTCCATACTGAACTATGTTCTTCCCTGATGTTGGACGAGTTGATACATACCTCTCTCGCCTTTGTGCGTGCACTCAATCGCTCTGGCGCGCAGCGCTTCTTTGCTAGCATTTAGCTTGGCCCATTTACATTCCTACGGATCGAAACGGGGTGAAGTTAGAAGTGACCAAGCACATCCA
>JAOPJJ010000114.1:545033-556020 GCA_027122795.1 Enchelyopus cimbrius | reverse complement strand
CACAGGTTCGATTCCTGCCCCTAGGTGGTTTTGGGTGAGTTTGGGGGAATAAATGAGCCGGATGAATGTCCTGCTCGTCTGTCTGTTTAATCTGAATATTTTTTTTAAAGTAAGAGAACATCACAAATTTCAATGGAATCCATGCACGACACCTCGTTCACTTGTCCCCGTTAACTGGCCTGCACCCGGGACTTGAACCCGTTTCTCAAGAGCCTTTATCCGACAGTTCTATCACTTGCGCCACTGAGACGTTGTGTACGACTTTTTCGGAGGTTGTGCTTGACCTTTCAATTTGTAGCAAGGCAATAACACCTTTGCATAGAAATCAGTGCGGACAGACTGTCGGTGGGAGTGAATGAATGATGGCTGTGGATGAATGGGTATGTCAGTTAATAGATAAGGCTTGGTAGGTTAGAGTGTAGATAGGGCTTGGTATGTTAGAGTGTAGATGGGGGGGATTAGAACCTAGCTAGCAGATAGCTCTCTCCACTGGACACAGTTTTTGATTAAAAAAAGATATATATTTTCAAAAAAAGTAAGAACATCAGCATTTTTAATGGAATCCATGCCTCTGGGCATCTTGCACCACCTCTCGTCCACTTGTCCCTGTTAACCGGCCTGCTCCCAGGACTTCAACCTGTGTTTCAAGAGCCTTTATCCGACAGCTCTATCACTTGCGCCACTGAGACGTTCTGTACGACTTTTTCGGAAGTTGTACTTGGCCTTTCAATTTTTAGCAAGGCAATAACAAAGAAAGATGGCACCTTTCCCTACATCATTATATCAGTAGGAGCACAGATAATTGCTTTGTGCCAGCAAAAGGGGGTCCCATCCCACGGATGGGACTCCCTAGGCTGAACGTTCCCCTAGGCTGAAAGTTCCTGTGCTCGGGTTTCCCGAAGTAAACAAAAACAAAACAGAATCCCCAATCAAAGATTTGTATTCATATCATCATATTCATATCATCTCCACCTACAGACAAATGAAGAGCTGGAATACAAACATGTTTTTAATCTGTTTATTTGAGTAAAATTAAGAGATCTTTATTACAAACATCAAAATGTATTGCTTTTTCTTTTCATGATGGCTCAAGGCGCTCTAGTTGTGAGAAGATTGTTATTTAGTTGTATTAATCATCAGGCAGTGATTTACTACATTAATAGTAATAGTAGGTATGTCATCGTTAGGATCCTTGAAGCATTGGAAACAATGTTAAATTGGATTATTAAAAACATTAAAATGAAATCCATTAGTACATTCAGGCGCAGCAGCATTTTTGTTCTCAATTGATGGAAATATCCAAATGCCATCCATACCTTTCCAGATATAATGAAGAAGTTCAGATGGATATTCATGGCTTGGACCAGTATCAGCTCCCCACTGAATTCCCCCTCATCGTGTCCTCTCATCCCCTCACTCCTTCAGCTCTGGGGCAGGCTGGTGGTGTAGAGATAGGAGACATTGCCAGCCTGGATCTGGAAGGTGGGTCCCTGGATGTGGTGGCTGCTGAGCTGCTGGCTGGTCTGGCTGATGGAGATGGGCTGGTTGGTCTGGCTATTGACGTGGATGGCCTGGGCGTGCAGCTCCCTGAGGGGTGCCTGTAGGGCATGCAGCTGAGGGAGGGGCCGCGGCGGTGGCGGGATGTGGAGGGACTGGGGGGGTCCGTGGTGGGACTGCAGGTGCTCCATGGCTTCCTTGCTCAGGGTGATAACATGCATCTGCTCGGGCTGCTGCCCGCCTCGGTTGGCCTGGATCTGGCCGTCCAGCACGTCAATGGTCTGGATGTGCTGGCCAGGGTTCGCTGTGCCTCCCTGACTGGAGGTGACCAGGGTGAGGTTCTGGATGTGGCCTGTCTGCTGCTGCTCGCCGTCCCTGCTTGCGCCGGTGCTGGCCGGGGCGGCGATGATGCTGATTTCCTGGGCCTGACCGCCAGCATAGTTGAGGTCATCCACCTGAGCCGTCACCACCAGCTGGATCTCCTGCTCCCGGCCCCCCGATGGCAGCTGGTACTGCTGCAGCTGCAGGAGGTTCTGCACCTCCTCTGGCGTGTCTCCCGCCGCTGCCGCAGCAGCAATGGTCACTGTGGTAACCTGATCCCCGGGCGCCGGCACCCCGAAGGATGGGGACGGCGGATCGCCGGCTTCAGCAACCCGCTCCTTGGTGTGTGTTTTGACATGGGTCTTCAGGTTGTCGGGGCGGCTGAAGGAGGCCGAGCAGAATGAGCAGGTGAAGGGCTGCCTACCCGAGTGGGAGGCCACGTGACGCCTCCTGGCACTGGAGTCTGAGAACGTCTTCTTACAGAGGGGGCAGTCGTACGGCTTCTCACCCCTGGGGAGCACAGTTAGCGGTTAGCGTCACCTGGTGGATGTAGACTACAAGCTCAAAGCGCGGATGCACAGATTTATCGGCCATACATCGGTAGTGTCCGATTTTGCCATTCGCCTATGGGCATAAAAGATTGTCACTCATTGAAGTCTATCGGTTGTGTCACATCCATTTTGAAAGATGTCAAGTGTCACATGAAAGGTCATATTATAAGGCGTTTTCATTCATTTGGATCATTTCATTTGTGCTAATTGAAAGTAGTTTGATGCAGGGGAGAAGCAGAGATTAAAGGGATAGTTCGGAATTTTGGAGATAGGACCTAATTTCCAAGTGAGCCAGTGCTTTATTTATCATTGGAGACGTTTTCAACACATTTCATTCAGTTCTTCTAGTTGGCTAAGCTCACTGGTGCTAGGCTAACGCAAATCCTTAGGAAGTGCTAGCCTGCAACTTAAAACACTCCACAGTACACCCGAGGGAAATCAATTATAATGCCAAACTATCCATGTAAATGTCTGTGTTGATAGAATTTTAGAAATAAAACTAACCTTGCATGGCATTGCATTTTGAGCGACTTCTGCATTTCTCAGCAGCAGCGTTATACTTCTGGGGAGTAGACTACAGCAGCGGTGGACTGGTAATTCTTTATGAGCTAACCTCGTTGAAGGCCTTACCGGTGAATCCTGATGTGTGTCTGCAGTGTGCTCTTGGCGGTGAAACACTTCCCACAGATCTCACACGTGAATGGCTTCTCTCCTGGAAGAGAGGGAAGGCATGTGACCACAAGCTCACCGTGGATGGACAATGTCATTGGAGGCCCCAAACTGGACTAGAGAAAACCCAAACCAACAAACCAAATTGAATACACAGAACCCGGGGAGTGACCCGGGTTCACCTCTGTGTGTGTACGGCCTCCACCAGGTGTGACCAGGTGACCTCTGTGCGTCTCACCTGTGTGTGTTCTCAGGTGCTTCTTCAGCTGCGCTGTGTCCATGAACCTGTGATGACACAGGTCACACTCTGGCAAGGATTTACCTGGAAAATAGGATTTATTAAATAACTTTAATTATTCCTATTTTCCAGGTAAATCCTTATACACATCTTTAGTCTTAGCAGTATGAAATGCCACTGGGAAACAATCAATGTTTACGAGGTTCAATACAGGGGTTTCCCTCTTACCAGTATAAAATACAGGTAGAAGATATACCAGCACTAGTGGAATAGCTGCTACCAGTATAACGTACTGATGAAAGAGTGCCTACCAGTGCAAGGTAATGTTGGGACACCTATGAAAAATGTAAAGTACCGGTGGACAGCTCCTACCCATGCTGGGTGTAATAGCACTCACCAGTATGGACTCTGTAATGGCTCTTCAGTTGTCTTCGCTGTGTGAAGTTCTTCCCACATTTGTCACAGCTAAACAACTTCTGTTCTGAGGACACAAAGCAAAACAGACAAACAGAACCATCAGCCATGAACACACATCACACATACCCCAGCCCCGTGCTCACGGAGCAGTACCTTCGTGGAGGTTCATGTGCTCCTGGAGGGAGTGTTTGGTGGACAGGGCCTTGCAGCACACGGTGCAGACAAAGGGCTTCTGTCCTGTGTGCATGCGTTGGTGGACCAGCAGGGAGTGCTTCTGGGAGAAAGCCTTCCCACACACGGAGCACCCGAACGGCTTCTCTCCTGGAACACGGAGCGTGGGCATTATGACACTGTTATACATTTTGTTATTCATATTTGCTGTGTGTGTGTGTGTAAGGGAGACAGACACAGGCAGATACAGAAAGAAAGCCACGCAAGTGAACTCGTACTACCTGTATGCGTCCTTAGGTGAATCTTTAAAAATATGTGGTTCTTGAACACCTTCCCACAGTCTTCACATCTCGCCTCGGTCTCGGGGTACTTCCTCTTCCTCCCTGGCCTCCCTGGTTCTCGGCTCCCGGCAGGGACGCTGCCCACCCTGTATCCAACGTATTTAATCGGCGGTCTCACTTTGCGCTTGCTGTGCCGACTGCGTTCAGCTTGAGGTTGGTAATCTACGTCGTCAGAGTCTTTACTTGGTGAAACCACTGGGTTCCCTTCATCTCTGGGGCTGGCAGGGTCATCTACAACACCCTGTCCTTCATTTGCGACCTGGCGTGTAACAGTCCTCTCTTTATCCCACTGCTGCGGACCATCCGGCGGTGCCACTGGGGCTCGGACGTCGACGACTCTCCGCGGTCGCCCTCGTTTGCGTTTCGGCCGGTTAGATGCCTCAGGATCATCCACTTCTGCGTGGTTTGAATCGTTCTCCCCGTCCTCTGTCCCAGCATGCGTTTCTATGAGACCAGAGAGTGCCTGTACCAGATCAGGGACCTCCAACAAATGGGCCACCGCTAGAAGCTGCTCAGCCGCGCTCTGCTCGACAGACACCTCAGCGCTATAGATGAACTCCAACACCCTGGTAAAGGTCTTGGCCACCATTCCCTCCATCGTGTAAGTGGATTGACCTGTTTGTCGTTGTGTGTTGAACAATGAGGAGAAGTATTCGCTGCTTGCGGCCAAAATGACCTTGTGTGCTTTAAAGTGCACATCTTCCACTACTAGCGTGATGTCGCACAACAGCCCTCTCTTTCGAAGGTCATCGCATTTCCTCAAGATGCTACCCTTGTGGGATTCCGAGCAGACGGCCACATGTGGAATTGGTGTGTCTTGCGTTGCTCCAGTCATCTTCAGTAACCGACACAAGATAAGAAAAGTCAGATACACAGATAATACAACGCAGTTGGCATGCATCAATGTTTATTACATAATCTTACTCTTAAGTAGACTGTGGAAGCACAAGTATAAACTGGCTACACAAGTATAAACGTTGGCCGTTTGCATGCAGTATACTTGTATGGCTTTTTAACAGATGCCAGCATGATACATTGTTACCAAGAATGCACTCGCTAGCTGGGGTAACATGATACACCACGTCTAACTGATCTGAAGTAACATAAATCAGCTATTTGTTTCAGTTCAGTCAATGTCTATTGCATGGTTGTACTCTCTTACGTGGACTGTGGACGCATTGGTTACACAAGTATCTATACACGTTGGCTGTTTGCATGCAGTTCACGTGTATGGCTTTTAAACAGATGCTAGCATGATACATTGTTACCAAGAATGCACTCGCAAGCTGGGGTAACATGATACACAACGTCTGACTGAGATCTGAATTAAGATACATCAGCTATTGGTTTCAGTTAAGTAAACGATAATGGTATACTATTTTTGAGCAAGTAAACCCCACTGATATTTATAATACTGTGCTTTTAGGACCTTACCTTGTGCTAGTGTGAGCGGCGGAACGAGATATCGCGAGAACTGAGCCATCTGCGCGATTATGGGAGAGGACATGCTAGATCAGATCTGTGTTATTGTTATTGTCTGTCACTGAACACGCCTCTCTTTAGGACCTGGCTTCCTATTGGCTTAGCTCATTTGAGAAATCTAATTAAGTTGACAAGCAGAAACAGCACCTACCGTGCTGTTGGCTCGGTGCTCTTGAGAAAACATTAACCAACACTACAGGTAGGACTAGAGTCTACGACATTATGCAGATCTTAAGCGATATGCCATTAGACCATATATTACGTATGGTCAATGTAATGCAGGCAAGGCATCTATCGGTTCTCCCAGGTGTGGTCCCCCAGAATGAAAAGGGTCAAGGTGGTCGTTGTTGGCGCAGGTGTGGTTGGCTTCTCCGTAGCCGTGTGCATCGCCGAGTCTCTCCCCGGCTGTGCGGTCACTCTGGTGGCTGACCAGTTCGGCCCGCACACAACCAGCGATGGCGCTGCAGGCATACTGTTTTCGCCCCAAGTTCCAGGTAGGTACGGTGGCCCGAATGGCAAACGACAACAATTAAAAGGACAAAAAAAACACAACGACAAAAGATTGCATTTTTTGCTTGTTATTCTTTTTGTGTGTCACAGAAACACAACAGTTTTTTTAATTCAAGAGTTTAATGTCTTTCTTTTTAATTGCCTAATGCATTTCAGAGTCATTTATTTGAACTTGCATCTGATGACAGACGTCAAGAGTCACGAGAGTAGTATGAGGTTATTTTTGTGTTTTTCTTTATTTTACAAAAAACTATATAATTCAGATATCCCCTTGGAAAGACAGAAACGGTGGTTCAAAGACTCCTTCGAGCACCTGTTAGCGATCGCTCAGTCCGACCAAACTCCGGATGCTGGAGTAATGCTCACCTCGGGGTAGGCCACTGTACAATTATTGTTATATAAGTGGCATGTTGCCAGGCCATAGTAACCTAAGCGATAGTACAACTCAAAGGTTAAACCTGCCTTCTCCTAACCATATCCATTTCAGTCAGATATTCTTCATATTAGTTGTAATATTGAATCACAAAGGCTACAATTCAAAAATGTATAAACCACTATTCGATAAACCTCTTCTGTTAGCTGCCAAATTTTCCGAGAGGTTCCGGCCCAAACGGAGCCCTACTGGTCGGAGTTGGTACTGGGCTTCCGGTTCCTCACCGAGCGTGAGCTGAAAAGGTTCCCGGAGCACTGCTTCGGCCAGGCCTTCACCACCTTGAAGTGCGAATGCTCGTCCTACCTGCCCTGGATGGAGAGGCGGTACGCTCTGATAGCTTATCGTTATCTATTGCTATAAACTTAGACTTGGACTTCAGCTGGGATGGAAGTGTTAATGAGTCACTCGTTAACAACAACAAAACACAAACATATTCATAAGTTAGGTGGAAAATGGTGAAGCAAGCTTGGAGGTACAGTTTTGTGCATCAATGTCATCATCCCTGTTCCCCCCATTATTTTTTGTCCAGGTTCAGGAAAGCTGGGGGTGAGGTGCAGCAGAGGACGGTGCACCACCTCCTGGAGCTGAGCGGGGCCTACGACCTCATAGTCAACTGCTCCGGGCTGGGGGCCCGGGCCCTGGTGAGGGACGAGCAGGTGCATCCGGTCCGGGGCCAGGTGCTGAAGGTGGAGGCGCCCTGGATCAAGAACTTCATCCGGGACGGAGACGGCCGCACCTACGTCTACCCCGGCGTGCACAGCGTGACGGCGGGGGGCACCCGGCAGGAGGGCAACTGGAGCCGCGAGGTGGACCCCGCGGACTCGGAGGACATCATGCTGCGCTGCGGCCTCCTGGAGCCCTCCCTCGCCAGGGGCAAGGTGCTGGCCGAGTGGGTGGGTCTGAGGCCCAGCCGGAGGAACCCCCGGGTGGAGAGGGAAGTGCTGGCGGTGGAGGGCGGTGGGCGGCGGGTGCACGTGGTCCACAACTACGGCCATGGGGGCGGAGGGGTCACCCTAAGCTGGGGAACGGCGCTGGACGCCCTGGGGCTGGTCAAGCAATGCCTCCAGGAGATGGGGCCTCAGCGGGCCAGGCTCTGAGCTCCGAGCCGGTCCGTCCCCTCCATGGAGACCCTATTTCATCCAGGGCAGCGTACTGTGTAGCGGTGAAGCGAGGTGGCAGGTCTTGAGCTCGATCCCCTAACTAAGATGACTTGGCTTTGAGGAAGATGTGTGGTGATAGACCTGCATCTATAATTCTCTAATACTGTATGGGCATTTTGGCAATTGTAATATGACTTTAGGAAAGGCATTTATATAAATGGAATGTTTTACAAAAAGAAGAAATTAATATATTTGTAATCTTTTATTAAATGAATGCCTTTTTTGGTATGATCAAATTGTCACACACAATTATTACAGATTTTTTTCAATTACAGTATTAAATAAAGAAAAGATGGCTATACAATTTGCGTCCTTCATCTACCTGATTGTTACAAACTATATTAAAAAATCAATAGCTGGAATGGATGTAATCCATACAATCACAAATAACAATCTTGACAATTGTATTGCTATTACACTGCTCTAGTGGGTTGTCCCGTTCTTGTAAAGGTTTTGTTATTTTGGAACCAAAGCAACCATTCAGTCAGTGACTTGCTTTCCTTTGTCCGTATAACCAAACCTCCACCCTTTACCCACCCGGTCCTGGTAGTGGTCGTCTCCCTGCCCTGGGTTGTCCATGTTAAAGGGTTTGAGTAGGCTGGGGTTTGAACATGACCAAATTAAACCTGGGAATGGGTCCTGGGGCCAGCTACCGCCACGCCCGTTCGACCCCCCATCGATACCTGCGAAAGCGGAAGAAAAATTGTGTCACTCATCAACACGGTCCACTGGGAAGAACGTTGGAAGTTTGGAAAAGATTAGCATTCTACAGACAGAAGCTCACTCACAGCCAAGCGATGCTGGTCAAGGAGCTTCCGGACTCTCACTGTATCCATGGCGAAGGCCACATCCTCCAAACAGTGGTCCAGCTCAACAGAAAACCTCTCAACCACGGAGTGGGGTATTCCATAGCAGCCGTACTGCATTGAGATACGGTTACAGTTAGTAAATCTCAAGGGGGAATTCACTCAAGGTAGACTAGAGCTATTTAAACCCAGAACTTTGCGCCTGGGATTCAAACACCATAAAAAATAAACTATTCAGCCGCTATTTTAGCAGGTCTTTTCATAATCTGGTCTTCTTTTAACAATGCAGTGAAATATCAAGGGATGCGTGTAGCTGCCGGCTGAAAAACAAGATATATCTTTCACGTCACAAACATTCCATGTGTCCTCCCGTTGTTAGCTAGCTAGCTAGTTACCTTATCTGAGAAGGGTTCAGAGGTCAGGTCGATACCCTGCGTCCGCAGCCTCTCTTCCACGAGGGACTCCAGGTCGCCCAGGTTACTGGGCGTGATCCCCCTCCCAGACCGCTGCAGCTGGGGGATTCCAGCCTGGTCTGGCTGGTCTCTGTGGACCTCCTGCGACAGGGGGGCGTCCGTTGCGATACTCGGTGTGCAGGAGACATTGATGTTCCGATACGTAGATGCAGACTCTGGTCGTCCAGGTACCGGGGGAGCAGAGCTTGACCCGGGATGAGATAGGAACCCCTTGTGGTCCAAGTCCAGCTGCGCGATAGCCTTTCGACCGATTGTGTTTTTTTCAGAGGGGCTGGTGACCAATCCATCCTTGGTGTTCCTGTCCAAGACGAAGGTAACCCTAACGGACCCAGAGGAAGGAGTGTTCCCATGGAGATTCGGTGTTGGCCGTTTCCCCTCCGATGCGACGGTTAGCTTCAGGTCTTTCATGTTAAAACCCGGTTGGTGCTGGAGGTCTGCCAGAGAGAGGCAGCACCTGGGCTGGGCCGAAACCACCCCAACGTCTCTTAGCTCCTCATAGCTCCAACTTCTATGTACGGCTCTGAAAGGGAGCTGAGGACTGGTTAGACCTGAAGCTCCTTCCTGGGGAGTCCCTGGGTGACCCAGTGGTGTATTTATGGGGCAGGAAGGATGGGTCAGGGCCAGGGGGTGGATGGGAGTTTCTGGGGACAGGAGGTGGCTGGACTCGAAGCCAGAGGAAGACCTGCTGATGGAGGAGGTCCGCTGGTCTCGACCTGAAAGTAACAAGCGCAGCGGAATGTACATCATGCATGGAATATGGCCTCCTGAAAAATAAGCATTGTTTTGATTTAGGATTGAAAGAAAAGCGAGGGATATGGTTGCTTAGCTTGTGTTAAAGAGTAAAGGTGAAATGTGAATAAAGAATGTATGACGAAAGGTTCAAAGCGGCTGTGAAATGTGAGTGATTTGTGGTTGAAAGCCAGGAGAACCGGAAAGCCAGGAGAACCGGAAAGACAGAAAACATTAATATATATAAAAGGAAAGAAAGAAAGAAGCAGGCCAGGCCAGTCCACGCATTAAGCATTTTATTATTTGTTCGATGGCAACAGGCAGATTTTAGCACCATTCAAATCTCTTCCGAGATGGTAATTGACCTCTGACTTTATAGAGCAATCATGTACCTTTTGATCACCTTATCAGGAGGCCTTGTGTTAAAGGTTTCTTAAAGATGCACTATGATGTCTTCAAGAGGCTTTTACAATTATACACGACCGTACTTCAATCACTTAGTAACTAGGTTCTTTATGGATCTGCATGATGCAGATTTTCCAGGCACATAATAATATATTTTGCAACATAATGGTGTTGAATTACAAAAATAGTCCAGTAGACAGTCCATTAGAGCCTTTATATACAGTTAGCACAAAAACTAATTGTTCTGCAAACCACCCAAAAAATTATGATCCCTGTTTTAATAAAGTCTACACAGAACAGATTTACCTTAATAACTAGGAACTAATTTAAAAACCTTTTTTCATACTTTTGTTTCAAACGTCTGTACTTTTAGTAAACGCAAAAAACACAAATTCTTTCAAATTCCCCAAAACAAAGATATTATCACAAGTCATCCTAAAATCACTTTAAAAGGCTGAGTGTAAAATCTAGTACATTTAGGTAAGCCTTGAAGTGCGAGAGGATAAAGTCACAAAAAGCCAATGAACTCTTTAGCGACGGTTGACAGTTGACTTTATGTTTCGAAGATGTTGCGGAGGCACAACCAAGTATGACAAGAAAGGCAAGAAAAAAAGCGTCGTAGGTCTGTCGGAAGCAGAAAAAAAAGAAAATACACAGAGTGTGAACAGAGTCTGAGCGGCGGGCTGACGGCGATGCTCAAGCAAACGACCAAGAGTAGAAGTAGGAGGAAAAAAGGAGAAGCCAAGCAAAGGGGTCGTCCTCTCTGGTAGAATAAGGCAGAGGG
>JAOPJJ010000114.1:353329-368329 GCA_027122795.1 Enchelyopus cimbrius | reverse complement strand
ACATCCACTAGAAATGTAAACAAACAGGATACATTAGCTTGACATTGACGGGTAGGCGTGTTGCTAAGCCAAACCAGCAACTTGAAACCAGTTCTAGCTGGCCCTCCAATAAGTCCCTAAACGTACGCTTTATCCAAATGGCTGCTCGACCCAGTTGTGGATTGACCAATCAGAGAAAGCCACGTTAGCAAGTAGAGAGGCGAATGAGGATGTAAATGAAATGCTTTAGTTGTAGAATAATAAAGATTTGTTCATTATGAGGATTTAAATTCAATGCTTTAGACATAGATTAATAAAGCTTGGTTCATTACTCTCCCTTTAGACCCAAGAATAGCAGACTCGTAAGCCATTTTTTTAAAGAAACTGAAAACATATCTCTTCATTTGGCTTTTAATAAGGGTTGATTTCATCTTTATCACCGTCACTGCTTTTCTTTGTTTTGTTGATGATGTGTTGTTTAACAGTTTTATTTTTACTTGTTTCTATTGTTTCTGATATTGCTTTGTTCAAGCACTTTGGGCTGCTGTCATGCACGAAAGGTGCTCTATAAATAAAGATTATTATTAAATTTTTTTTTTTTTTTAATCGCTATAGGCAAGCCGATTAACGTATTTCTGCCTATAAACTTGAAGAGTTAGGTTGTTAAGAGTAAACAAGAGGTAGCAATGCGGACATTCTTTGCCTTCCTGTCTACAGATAATCTGGAAATATTAGGAAATAGTGCAATATTACCTCAGATTCCATGAGAGACATTTTCTGTCCATCAGCGAGGTGTTTGAAGATTTCTGTTTGGGAACAATACAAACTGTCATTGAGAACTTAAACTATTAAGTTGGATAGAACAAGCTGTACATTCAGATATTTATATATATCAGATATAAGAGACCACATTAAGATTTAAAACCAGACATGGATGATGGAAAAACTGTTGATCGACGACTTACTTCCCATGCAGTTCAAACGCAGCACTAGATTGATGTAGTTCTCCAGGCTAATCCGTCCAGCGATTGTACCGTAGCGAACTGCCATCAGGTTCAACATGTCATCCTTCAGTGCCATCCCTGAGGCACAATTAGCGTTAGCCTTTAGCGTGAAACACATGTTTTCTGACTTATCCCCAAGTAGTCATCTTACTGACTTCCATTTCATCCAAGTAACAAATCCCTTTATCTCCTGCTCAGTTGTTTGAATACATATGATTGAATACATTCTCATAAAATAGCTGTCTGTCAATGTTTGTCTGGATTGTGGCTGCTTCAAGCAGCTTGGAGTCTGATTGGACTCTGGGGCTGTCCAATCAGACTTCGGCCAGGTGAAGCTACTTGAACCAGCCAATCAGGTGGACCCAGTCATCACACACACACACACACACACACACACACTGTTGAGAATGTGAAGTGGGAATCTTTGTTTACCTGCAGCCATGATAGCTTTTCTCAGCTCATGCAGTGACAAACTTCCACTGTGGGATGTATCAATTTGGGAGAAAATGTCCTGTTTGGATGCAATAAAGTTCATAAATTGACATAGTAGTCTCACACTAATGTAAATAATACCATTTCTAAACTTTTTAAATGGTAGACACTATTACGGCTTTTGTATAAGAATTGGCTGACCTTGTAGGTGGTGACCTTCCTCCACAAACGTGAGAATTCAGAACGTTTCAGTTTGCCAGTGATGGAAGTCTGAAAAGTTGACCTAAGGAAGTTCTTCAAATCCTTTTGGCATTTTGCACAATGTGACTCAATCAGTATTTTACCATGAACAGCTTAGTTTAACGCTGAATAAACATATTAAGGTAACGATAAGAGTTAGGAGTCAGCAAACGTCACTTCAGCTGAGGTTTGCTACAGCCAGTATACATAAAAGCAAAAGAAACTTTTCAAAACTCATTCAAAACTGATGTGATTTATAAAGAAGTTGGATACGTCCATGAGGGCAACCATGCTCCGACAAGACTCCAAACTAAAGCCTTCTGCTTTCTCATATCCTATTCAAAAGAAAATGCCAGTTAGAAAAATCATGTACTTGCAACCACTTTCCCAATTATTTCCATAGGAAAATCGAAAATCAATCCAGGAAAATCCATTGTGACTGGTTGTGACATAAACAGAACGAAACATATGGGATGAAACAATGTGACCGTGTTTGACAAGGTTTTAGAATGTATAAAATATATATTGACACTCAGTAAGCATAGTTACGTGTTAGTTACGTGGAGATTTGTGCAGGGATGTCATCAGTTCTGGGTTTGTGTTTTAGTGCAACCCTAAACATCCTACCTTGAAGGATGTTCTCATTTAGCATTTTTTGAAGCTGCTCCGCATGGATTTCTTCATACTGGAAAAATGTATTGATGTACTATGGTATGATTCGCCAAAACACACGGACGAATAATGATTAAATTGAGAAAACATTGCAATGCTGGCACTTCTGAGGTCAATTTGAGAGAGCATACCTCGTCAGCGTAATTTTTGAAAACTGTTCGGCTCTTTTCATTGTCGGGAATTGTCACGACTTGCTGGAAAGGTAGTTAGGACAAAATGAGCCACATTGGGGGAATCAAATATACAACAATGAAGCATTTACAACATACACCTGCATACCTCTGCCACGGGACTGCCTGGAATGTGGCTTTCACCAGGATGGCTGGAATGGTCACTAAAAAGAACAAAACAAAGTGAACAAGTGCACACAGGGCCGGCGCTGGCCATGTGGGAGCCCTACGCACAAAAGCATTGAAGCAAAGTTTTGAAAAGCGGGGGAGAGTCAGAACAAACGGAGAGAGTCCGCAATCTATTATCACGTTTTACACATGTTCATTTGAAATATATCGCGTTATTATTACTATTATTACGGAGCTGATTTTTTGGTGCCCCCCCCAGGCACTTGGTGCGCTACGCGCAGTGCGTGTTCTGCGTGTGCGGAGCGCCGACCCTGAGCGCACATGCACGAATATGAAGATAATCAGTCGGTCGGAGAGGTCGAACATACTGGCCATGAGTCTCTGACTTGGAGAGGACTGTGAGGAGGAAGGAGGCTGTTTCATCTGGCTTGAACGTGGAGGGCACGATCAGGTATTCAGCGGGGGGCAACTTGAACAGCTCCATGACCTCACGGGCATTCAGGTACTTTTTGGTTTGCGCCACGGCTAAGTTGGAGGTGAAGAACCCGGCTGGGAACTTCCCCCTCGATGACCAATACTGGAACCAAAAAGTGTTTTAGAAAATCGTTCAACATTGGATTCCGGCTGTATATTAAAGGAGTGGATTATTTGTGTATATATACGTTTTATTTGTTTATAATATCAATACAAATAAAGATGTACGTAAACATTGTACTTACTTGTTCAGGCACCTAAAAAAAAGAAATACAAATATGGTAGTTTAATACAAAATAACCTTTAGAATTATTACTGTTGACTGATATGAATTTGTCACACACTCATACATAGTGAACAAAGCTATTAAACAAATATATATATATGCATTTGCATTAAACTGTAAAAGCTTATATACGTAACAGAAATCAAACCTTAAAAATGCTGAAACCAATGTGAAAATTGTTATTCTGCCTCCTTGTTCCCTTCCCAGGTTTTTGCATGAGAGACACCAGCGTGTTGTCCCCCCCCTGCTCACAATCGCTGTTCAAACCCTCAATCTTGAACCGGTATTGAGGGTTCGTCCAGAACAATTCTGAAAGTCAAGGGATTTCAAGGCACTTCAAGGCACAGCCGTATGATGAACCATCAGAACAAAAGGTGTTATTGAGTTCTTAAAGTACCAGGGTTGTTGAGGCATCCTCCGGCCGTGGTGCCTGCGACCCATCTGCTGTCGTAGACCAGCGGCTTCCAGTGGCAGGCGCTGGAGCCGTCCAGGAAGTCCGGGCACAGGCAACAGATGTCCAGATCTGAAAAGAACCGACAGAAGTCCTTCATCGCCATCCTGTACAAAAAAATAAACAGAACATGCCCTGCTGTGGTTAACTGTTAAAAATAAAAAAGTTCTCACTCAATACATATTATATTTCATTTCAGTAATGTAATAAAACAATGGAAGTGAACTTCATATAAGAAACATCAACTTCATATAAGAAACATGGGACCCTGAATTCTGCCATTTTGCAGTTACAAGGTGAACATATGCGGAGGACTTTTGTTATTTTGGTTGCCATACCTACCAAAATTCCCCATCATCCGCTACGTTGAGGCACATGACGCGCTCCTCGTTACTGAGGGTTTGCCACAGGGGGGACCTACAGAGAAAGGAACAATATAAGCGCTAGCGTGTAATAATTATGATTGAATCTAGAAAGCTAGCTGTCTTGGCGTACTCATGTGACCACTCTACCAACGTGACGCGCAGAAGGACAGAAGGACAAAAAAAATTGTTTACTTGTCACTCCAATTTCCAAGCCACTCCCCCTTGCCCCATGGGTTGAACATGCGAACAAGTTTTATGGTCTGCCCGTTGCTGTTCACCTGAATACACAGGTCAATCGTTGAATCAAATGTCAGCAGAATGGTTTCCTTATCAGGCGAGATGTTATCACTGTTGCTACTATAGAAAACAACACACTAACTAAATATAAACACTAGCTTTACCTGCGTGACGCCAGTGATGCAGTAGGCGTGTCCTTGCACTATCCCCTGAGGAGTCACTGTGTTGGCAGCAGTCTCCTGAAGAAGGGATTGGTCAACACGGCATTAGAGCTGCTAGGATTGGAGCTTTGATTGGTGGTCACTCATGCTCATTATGCCGTCGTACCATTCTGGGACTGTATGTATTCACACCTTGGGTAAAAGTGCCCCCCCCCCCTATATATCTATAGCTTAATCTTATTATGCTTATTGTGTACTTAATAACACAATCACAGACTGAATCTACAGAGATTCTACATTTGCGTGTGTGTGTGTGCGCGTGTGATTGTGCGTGTCAGCAGGAATGCAATGTACAATGTTGAAGCAGGCATATTCCTCCTATTGAGCAGTCAGGTTAGATACTGTGTATCAATTTACCCCCTGTGGCGTACCGCACCCCATCAGGGACTTGGACCGCGCAGCCCTGTACATGATCTCCCACAGGTCTGGAGGGAGAGTTTGGCTATCCAAGTCGTAGCATATGTGCACGCCTCCCGTAAAGTCCACCAAGGCTTCGGCGGGCGTGCCTGCGTTCATGTCGGCGTAGGAGCCGCAAACCCTGGTCGGGAAGAAAACGTTACTCAACGGCTCACTGTGAATCCAAATCTCTTCATATTCCGGTTTCGTACTTGGCGTATGCTTTTTCCAGCAAAGCGGGCCAGAACTCATTCTTGGTTTTGGAGTGAACGAAGATGAGTTGGCCGTCAATTGTCGGAAGCTTATCATCGATGACAACGTCCACCCAGGATCCAAATCTCCAGAACTGAACAGAGTGTAGCACAGACATAAGGGGCAGTTATAGAAAATGATTTATAGACGTGTAATGTATGTCAAACAGTGGTCAGCGGTGATTCTTGACACGAGGCATGCTCATAAGACTTCCGTGAAAAACTATGTTCCAGACTATTATTTATTTGCAAATAGGTCTGGCAATGTCAAACTATAAAGACACAATTATCAACAAAGAAATTCTGCCCCAAACTCAATCAGTCCACATCAGCCCATTGTTATATGTGTAGATTTCACTTTTTTCTGCACAAATTAATTTTATTTTGGCCCCAAGTTGACATTGCATCCTGAATTTGAAACGTGGGCATTCCCAGCCCATACTGACGGGCGACCGCTGATGTAAAAGCTTAAAACATGTACTTGTATCAATGTATTTGTAAACGGTTTACCCTGAAGTGGAATATGCCACAGTAGTCTCTAAAGGACTGCTCTGGAATCACTTGCTGAAGGATGTGTTTCTGGAAAGTCAGAGCTGCCACTGAGGCGAGGAACCAGCAATTACCTGAACACAGAAACAGGACATGGTCAGGCATGTTGCAAAAATGATTGCAATTGAAATGTTTAGATTATAATATTCATTTCTGATATACTATTTAAAAAGTATTAGGTGCAGTGTCCTACCCACTGCTCCTTGGGCAAAATCAAATCTTGACACTCCATCAACAATAAAGCATGGGTTTTGGCATATTTCCTAAAAAAATGGATAAGAGGCCATTTGAAATCATAATGTCAATACATTTCTGTTTTTCTCAGCCTGACCTAAATATACAAGTACAGCAGCTCATGGCCAAGACTTCTTCACCCCAAGTTCATATCATCTTGGTGACAAAAGACAAACCAAAACAAACACACATACCCCTGGTCTTAGCCACTCGATCCTGTCCAGGTCAGACGGGGGGAGCGAAATTCGGCCGATGGTGTGGTCCCAAGGAAACGTGGCGTCATTGAATCTTAACTGACGTTGCGCGCAATACTGCTTCAGCATCTGGAAGTCTTGGTTGGCGAATCGTTCAGGGTTTTCGAGGCTGCCATAACCGTTACTTTTGCTTCGCTTGTTGATAATACTTCGACAAACACCAGGAAAGGACATTGCTGCGGAATTTGAAGCTGTTGAAAAGAAAATGTGAGGCACATGTTTTTGTGAATGACTTCAACAATTCTTATGATCATGGTCACAATATTATATATAGGATATGAATTCATAAATAGCGGGAAAGCCCCCAAATGAAGACATTTCAATTAAAAAGAGATTAAAGGTTGTATCAGCGATTCTAGGCAGAAACTTAAAGGATCACATTCACCTGATCTGTCCTCGCGGTCCAAAAAAACTGCGTCTCTGCAGGCAGCCTACGCTCCGAGATCGTACACATCGTACTCGGAGCACAGGCTGCCTGCAGAGACGCGGGGTTTCGCTGCAGAATCGCTGATGCAACCTTTAAGTTACACCTTAAAGGTTGCATCACTAGTAATATTCACAGCAGTGCGAAGGTTAAAAGAACACGAAACCAGTGGTAGAGTAAAACCATACCAGAATAAAGACAAAA
Source organism: Enchelyopus cimbrius (assembly GCA_027122795.1). Lineage (NCBI taxonomy): Eukaryota > Metazoa > Chordata > Actinopteri > Gadiformes > Gaidropsaridae > Enchelyopus > Enchelyopus cimbrius. Next base: position 361,357 of record JAOPJJ010000114.1, on the reverse strand, counting down.
GCCATGCACATCTTTCACTTTTCACAGAACAGAGGCAAACTTTGCAGAGGATTCGTGTTGCAATAATCTTACCAAACCGGTTTTGGTGCCTGTCTCTCCCGCTCGCTCTTCTCACTCTGTTTGGTTTGACAGCAAGTGTGTTTTAAGGAGATGAGATTTTGAACTTCACCTCCCCTCTAGGGTGGGACTTGGAGATGGCCTAAATAAAACCAGCACAATTCAATTTGTATCTTGTATTTGTTCATACTTTACAATATTTGGGCATGTATATGTAACAACTATGTAATGGTGGCACATTTTTTTATTTCATATTTTTATGAACCTTATGGAGGAAATACATTTAGGGAGGTTTAAAGTTCCACGAACCAAGGAAAATCAAGCATACGACAGGTGCAACTATTGAATATGCACTTTTTACTATTACATTATTACAATTGCATCACTGTTTACATATGCATACTACATTTTGAACACTTTCTTAGAGTTTAAGTACCATATGTAACAAATAATAACTAAATAACAAATAATAACTTAATAACCCTAGGAATCCCTGAACAAATAAAGACAGTGAAGGTCATGAAACAAACCTGTTTGGTCTTGCACAAGGCTGACAAAGGAATGTCCTATATGCAAATCTGGATATTTGAGAAGCTCTGGTAAAGGGCAGATACTGTAATGCCAAAGATAATTGTAGTTTGCCTTACTGTAAAGGGCAAGCGGCTTAAAGGGGGGAAAAGGAAGGCATTGACTCTTTGACTGCAGAGATATCATTCAGTGTCTTCAACATTTGAAAATAATGGTGCCTTTAAACCAGTTGTTATAACCACTACAACAGTGTGTGCATTTTCTTTGAACTCCTGTTTACTGACAGCATCTGGGATTCGCCTGTAACTGTTCACACCTTAGACCGGGTTACAGATGTATAATTCAGTTTCGTAGCTAAGAACTAGCACACATTATCCCGAACTCAAATGATAGTACTAATACTCACATCAGTAAGTAGGGAAATATAATTGTGACATTTGAACTACAAAATTAGATTACATTAGACCAACTTTATTAATCCCCGAGGGGAAATTCAATATATCTAATGCTCATCTAAAACTGTGAAGCTAAATGGTTAACACATAACATCAACATCACCCTGGTGATAACTCTAACTAAAACTAACAAAATTGAGGAAATGCCATCTCACAGGCCTAATTAGACAATATAAAAGATTGAATTACAAAAAAAAAAGTTTTTTTTATCGACCGATACATTCTGGGGCTGGACCACTCCACCCAGTTCCAGTGCATTCAAGCCTGTCTGTTCCCTTTAATCTGAAACCATGGTAACAGATATAATGTGCAACCAACTTGCCCGCAGTGGAAACCAACACAAAATCTCCATGTTGAATGTTTGCTGGGGAATCACAAAGGTCTGAAATGGAAGCAAAAAAATATATTTGCCGAGTTTATGTAATTGTCCTCATATTTTGTGTAATAATATTCAACAGCTTCCATCATTCCGAAATGAATCTTTGTTCTAACCTGGGCTGGTGTTTTCTCTCCAAGCGTCGAGGCTGACGGTTGGAATACGATTGCAGGGCAGAAAACCATCTGGATATTTCCCATACTTGAATGCATCCAGTGGAACTTCGGTCACTTGGCTGTTATCACAGATTACACGCGAAAGAGATGATTTTGAAAGCTCCATCATTTGGCGCTGGGTGAATTCACCTTGAGCCTCCCACCAAAACCTGAAGAACATGAAAGAGTTACACCGTATACGTCATCGTTCACGTTAGCCGTAAAATGTACGCCTATTTTCCGATATATTTACCGATCTCCATCTCGAATTGATTTCATTTGCTTGGCTATCAAGCAAGAAAACAGAGGGCCATTTCTGGAGTCTTTCAAGTTGTCTTCCATGAGCCCTCCTAACCAAACGTCAATATTGTCCGGATTTGTATACATTTTCAGTATCTTATTAACGATCATCTTGTCTTTGACAACATTTTGGAAATCTTCTTTTGTCTTTAGACGCTCCAGGCCGCAAAATTCTCTCCAGTCATTGTATCCTGCAATGTTATATTATATTATATACATTATATTATTATATTATATTATATGTTTATGTAATATTGTGCTATACATAGTATGATGCACATTATGTTTAAATACTTTTTATTACACATTTTTCCAATTGACCTCCGGGGATTCACAAAGTACTTCGGATTCTGTTACGTGTTGTTCTCAGTGTATAACAGTAAAACATTGGTGGTTCAGTCACCACTTTATTCCCTTAAACGTAGCATCGTGCTCACCAGGAAGAGCGTGATCTCGCCCACGTTGGAGGTTCAATGCGGCCAGGTCCAATTTCCATGGGATGTTGAGTACCACTAACTTCTCCGTCATCTCCTCTGCTATTAATTGATCTGGACTGACAGATGTTGCTGCAGTGCCCAACAGACCTCGGAGCACTGGTTCAATCCCACCTATAGCACAAACATGTCATTCTTAAATGTGTTCTTAAAAATAGGGTGAAGTAAATGAAATGTATCATACTTGAAAGAAAATGTGTCTGTGGTTTACAAACCTATCCTACAATGAAAACGAGGTTATTTTTTGTGCATTTACTGGAGTAAGGCCACAGGTTAAAGGTTGTATCAGCGATTCTAGGCTGAAACATAAATGATCACATTCATCTGATCTTTTCTCATGATCCGCTAGCTGCCCGCCCCATGAGCAGGCCGACAAAAAAAAACGCGTCTCTGTAGGCAGCCTATGCTCTGAGATCGTGCACACAAACAAATGAGACTACCAGCCACTCCAAACCACTCTGAGCATAGGTTGCCAAAAAAACATGTTTATTTTGCTGCAGAATCACTGAGACAACCTTTAAGTCACACCTTAATGGTTGTATCAGCGATTCTAGGCCGAAACCGCGTCTCTGTAGGCAGCCTATGAGATCATAAACAAAAAAAACGGTTTGAGTGAATTGCAGATACAACCTTTAAGTTAGAGAAGGGCGCACACCACACACACTTGCCTTCTTTGACTATCCTCCACGGACTGAAGAACGTGCGGTGGAGTCTCAGCGGAGGAAAGCGCTCGTGCGGCTGGAAGCTTTCGTTCAGTCTCGTCACGACTGCGGAGATGGTGGCGTGGCCAAAGCGAAACGCCGCCGTGGCAAACACATTGGAGGCTGAGGGGTTCACGGTCGGATCGTAGCCCGCGTAGGGGCCGATGTGGCGCTCAAATGAGCTCTGCCCGATTATTTTTGGAATATAATCTCTCATTGTTATAATCTAGTTTGAGAAAAGTAAGGATAAAGATTAAAGGTGGAACCTCATTTGTATCAATGCAATGAGAGTTCATTGTACATAGAGTGCATGTCACAAACCTGAAGTAGAGCCGCGACGATCTTGCGGCTCTCTTGGTACACGGTCTCTTTGCTCCAGTGACCGTTCAACTCCTTCAGGGTGCCGGCCACTCGATTGTGTTCCCTGAGCCACAGGGTGTGCAGGGCGATCAGGGACAGACCCTCGTTGACTCGACTGTCCCCGGCGGCAAAGCACTCTACCCTCTCCCCTCCAGGGGCCCCGGGGTCCTGGAAGCAAGCGGACGGGCTGGCGTCCACGGAGGGCAGGTACGGCCTGCCTTCTCCGTCTCCGAACTGGTCGCTAGCGGCTAGCTTGCCGCTCGGGCTGGTGAGGTCGCGGAGAAGGCTCTGCAGTTCTGGAGTGTGACCGTAGACGACCGAGGCGTCGATGAAGGACGATATGGTGTTCATTTGCTGACGCTGAAAAACATGTTTGCTTGCCAGGTCAAAATTGGCGACGCAGGCTGGCGAAGAACGGAAAAATGGTGTGCAGCGTTTGGCGGTGGACTGCGGATCATGTGACTGTAGCAAAAAGAATGAATTTCAATTAGGACACTATAGGACATTATGAACGAGGGTTAAAATGCGATGCGCTTCAATTGTACCTGAATTGGAAAGCATGGGTGGACATTTTGGCATGTGTTGGTACAATCCACCGCTGCACCAGATGGGTCCCGTGTGCTTTGAGGGGTGAAGGTCATGTCGTGGTCGATGAACTGTCCCCATTCGATCATCAATTGAGAGTAGGTATCCTCTTTCCGCTTGAAAGCGGACGCCATTATTTTCTTGCTGACGGCTTCTACCTGTTCACAGAGGATGGAGATTCAATGAAGGCTTTTTAATGATCATATTCTTTGGGAAATTTGTTTGCATAATCCTCAAGTGAGATAACGCTTTTGAAGTTACGGTTTTTAATCACGATCAGCCATAATGCTTTTATAGCACTATCTAAAAAAAGCATTTCAAATTGTTGAATTGCAAGTCCACATTTTCATTGACGACTTAAAACAATGTTATGGCAGTGCTTGTAACATTGGAGGGAAGCACTGAGGGAACAAGGAGGGAAGCACTGAGGGAACAAGGAGGGAAGCACTGAGGGAACAAGGAGGGAAGCACTGAGGGAACGCTTCCCTCCACCCAGACCTGTGTGTTTGAGTCTCGGTGTGAGCGGTTACCAGTGGAAGTGGAAATCCGCTATGAAGCCGTCCAGGATTCCAGCCCTTGGGCTGCGTCTGTCCATCTTCGTACTCGGCCGGAAGCCATCGGACCAGGGCAGAGCCAGCAGCGCCCCACGTAGGATGGTGTCTGAAATGAATCGTGTTCCCCTGAATAAAGCTGAATCCATGTGGATTGATATGCTGCGTTTTATTATTCTCTGCGTATCGGACCTCGGATGTGACGTCACGCCCACACTTAAACCGAGTAATAGGGGCGTGTTCGTGCGTGTCGCTAGGCAACGTCCTCGGAGCTCCGAGACGGATGGATAATAAAACGCAGCAATAGGTCTCAAGTCATTTGAGGGCATTCATTCAATGAAAGCGAGGTATCCACCTGTTATTGCAGAGACCAGACACGGTACGGTAGTTGTCCAAAGGACTTTGCCACAGGCAACGTGCCGGGTGTGCAGGTGGAGGGCAACCAGACAGGTCTGCCATCAACTCCGTATCCTCCAATCGAAGCAGCTCTTGACATATAAGGTACAACAACTTCAGTCGGTTAATCGTGCAGTATTTAAAATCATTTGACATAATGGATGCGTTTCTATGTGAAATGAAAAGTACATCATGAGGGGCATCGCCATTCATACAAACCGTTCAATCAAAGAATCACGTGACATTTCTCTACCTGAGGCCGACAGATCCCTTTTATGTCTCCGTTTGGCTTCGTCTTGTAATATTTGTAAGTTTTTCTCGAACAGCTCCGCAGCTTGGGATATCCTCAGGGCCCCAGGCTCAGCTTGGCGGAGGAATGAAAAAGTGGCCATCAGAGATGAGGTTTGGCCTCTTTAAAGGATAAGCAGATGCGAGTGAGACAGTGATTTCTGTTGTATTTTTGAAAGAGAAACTTAATTATAGTATAAGTGATTTGTTACCGTTTGGTGTGAAACATAGCATTGTCAAACATTGGAAGGTTTTCTGGATGTGAAGAGTTGAATATATCCTGTATGATAGATGAAACTGAAAAAGAAAAACAACATATTATTTATTTGATACCAGAGCTACAAACAGAGGGGCGTCAACATTTTGGGGCAGAACTGAACACGTAATCAGCAGATGATCAGCTTCAGCCGTTAACAGCTTCTGCATGCAATTATCAAGTGTTTAACCTGAATGGGGAGTCAAATCTATAAGTGGTGTTCAATATGGCTGTCCTTTCAGGCAACAGTATTGAACACACGATAATTGTTTACTTCTTAAATACTGTCAGTTCAGGTCTATCCAGATCCATACTGCTTGAACGGTATTTATTGTTTGTTTTCAACTGCGCTCAGTCTGACTTGCAGAGAGGCCAAACATTTGTCATAGTGCGGAACTTGTAACAACTTGTTAACAACACAAAGCCACGTATATCGTTCTTCAAAATACTCACTGAGACTAAATTATTTAGATTATGATCAAATTAAGTCCTACCCACCATTTCAGTTCCCTCCTCAACACACCCCACTGTTTTGAAAGCCCTAGACGGCCAATGCACAATGGGCCCACAGGTGAACTGGAGCCATACAAGTGCAACAACTTAAAGTTCAATAATTATACCTGATGCTGTAGGAATCAGCCTCACCGGTGACAAGACCAGACCTGTCCTCTCCGACTTGTTTTCTCTCCCGTGACCTACCGAAACACCCGGGGCCTTAGTACCACACGGTGTCCTTGCTCTGCACTATGCCATGCCTTTATTGATGTATACTAGTTATGGGAGGGGAGGTGTGGTAGTTTTTGTTCTATTAGTTTTGGTAGTTGAGGGGGAAGGTTAATCGAGATGGTCTCATTGCTCGGTTAACCCAGGGAAATCTCTGCTATCTTGTTGCAGAGAAGACAGTCAAAGGATATGCATGGGAGAGAACGTGATGGAGAGAGAGAACGTGTGTGTGTGTATGTAAAGGGGAGAGAGGGAGGGAGAGAGAGTGTGTTAGTGTGTGTGTGTGATGCAGAAAGAGGGAGGCGGGCCCTGTGTGTGATGGAGAGTGTGTGTGTGTGTGTGTGTGTGTGTGTGTGTGTGTGTGTGTGTGTAAACGGGTGTGTGTCTATGTATGCGATGGGAAGACCATAAGTGAGTGTGTCTCTATGTGTGCTTACATACATACATACACGGCTATTTAAACATAAACACTTTGACATTTTACACTCATCATTGGAATTTCAGCAAGGCCAAATACTCACCGTTAGAAGGGCTGGACTGGACTGGTGAAAAACTGATGAAATATATACAGAATACAATTCCAGGTCTCGTTGGGTTTAGACGACCACCCATTGTTAAATGGGTTAAATAAGAGTATCACAAACTACCAGACATAAATTCCCACTGAACCAAGCTGTACTAAATTCAGTGAGACTGAATATCCTCGCTACTGACCATATAGTTGCCAACTATAGGTCGGAGATACCATTGAAGAAGGTAAGCCGAAAGTGGTACTTATATGGTCAGTTGCCAAGGTTAACTGAGCCAGCTCAGTGACGAGAGAAATATCTGAGAGGTTTTGTTTCTTCCCAGTTGACTGCACAGACTGTAGCGATGATGTCATCGTCATGGTCAGATAAATCAACACAGAACATTGATGTTTTCATCATCTTTCTAGAATCATTATTTACGCCTCAGAATAAAGAAGGTTGTTTAGAGATCATATATAGTGTAGTTCAATTATTATTATCATGCTGAACTTACTAAAACACACGACGTGATATAACCTATTTTGGGTCAATTGATGAGCACATAATCAGGCACACATGCAAATGACCAAAGACCTGTGAACTAGGGGGAAATTCGATGAATCCTATAAATAATTCACACTGAAACTTCGTCAAGATTGTGACAATCAACACCTAGCGCAAACAGCCCTACAAACATGTCTATGAGGAAAATGTAAACAAACGATGGAAGAGATGACAGTAAGTGGTTTGTTTTGAATCACAACCACACAGCGCCATTTGATCTATGTTGTATTCAAAGCACAGCAAGTTTGGAATAAACCACCTGGGAGGATTAGAGACCAGCTCTTCTTGTGGATTACAGAAAGGCTCTCTCTTTCTCCTGGCTTGCATAAAACATTAGTATAAACAGCATGAGAGGATTGTTAGCTCTAGCGGACGCTTCAGTGATGAGTGAGGCACTTCAAAACCTGGGCGGGCATGCAGTGTCTGCCAGAGAGGCGCATGTGTTATGATGAGATCTAGGGGCTTTTTTAGTAGATCTCTGTGACAACAGACTGATACTAACTCACCAGTGAGTTAAATTCTCTCAAAAGTTTTAACATTTACAAATGCCTGAACATCTCAGAAAGTAGTGCTGGATTCAAATCTCCGGTTGGCTTCTTGTTTGCAACACACCAGCCTTCATTTGACAAAGCACCATTCTTTTTGATCATAGTGTTCTGAATGTGAATTAGACCCCAGGCGGATAGCGACCTAGATCCGATCTGGGCATGTCCACATACCTGGGGGGGCG
>JAOPJJ010000114.1:333390-347652 GCA_027122795.1 Enchelyopus cimbrius | reverse complement strand
CCCCCCCCCCCCCCCCCCCCCCCCCCCGCCCCCCCCCCGCCCCCCACCCCGGGGGCGGGGGGCCTTGGAAAGAGATCTGCGCCAAGGCCCGTTGAACTGGCGTCATACTGCGCGCGTCCCCGCGTCACCGTCACAGTACTCCAGGACCTGACGCTCCTGCGTCTGGAAGCCGCCCTGTTGAACATGCTCACGACAAACGTGCGTTAGTTATTTGGTGCTCAAGGTTAGTCTCGCTTGAGCATCATTCAATGTCAGTCAATACACAAGCGACATACGGAAAATGGGAGTGATTTTATTATGCCAAGAAATCAACATTAAGAAATCAAGTTATTTACATACGGTCTTAAAATAAGACAAATTATACATGTACAATCATTGGGTCTTAACAAATACAAGTTCATTCCACTGTGATGGTAAATGTAGACACAATGCGACTATGGATGTACATTATAACCAAACAAACACTTGCCTTCAAATTGATAGTAAACATGTTAAAGAAATGGTATCGTCCAAAAAGGCATTGGTTTTTAAAGAAAATGTTCTTAAATATTGGCCAGCCTTAATATAAACTTATAACATTCCAGTTAGTAAATAATTTAATTTAAGAGTTTATTCACATCTTTTTAAGAAAGGCTGATTAAAAGCAATGCAACAACCTTTTTCCATTCACCTTATATATATTTAAAAAAGTACTAGTTTGAGCACACATTGAGCTGAGGGAACTAGACACATTGCACAATAGTTAAAAAATACTTTGCAATCAACACATTTAGAGGTTAGGCTAGTGTAACAAATGCATTGTGCAGTAGAGGGCTTGAGAGTAGTGTAGCTTTCAGTGGTCGTCTTTGTCCCTGCCTTTCTTCTCCTTCTCGTCCTGCAGAGCTGTGCCCAGCTTCTTGATGAGCACGGACAGAACTTTGTCCAGCGGGTCCATCACACCCCTCTGCAGCCACTTGGGGATGGTAGTCCTGGCGTGGTGGAAGCCCAGCTTCTGCAGTATGTAGTCCACGCCCACCGGGTCGATCTTGCGTCCGGTCCAGGAGATGAGCCTAGAATACGACACAGTGGTTTTGTTCAATTGATGCTAATGGATCCTTCCCTTGACTTCCCTTTGATTGGCTAACAGCACTGTCCGTCACAGTGCTGTTAGCGGTAGCAAGCCAAGGTAGGCGAGGCCATGAATATTCATAAACGATCCTACGTCAGAGCGTTGGGCTTTTTTTCGTACTTTTTCTTACTACATCGGCTAATGCATCGACTAAAACGTTTCACACGTGCAGCATTCATATGCAACTAGGAGTGACTTATCATATTTCAAAAGGAGCAAGTAAAAACGGTTTACCGGTGAAGGACACCTTTAAAGACACCAAAACAGCAACATTTGAAGGTCAGTTACTACAGTGGTGAGCTGTTGTCGCCCAAAGGGGACGCTGAGCTCTGACCTGAGTGTGGGCTCCAGGTGCCAAGTGTTGCACATGAACTCCCTCCAGTCCACCGTGGTGTAGTTGACGCCCTCCTCCTTGTCCTTGTCCGAGGAGGCGTCGTCGTGCAGGGCTGTGGGACTCCTCTGGCCGGGCCTGGTGCTGAAGATCCGGGGGGCGAAGAGGGCTGGCAAAGGGGTGGGTGGAGAGCAGAAGATGGTTATGGGTAACGCTCTGGAAGGATCTGCCTCAGCACATCAGAGAGGCCTCTTCTTGGTCTGGTTTGAAATGCCGAGTCAAAACCCATCTCTTCTCCTTGGCTTTTAACACGGAATAAATTGACATTAACTTACCTTTTTATCCTTATTTTTTTTAGCTTTATATCTTGTTCTTAACTTATCTCATTATTTATTCATTTTATAAAATAAATAAACAATGTTGAGCTTTGTACACCTTAACTGTGACTCTGTAAGGCACTTTGGTAAACATTTGTTGTTTTGGATGCACAGTATTGGATTGTACTGCATCATCTGACGGAAAAAATCGACTTTTGAAGAGTGCGTGGTGGAGCTCTGCGGTACCTTTCTCCTTCTCCTTCAGGTAGGCGGACACCAGGTCGTGGAGGAACATGATGAGCTCGGCGTCCATGGTGACGCAGATGTGGTCAGTGAACTCCGTGACCACGCTGCACTCCACCTTCGGCTTGCTGTCCGAGTCTAGGGGACGACGGAGCGGATTAGGAACAAGATTTTTTCGATTTCGGAGGACGCTAGAACGTAATTACAAATTGAAGTTACGTTATAGCGTCCTCAAAAATCGAAACATTTAAAAGCGAGACTGAAGTTAATGCATGTTGTAAATAAAAGTAACGTCAATAGATTTTGGAGACCTTTCAAAATCGTATTTAAGACCTTTTATGAGATTTTAGGAGAATTTTAGACATTGTGCGGCCTTAAATTCAAATGATTGGATTTAAGACTTTTTTAGACTTTTTAAGCCACTTCGGATACACTGATTATTATTAAGCGTTTGCATTTTTTGGTGGGGACTAGCGAAAACTTGACCATAGGGTGCTGAAGAACCAAAGAGGGAACATTGATGGATGGGAGTCCTGCAGATCATTTTGTGACTAAATTCTACACTGACGCCGACCCAATGAGACCCCGTCTTCCTCCCTTTGGCACAACGTACCCGTTAACGAGGGCTCCTCGGGCTCCTGCACATGGATGGACTTGAAGTCCAGCTGCATCCTGGGCAGCGCGAAGATGGTCTCGTTCTCGTGGTTGTAGCTGGAGGAGCCGCGGAAGCTGCTGAGCAGGCTGGAGCTCTTGGTGGCCGAGCCGTTCTCCTCGTTGTTGGTGTCCACGTTGCGCAGCAGGTTCAACTCTGAGAGGGACGCCGCACGCAAAAAGGTCAGAGCGGTCAAACGCTACCAAGCTTGTTGAAATAGCACTAGAGTCCAAGGGTTTTTATTTCTGTATTTATTTTATTTCTGTATTTCTGTATTTATGACTAGGCTGCTGCCTGTCTTGGCCAGGACACTCTTGTAAAAGAGATTTTGAATGTCAATGAGTTATTTTTATCCTGGTTCAATAAAGGTTAAATAAAATCAAAAATCCAATGTCTCTAAAATAATGTATTAACACAAAATGCTTATTAACGGGGGAGTAACAGATACATATTTTCTAATGGAGAATTGTGTCTTCTCATTTAAAAAGTATTTTTTTCCGAAAAGCATTGGACAGATTTGACCTTGTGGATTCCAACACCGGACAACAGAACACACACACGCAGACACACACGAGTCACATAAAACGAGACACCACTTCACACATTTTTTTTTCACACAATCGGAATCACCCAGGGGACACCAAATCGGCCTTTCAACAGGAAGTATTTGCGCATCGTCATCGGCGACGACGTCACGCCCAGGCGACGCGTCCCCGACGTCTCACCTTCGTTCCGCATGGCGGTGACGTAGTTGAACCACTCCTGCACCGTGGCCACGCCGTGCGGCGGGTTCTCGTGGCGGCGGCGCGTGATCTTGGTGATGGTGGCCATCGGGCTCTCCAGCGCGCCGCAGGGCTTGGTCACCATGGTGTTGTGGCCCAGGTGGAAGTCCAGGGTCTGCACGATGTACGTGGAGTCGTCGTTGGAGCCTGGATGAGAGACGGAAAGCGTGTTGGTGTTCAGACTGAGAATCGGAATTCTCTGTGTTTTCATCGGCACATGCTACGACGAAATGTAAACGCAATCCAGACGGTGCGATTCAAAACAACATTTGAAATATAGGGAAGGTTAAACATCTATAAACAAAATGTATTAAATAAAATATACAAATAACGAATAAGGATAAAAATACAGATAAATAATACGTCTCATTTAGAACAGACGCTGAGGTAAATGGTATCACACAGTAGTGCAGTCCAGATTTTTCTAAAGGAATATTCCGGTATTTTACACTTTAAGCCTAATTTCCAGTTTGTTTACGAAATAGCTTGGTTCACCTGAACCGATCTATTTCATTGTAAAAACAACTCCAAAAAAGGCTTAAAGTGTAAAACACCGGAATATTCCTTTAATATCGCAAGCTCATCTCTCCCCCTCACCGTCCTCCCAGATCTTCTGCGCCTCGGTCCAGAAGGCGATGTTGGGCTCCTCCAGGTGAAACAGGGCCCAGGACTTGGAGCGGAAGTTGGGCCCGTGGAAGCAGGCCAGGGTCATGTGGTTGCCGTGGAGACTCATGGAGCCCCCCAGCTGCACCGCGTCTTCAGGCAGCGGCATCTGGAACAGGGAGATGTGGCAGCCGGCGATCACCTTCAGGACCCCGGGCCAGTGGCGGTGGTGGGCCGCGTCCAGATCTGAGGGCGGGAGCGGAGAGAACCGTCAATCGTTGATACAACACAACACAAGGCAAGGCACGTTTGTGTGTGTAGCACATTTTAACAGCGAGGCAATTTAATGTGCTTTACATGCATAAAGAGCATTAAAAAGAATGAAATAACATTAAAATAAAATAAAAGCACATCATCATTAAGAAAGGAAATTAAAAACTGTTTAAAAAATAATATAATTAGATTTAAGTGAAGGCTGCAGCAAACATAAAGGTCTTCAGTCTGCATTTAAAAGAGCTCAGAGTTTAGCAGACCTACAACTTACAAAGTTTGTGGACCATAAACGTTTGTGGCGCATAAAAACTGTACGCCGTCTCTACATGTTTAGTTCTGACTCTGGGGACGATATGCAAACCCGCCCCAGATGACCTGAGAGTTCTGGATGGTTCGCAGTAAAGAAGAAGATAGGAAATGCATTTTAGTCCTAAACCATTCAGTGCTTTATAAACTAACAGCAGTACGTTAAAGTCCAGGACCACACGGGGACCCGGATGACGGTATGTCCCTCACATAGTTCCGTGGTCCCCTTCTCCAGGTTGATGAGCGGGGCTTTGGGTGTCAGGTAGGACCCCGGGCCCCAGGTGGACAGGGCCCTCTTGCTGGTGTCGAACTGCTGGGTGAAGAACTCCTGGAGCTTCATGCCGATCTTGATGAGGTCCGGCGTGGTACTCCGGGAGATGATGACCTGGAAGATGTCCCACTGCAGGTCCCCATGGATGAAGATCTCACTGTGGGAGGGGTGAGGGAGAGGAGATGGAGCGTAAGGGATCAGATAGGCGTGGAGGTTTCGTTAAAGTTCATTAAGGTTTCATTAACTTTTAAATTACCATTTTGACTTTTAGATGAAAGCACTTTGTAATTTTGTTTCCCTGAACTGGTTCACCGGTTGAAACATGAATATGTATTGAAAGTGGGTCATATATGTCGTCGAATAGTAGCATACATTTCCAATTTGGTGCCTTCTTGACCGAGAAAAAGGCAGAAAATGACTTTTTAGCGCTTGTGGATTGCAGACAACAACAACAGCATAGGATTGTGCGGAGCAAGCGCAGATTGTGTACGCCAACACGTCCACCCGCCCGTCCCTCCTCAACCAACGCGTGCGCTACCTTTTCTCCGAGAGGCTGGTGTCCACGGTGTTGAGGTTGACCTTCCACTCGTCCTGGAGCTGGAGGTCTGCGTTGCTGAACACGCCCATGAGGATGCTGGAGCCCATGTAGTCCACGCGGGCCTCCGTGGAGCCCATGGTGATCTGGATCTTGTGGCTGGGCTGCTGGTTGGGGTGCTCCGAGATGTGCGCTTGGAGAAGAAGAGCGGACGGAAAAACGCTGTTCAGACCTGTTCGTTAAGTGCATCAGTGATTCAATAGGCTGACATAAAATAAAATAAAAATTATGATTAAAAAGAAAAAATGGTTAATGAGTTGTCTATGATCACCATGAAAACATCTGTGCCTGGTGATTATAATCACCAGCTGTTATATAATATATAAGAGCTCTTTGCCCAAACAATATCTGCTACAGCTAAAATAAAAACATTAAAAACAACAACGTTGTTAGAAAGTTGTTAACTTCATCAAATAAATAAAAAGTAGAATAAAAAGCCGAGTCCGCACTATATATTTAACACACGCTGCAAAAATGTTCAAGAAGGACCTCAAATCCACTTTGCCGCAGCTGCTCAGACACTCACAGACCATCTCCAGGGTGTTGACGTCTATGTTCCCTCCCACCACGCCGCCTTTGGAGTCCAGCTTGGAGCGGCCCAGGCCCACTGACATGCTGATCTCCCGGTCCCGGTTGCTGCCCACGGACAGGCGGCCCTGGCTCTTCAGACCGCTGGTGGTCCAGCTGGAGGAAATAAACCACAAACCCATCAGGATGTGATAATGCGGTAGAAGGCAGCTGACTCCACGTATGAAATGAAAGCACAAAGTGATTATGGATGAACGCCTCCGCACTGAATTCACCCACCCAGAACTTTCTGGGAAGTGAGGGATTTATCCAAGTAGGGAAAACATTGCTTTTACATTGAGGGCATTGAGCAGACGCTTTTATCCAAAGCGACTTACGAGTACATTTTCACTCCGCTAGGGTTCGAACTGGCAACCTTCCTGTTGCTGAACCACCGCTCTGTCCCCTGAGCTACTGCTGCCTCCTGCGGTAAAAGGTTATCTATATTGCCATTCAAATGACATCAGGTACCCTAAGGTTGATACGACAGCCAGTGTTAAATGGCCCTGTGGAGGAAACTCACAAACATGTAGGTCTGCTGAAACACTCACCACTTTTAGATCCAGATCAATGACCTTTATGTTTGCAGCCTTCCCTTAAGCCTATCTAAACTTGGTTTAATTTCCTTTTAGGATTATATGCTTGTATTTTAATTTGAGTGATTTTAATGCTGTACATATATGCATGTGTTGATTTAGTTTTGCTACGCCTTTATTGTATTTTAATGTATGTAAAGCACATTGAATTGCCTTGCTACTGCAATGTGCTATACCAGTGGTCCCCAACCTTTTCAGCACCAAGGACCGCTTTGTTTCTCCCAAATAATTCACGGAGCGGGGGGGTGAGGGGTGGGGGGACACACTAACAGCTTGCGGATCCGCTCATTCGTTCGCCGTGGATCTTTGGAGGATAAGAAGTAATGTTTGTGGGACGCTACCGTTGGCCAAGAACTGATCAAGTGAAGTGATTGAGCTGAGGCTGCGCTGCCGCTGAAGCCAATACGTGTTGAGGGCAGGACAGACAGACAGACAGACAGATAGACAGACATTCATGCCTAAGAACACTCATGCCTTAGTCATGTTGCCTACGGCCCGGTTAGGAACGTCCGGCCCGGTGGTCGGGGACCGCTGTGCTTGCCTTGCCTTACTAAATCACCCAGGAGGCTTGACCCTGCTCAACAACACCCCCGCCGCCCCAGCTTACGTGTTGTTGCCCATCACGTTGCTCATGTTCATCTGGACGTTGAGCTGCTTGAGGTTGATGGCAAACACCACCAGGGTCTCCCAGGGCGTGCCCTGCGGTCCGGCCGTCTTCACGCTCTTGGCGGAGGACGGCGTGGACGTCTTGGTCACAGAGTCTGGGGGGAAGAGGAGAGACGAGAGGAGAGGTGAGAGGATGCTTTGACGAGTGAAGGATGAACTGAATTAACGTCAAGGGAATGGAAGTGAAAAGGGAAGTGGAAAAAGTGCAGGCTATGCGATATACTGTATGTATCGGGTCGGGGGGGGAGAGAGAGAGAGAGAGAGGGAGAGGGAGAGAGAGAGAGAGAGAGGGAGAGAGAGAGAGAGAGAGAGACAGAGAGAGACAGAGAGAGACAGAGAGAGAGCGTGTGTTAGTGTGCGTGTGTGCGTGTGCGTGCGTACCTCGCCTCGGCGCGGACGAGTCAGACACACTCCTGGTGCGGGCGGGGATGGGGGACTTGAGGTGGGAGAAGCCCCCCCCCGGCGACATATTGGCGCCGTGCTCCGAGAACACGCTGGGCGAGGCGTTGCCGTGGCAGCCGCTGCTGCCGTCCCAGGTGCGCCAGTCCGCCTTGCGGCTGGACTCGGGGGACAGGAGGTGGGCCGCGCTCTCAGAGGAGTCCGGGGTGGCCGGGCCGGAGGCTGGGTGAGGCGCGTCGCCACGGAAACGGACCGATGGAGTTAATGTTATGTAAACGACTAGCAAACAAGAAGACTCGTATACAAATATACAGTGTGTACCGGTCGCATTGGAAAGAAAGACACACACACACACACAAACGTGAGTCACCTGGGAGGTTGATGGTCTGGTCTCCCAGGAAGAGGCGGCGAGCGATGCTGCGACGGTACCAGGCCCTGGGGAAGGCCAGGATCTCGCTCAGACGCCTCATGTCGTACTTGAAGGATGCGGAGCCGATGTCGCACACGGCTGGGGAACAGACGCTGGGTTTAACTGTCGCTCAGTGTAGACGCTGGGACGCACTCGTTTCTGTTAAAGACCAGCGTTTAACCAGGCCCACGCAGTGTTGAATGTCTGACGGGGTTAATGTTTCGACATGGCAACTTTTACAAAAACACGAAAGCCCTTTTCACATTTATTTAGTGTGAACACTTCAGGGCTCTAAGATGTATTCACGGAAAGGTTAGGGGAACAAAGAAAAGAATAAAACTTACGAATAAAACTATTTTTACCAAAATCTCTGTTTATACCGGAATTCAGGGTCAGAATTCTGGTTTGGTGGTAGCATTCGTGCGAGTAAATAGTTACTCGCACGCAAGTTTGCACACCTGTCATTTGACTAAACATATATGGGTCATAGGTAATAGTAATGAGAAACCGGTATGTGTTGAGCCCTTTTGCAAATCAAGAGAACATTGTTATTCAGAAATATGTTACCCCAGGGTTACTTTGGTTGCACAACACCAGAAAGATTAGGCATTAAGTAAAAGCAGCGGCGGAGCCAGGACATGGGTCCAGGGGACCGTGACTAGCCAACTAGTGATAGAAATACCAAAACACCAAAAAACAACAACACACGCAACCTAGTGTCAACTGTACGCGCTGACGGGAGTGCGGGCGGGGTACCTGAGATGTTGATGAGGGTGGTGTCCATCTTGCCGCCCTTGGTGGGGATGAAGCTCTCGATGAAGGTGGGGCCTCCGGTGCGCCGCATCCTGGACAGGCTGACCTTGACAAACTCCAGGTTGATGCTGAGGGAGTCCTTCCTGCCGGTGACGGAAGACGCCTCCTCCTCCACTGTGCCTGGGAGCACCGGAAACAAACAATCACCTTCTGCACGTATCGGGAAAGCAAACCACTTGAAAACTATCTAGGAGATTAACCAGGCAGTGTTTTTGTTTATTATAAACATGTAGTGTAAAGCCAGTTTTATACTTCTGCGTCGAATCGACGGCGTAGCCCCGCAGACCCCTACGCGTCGCCGCGGACCCCTACGCCGTAGGTCGACGTGCACCTTCAAAAACATTTAACTACGCACCAAGACTATGCAGACCGTCAGGGCTGTGATTGGTGAAATGCACCGTGATGCAAAGCAACCCGACGCAGAAGTATAAAATGGCCAAGACGCCGTAGGGGTGACGGCGTAGCTATGCCGTCAAGTTGACGCAGAGGCATGTTGAGGCCTTAAGGGTTACTGGCGATTAAAGGTTGCATCAGCGATTCTGCCATTGGTTTACTGAAACCATTTGTTTTTTGGTGTACGATCTCGGAGCATAGGCTGCCTATAGAGACGCGGATACGGCCTAGATCGCATTCCAATACTGTATTGGGTAATGTTTCAAGGAAAAAAAATGTAATCTGAATATTCTATCGCAATTTTGCCAGAATAGTAATATTGACCGAACCGCAATACATATTGTCTTGGCGCTCCAAAAAATGTCAACAGCGAGGGGCCCTTCAGCACAGAACCAGGGGGACGCTGAGCGTACCGAGGTTCCCAGGGCCAGACGGCAGTCCGGTCATGTTGGGTTTCTGCTTGCCGGCGCCGTACGGGTGGAAGACGTAGAGGGAGAAGTCGGACATGCAGGCGGTGAAGCTGAGCCCTGACGAGGTGCAGTTGGGCAGCGGGCCCGTGAGGTCCGACTGACTGCTGTTCTGCCGCGTGCGACCCAGCGGGCTGCCCAGGAGCGGAGACGCTACGGGCACCAACGGGAAAAAAGGGGTTTTAGGGACAACATTGAATCACCATCGTCATCATCATCATCATCATCATAATTGTCGTCGTAATCGTCGTCATCATCACATCTTCATCATTATTAATGTATTTACTAATAATTATTACCATTCTTGATCACCCTGAGATTCTTCATTACATTACATTCAGGGCATTTAGTAGGCACTTTTGTCCATAGTGACTTACAGATATATAAGTATATAAGTCATACTTCACTGGGTAGAATCGCCCAGAATACACTATTTTCCATTTATTTATAATACATGAATCCACCCTTGACCGTCACAACATACTGGTGTACAAACATTTTTTTTTTAAACGGAAAAAATTTCCGAAAGACTTTTTCATGCACAACTCCGCTCTCTCTCAGAGGTCCTGGGGTCAGACCTTTGCTGGGTAGCGGCTTGGGGATGTGCTGCCCGGGGGGCGTGGAGGGCGGCCCGGCGGGGGCGGTGTCCCCGGGCGGCGGTGCCACGGCCGGGACCTCCAGCTCCCCGCGGTTGGAGGAGAAGACCAGGTCCAGGGAGGGCAGCTTGAGCATGCACTCCACCCGGGACATGGGCAGGCAGCTGAAGCGGATCTGGGACGGCTGGGGGGCGAAACAAAGAGAACAAGTTGGTCTGAGTGAAGAAAAAGACAGATATAGACAACGTCTATATATTTTGTTTGATATGTGTGATATATATAGATAAGTCTAATGTGTATTGGGTTACTCTTCCTACACATTCATGTTTCACAGGGTCTCTGCAGGTTTCAACAAGTCAAAGTTAAGACTTTTTAAGACCATAATGAATACAATTTAAGACCCATCGATAATGGCAAAAAAGTACAAAAGACTTGAAGGAAAATTGGAGGCCCGGAATTACTTGCAAAGTATATGAATTTATATGAATTAACGTAATTACGTTATAGCGTCCTCAACAATCTAAAAATTTAAAAGCGAGACTGAAGTTTATGCATGTTTTAAATGAAAGTAAAGTCAATAGATTTTAAAGACCTTCCAAAACCTTTTATGAGATTTTAGGAGAATTGTAGGCATTTTAAGGCCTTAATTTCAAAATATTGGATACAAGTCTTTTTTAGACTTTTTAAGACCCAGCGGATACCCTGGTTTCAACCGGTGGAGTGTTCCTTTAACAGGACTGCGTCGTGGATGTTGTGCGTGTGGATACCTGCACTCTGACGTAGACCACCACGTCGACGGGGAAGGAGGAGTACGCCGATGTGGACGAGGACACCAGGGACGTGGCCGACTCCTCCAGAGAATCCACAGGCTCAAACTGGCCCATGTCCTCCTCGTGGGAGGCTGCTGTGGGGGGGGGGGGGGGACATGCAGGAGAAGACTCTGAACTGTGGTGCTAACGGACCCGTTTCAGGGGTCGGATCTCGTGCGGCTGCCATGCGTCCATCAGCCCTACATGGGACGTTTTGAGAACGTAACGTCGAAATCCTTTGCGATTTAAGTCGACATTTTTAAAGTTTATGACATAACTCGAGTTCAAGATTCTCAAGATTAAAATGGGACGGATGGGACACAGGCACCCACACACAAACCCCCCCTCCCCCCCCCTCACACACACGCACACGCACACACACTTACACGTGTAGTTCCTCTCCACTGGCGTGATGGGTATGGTCTCCAGCGCCTTCTCCAGGAAGTCCAGCAGGCAGGGGCTGATGACCATCTCCTCTGGGAGGGTTTGGAGGGCGACCCAGGCGTAAAGTTTGGCCGTCTTCACGCCTCCGCTGCTCTTGGCCTTAGCTGTAGGCGGGGGGGCACATTGTAGATGATGTCACCACCTTGCCCGTGCCTGGGCTAGATGTAGCGGTTCTGTCCCAGTCGCGGTGTGTACGCCCTTTTGTTGGAATTATTTGTATTTTCAATGCTTGTGTGTGGCGCGGGGAGGGATATTTCGGTGATGAAATGGAGACATTGTGAGCTCGCTTGACGGCTGATCGAACCACAGAGCTCATCTTACACTACATGATGCATTTCGAAAATATCCAGTTAAGAGGCAGAACAAAATGATGATATTTAGATGCTGATTCTTCAAAATGTGCAAAGAATGGAAAAAAACATGCAGGCCAGGATGTCTCAGCCCATTGACGGGCAGCAGAAGCAAACCGGTATTCTTAAAGGGACACTTCACCCGCATTGAACGTTGCATCGTTAGAAACCCAGTCATTTTTTTTAATGGCTTTTCTGTCTTTTTCTCGGTCAAGAAGGCACCAAATTGGAAATGTATGCTACTATTCGACGACATACATACCCACTTTCAATACATATTCATGTTTCAACCGGTGAAGTGGCCCTTTGAATCTTTAAGCTCGTAGCGGGTGTCATTCAACACATGAGTGAGTACACGAGAGGATCCTGGGTACCTGAGGTTAGGGGAGTGGTGAGAGAGTTGGTCTTGCCGGGGACAGCGTTGGAAAGGCCGTCCGCGTCTTTCATACCAGACAGCTTGGGCTCTTTGAAGAGCGGCAGCGAGGAGCCTCGCGAGACGCTGGGGGACTCCGTCCTCAGCGTCTTGGAGTTGTAGTGGAGCTGTGGAGGAAAAAAATAAAGAAAAGCGCTTCCGTGTGAATTTCCAATTCGGATTGCAGGAAATGCCACACAGTGATGAAAGTGCCGCATAAGGGGGCTATTTTTAGCAAGCCTGGACAAGAGTGATTTGTGTTTTTTGGGGTGGTTAAAAACCCGGAGCGGACCTTGACGTCCACTCCGGGGATGTAGAAGACGGTGGTCTCCAGGTCGTTGGACTTGGTCTGCAGGGTGGAGGGGCACTTCTTGCCCGGCAGGAGGTGGCTGGTGGAGCTGTACGCGGGCTGCAGCTTCTTCTTCTTGGGCGGAGACTCCTGGTCCAGGCTGCGCAGGCTGCGGTCGCAGCTCCTGCAGAAACACGCGGACAAGCTTTCATTGGGAGATTTTGAAAAATGTGCGGAAACTGCTAAATGAAATTGTATTCGGATGAATGGATTTCTAGATGCAAGGTGGTCTTTTGGCCAGCAGATGGTGGTATACTGCAGCACTACTTCTCAAAACCTTATTGAGCCAATGAGCCAATAAAAGCAATAGACTTCTGTATTTCCATTTAAAGGGTGAAAATGTGTCAAATGTTAAGGTGAAATAGCCACATTTCATGACCTACTGATGCATCGTTTATAATTTAAAAGCTCAGGGCCTCCTGAATTCTGATTCCGATTCACCCCAAAATGTCACTGGTTGTAAATCAGGTGCTCTTTTTTGCCACACTCACACGCACACACACACACGCGCGCACATTTTCTCGGTCACTAGGGTGAACCTGAGAATGTACCGTTCCACCATGATCGTCTGGCTTGCTTGAACCCTCTGGTGTCAAATATGCTGAACTCTACGCTTGTGACGGCGCCGCTAGCACGGCTACCACGGCAAATCGCAACACAGGTGCCCAAATCAAAAACGTACCGACTCCCTTCTGGCGCATGAACGGTGTGATCGGGACGGGACGGGGGAGGGGGGAATGGAGGAGCGCAAATGCCCTACCTTCTGAAGGACACGTCCTCGTTCTCCGGCTGGGAGGTGGTCGGGTGAAGGACGCACTTGCCGCTGTCGATCTCCACCCGCACGTCCAGCTCAAAGTCGATGTTGCGCTCGATGGGGGGGCTCAAGAAGCTGCGGCTGGAGGGCGTGCTGGGCCAGCGCTCGCTGAACAGCTGGCTGACCGCCGCGAAGCCCGAGGCCTTCTTATGGGACGCTTGACTGGAGAAGGAGGAGGATGGCGATGATAATAATACGGTTACGAAATGGGGACCAATAAAATATAAAAAAATAGCTATTTTGATGGAGACTTGGAGACATTAAGATAACTCCTGGTCCGCACCTCAATTTAAATACACACGTTTACAAAAGGTTGCATCAGGGTTGAATGTGGCCTGCAGCATACCTGATACTGTTGACGCTGGAAGTTCACTCAAACCTCCCACCCACGCCCAACGTCTGTACCCCCATAAAGTTTTATTATCTACAACATATATTTATGATTATAACAACAACAATAAATAGTTATTGGCTCAACCCACGGATCTTTCGCACCAGTGGTCTGATCAAAACAACTGGAGCAGGCCGCAGTTCACTTACTGGCCAGAGGGGGCAGTCAGGAGAAGCGATTTCGGAATCCTACACACAATTAGCCTGGCTAACACCAGACTAATTCACAAACGAGATGTAGTCTGGCGACCACCTATTCATTTTCCTGTAGAGGAGGCGTGGTTCCCGATCGTCCAGAGCCGTTTAT
>JAOPJJ010000114.1:196750-209852 GCA_027122795.1 Enchelyopus cimbrius | reverse complement strand
TTACATTTTACAGTGTACCTGGCAAGAGAAAATACATCATCCACGTAACCGGTACGATCTGCTGCATCAAGCACCTGTCAAAGAAAGAGGATGAATGGTTTTCGATTCTCAACTCACAAAATTGAAGATGCAGCATCGAGCTAGATTACCAAGTGGTTGTTTTGAAATTGTAGACTCATTTGAGCCCACGTGGCTTCGTCGTGGTTGACTCTGTAGAATCCAACGTAGTCTTTGTTTACTTTGATCAGTTCCAATGGGGAAGCGTTTTCCATTATAATAAGACCTGAAATATCAGCATATCACCCTTTCAGACTGCAGGGTTAACCAATCACAATCAGTTGCTCTATATTCAAAGGATGATGACATTTTCAGCGATTTAAATATTTTAAAAGGCAACCGTACTTGTGCTGGATTTGTTAAACATCGCAGTTATGTTGACGCCGTTATTCCAAACCTTGGCCTTCACTGGAAATGTCCACTTGTAGCTGCAATGCAAACCACAAAAAAATCGTAGATTTTTGTCAAACAGTTGGATCATGGATCAGCACATTTATACCAAGTCTATCACATGTTTTCTGGAATGATTGTTTAGATATTTAGATTTCTCAATTTCAACTTTCTTTCAAGAGAGTCTCTAGTGAGGACAACATTTCAGCAGAATGTATTGTTTTTATAAAAAGGCTTATGCCTGCGTGACTTCTGTTAGAATGGACAACATCAGCGATTTCTAAGGGGGTTCAGTGAAAGAGGTTTCTGAATCCGTTGAGTGTATCAAACCCCAGAGGTGACGGCGGCTGGCTGGGGTTGGCATTGGGATCCAGGAGGAAGCGCTTCTGAGTGAGGCTCGCGACAAGGCCTGTAACCGACAGGTCCACAACCGGATAACCCATCTGCTTGGTCCACGTGTCCATCACCTCTGCAACTGGCAGCCCGTTCACCTGTAAATAGGGCCCAGCCAATCCACCAAAACCAGTTTGAATACGTTGGCTCAAACAGGGCCACTGTCAGATCGAATTGGACATATAAGGTGAAGGAAATGTGAACATACACTAGCAAGCGATGCCCAAAAGTCCTCTGTTCTGGCATTCTTAAACTGGTAATCTTTCAAGTATTTCTGTTGGGAGAGCAAGCTTATTACAAACACAACCCCCATTTTGGGAGAAGAACACAGTGAAGGAAAACATCAACTGGAATACATTGGAAATATTTGAAGATATCATGTCAATATTGATACAGAATAGTTAAATATACCTATTTTAAGCATGCAGATGATGCTATATACTGAGCGTTGTTCAGTCAATAAGCCTTTAGCGTTGGGGTCAGGGCAGGGTGAATGTAAGGTGTGTGTATTTCACTTACTCGGCAGCCGTCTCTAAAGTTGTCCCTGCCCATCCAGTCCTCCAACATTCTCAGAATGGAAGCCCCCTAGCATCAAGCACAGCCCTCAACATCACAGCCAGCGTATTTCTGACCTCAGGACATCTGGATTCATTTAATCTAAATTGATAGTTGATATTCCACCCCAATCAGGTCTAAATGTTTCCAAATGAGGGTCTGGTTTGAAGTTATTTTGAACAAATTGCAAACAGATAAGCAGAAAGACCATTCAAGTCCCAGATTATATATCAAAACATTTGAAAGCTGTACATATATACGTGACACATCCTTAAAAGGCCAGGAAATCAACACAACCACTGTTGGCAGAACTAAAAGCTTTCAAGTTCGCTGACTGAGTGTCTCTCTTTAACGTGAGGTTTGAGGTTAGGGGTTAGGGGAAAATGGCGTCCATGTATCACCTTGCTGTATGATATGCCGTCAAACACAGAGGTGATCTCTGCGGGGGTGGATACGTCCACAATGATTGGGTGAGAGGACAAGAGGCCGTCGTCCACCATGACGGGCAGGAGGTCACTGATGAGCATGATGTCGCGCTGTTGGAAACGGAGACAGTGCCACTTAAGATCACCTGCGAGAGCCAGCGAACTGCAGAGCTGTCCTGTGTAATAACAACACGAATCACAAGACCTGAGCGGATATAAGTAGAGATAATGACGCAACTGCGCCGGTTGCATTATCATTAGAGATTATTTCTGACTGCCGATGTCTGTAACTATCTGGGCTTCAATAAGCAGGTACCAACCGCTTAAATAGCACGCCCTTCCATCCTTCTAGGTGGAGGTCACCCATTACTTTGTGCTTGCCTCTGAATGGCCAGAGGTTGCGTACTCTGCGTTAGGATCTCCCAGGGAAGAAAGAGCTCACCATTCCCCAGTCTGGCTCGGCCTCCTCCACGCCGATGTACTCAAAGAAACTAGCAAAGCCCTCGTTCAGCCACAGGTCATCCCACCAGTCCATGGTCACGATGTTCCCAAACCACTAGGGAACACACAGGAAGCACAGGGCACTGTTAGAATCGGATGGAATCTGATATATATATATATACTTTTTTTTTTTAAATATACATATATATCAGATTCCATCAGGAATATATATATTGATCCTTGATATATATATATATATATGAGAGAGAGAGAGAGAGAGAGAGAGAGAGGCAGACAAAACATATATACACTATACTGATCATCAACCATGCCTGATGTAGGCCTACTACTACGAGAAAGTATAGTTCAAATGACTGGGAGCAGTGAAACCATCCTTTTGTGCAAAACTTTGAAATACGTCAACATCTGTCAACCCTGAGCAAGCTGGAGCATAATTTGAAAATATGAACATCAAAGGATACAATTTCAATCAACATTACAGGACTAATGTGTTTCAATGATGGACGTCCCCAATCGACAGACAGATAGATAGATATATTTTGAGATCCATGAACACAGTACTCCAACCGCTGTCTCATTCCAGTCAGTTGAAGTGATGAATGAGATAACATCACGGCGGCTGGCCGACAAATGCTACGGGACCAGACTATCTCTTATCTCAGCGTCCAACATGGTGCAACCGTTATTATCACAGAAACCCATCTTTACAGTACGCTATCGCGTGTCAACCTTGAGCCCTTGCATTTTCCTCAGCCATAACATGACACTTCCATGTTATGTGCAGCCAGACTTCCTTATTGATTTGCTTAAACACATGATAACAGATTTGAGCTGTTGTAATGCAACTACAATTCAGAACTGTCTTTTGTGTATATATATATTTATTAAAGACACACACTGAGGTTGCCAGATCAGTGTGATGTTGTTTGCTTTTTCAAGCACTTCTATTTGATGTTGTTTCCATTGAGCTTGTGAATGTGCTTTTCTTTGCTTGAGGTTGCCAGATCAGTGGCATGTGCCCTGCTTTTCCAGCCCCTCTCCTTGAGGTTGTTTCCGAACCCTCACCTGATGGACCAGCTCGTGGGCGATAACGCTGGCCACCCGCTGCTTGTTGTAGGAGGACGACTCGCTCTCGTCGTAGAGCAGGTTGGTCTCCCGGTAGGTGATGAGCCCCCAGTTTTCCATGGCGCCCGTCCCAAAGTCAGGGATCGCTATCTTATCTGAAAGGCGATAACAAAGTGTCGACAAAAACAGTAACTTCTTATCAGGTGTTAGGGTTTGGCGTTCATCCGCTTTTATGACTATCATGGCAAATATTGAGCAGTGGCGGTCAATCTTTGATTAGCTCTATTGATTAGCATGAATTCGAATTATCCAATTAAAGACATACATGTTTAAAAAAGGTTACATTTATGTGTAACCTCACTTGGTTAACCATAATGATGTATCATTTCACACCATTATTTCTGACGATACTTTATTCCATATATTATTTTCACATCTATTTGGAACAATTATACATTTCGAAGAGTGCCTACGGTATGTATGACAATATGACAGTTGAATTTACCAAGTTTTGCGATGGAGTACGACATGTTGAAATAGTCCTCAAAGTAGTCAAAAATTATTTTGGTCACGTTGGCTGCATAATCGGCTGTCTTCAGTTGGCTCGGCTGTGCATAAATTCTTAGCTGTGAAAAAAGCATAACATTTAAATAGGATACTAATGTGTATAAGTGTGTGTGTGTGTGTGTGCGTGTGCGTGTGTGTGCGTGTGTGTGTGTGTTAATGCTTGTCCCTGCATGCCTGTTGCAGCGACACGGTTTTCAATGACAAATAGTTCATTTCTGGAGACTAATTAGGCGGTAGGTTACAAAAGTCTAACGTATAAATACACACATAGGGAATCACTAATGAAGCAAGTCAAGTCAAGTCATTTTTAACTTGACTGCATCACTAATACTAAATACTAACTTGGCTCATCAAACATCCATTGCGCAGCAAAACAATTCCTATAATGATTATAGGATTTGATGTGAGTTCCATATGTTAGTGGAAAGAACGTTCACAGGCTAAAGAGCGCTCCATAAAAAGTAAATAATGCGAAGGTCTTGTCTCGTGTCTTATCTATCCCACATGTAGTGTGGCATGTATGAACAGTCAAACTCACCGGGACACCTTTGGCAGAACGTCTCTCCACATGGCCAAACTGGTGCACAGCAAAACAAACCAGATAGGTACTCATCGGTACGGACACCTCGAATGTGGTTTTCATTTTGTTGTTTGGCAGTGGTTCTGGTGTCCCCTGTAATACAAAGGACAGAGGGTTACTGGGAATGTCACAGTCCGTTGAGCGCAATATAAACACGCAGTTTTGGATTCCTTTCATATGAACGAGTAGCTTATGGACTGATATATGGATCTGACTCAGACCAATTCTGTCTTTGAATGTACCCACCCTACCTCTGTTGAAGTAATTATAAGGTGTAAGGTACCAGATAGTAGGTTTGCATTGAGTCATACTGCTTTCATCTATTGTTGTATGGACATGTTTAAAATGGAAAAGCTGTTTTAGAAACAAGAAATGTATAAAGTGTTCGACAAACAAGTCCTGGAATCCAAAGCACATAATGGCGATCCATTGATATTTTTTTTACGTTGTTGATTTCACTAAACGTCAAACATTGAATTATGATTCCGATAGTGACATTAAGACATTAAGAGGTCACTGAACATGTTGGTGAAAGTGAGAACAATTATGAACAGAGGATAGCAGTCTAAAATGGTTAACCTCAAAGTCATACCTTTAGCGGCATGTTGGAGAGAGCCTGGTGAGTCCGTTCGTGCGTGATGGAGATCTGATAGGTGGACTTTTTGTTAGGTTCATCGAAGCAAGGGAATGACTTGCGGGCGTCCGTTGGCTCGTGGTCCGTAGCTGCAATTTTTCTGACACGCAAAAGAAAAATGAAATGCCTCGTAGCATTTGGCTCCGTCTTACTGGTAAGGCTGTAAACTAAGGATCAAGCCATGCTGGATAGTGACAAGATCAACACAATCACATCACAATGCATCACACAAGGCACTAAGTCAGGTTGCCTTGGTCTGAGTTCAGCAGATGTTATTACCTGTTTCGTGACCAGGTTAGTAAAAGTCATATCTGTTACTTTCCTTAAAGGAACACC
Organism: Enchelyopus cimbrius; assembly: GCA_027122795.1. NCBI lineage: Eukaryota > Metazoa > Chordata > Actinopteri > Gadiformes > Gaidropsaridae > Enchelyopus > Enchelyopus cimbrius. The sequence goes on along the minus strand of JAOPJJ010000114.1, from coordinate 204,388 downwards.
TATTTGCATTAAACGTTGCATTGTTAGAAACCCAGTCATATTTCTGAATGGTCGTGCAACGTTCACAAATTCTCCTCTGAGACGGGAGAAATCTGAATTTACCTCTCACACTTACGAGTTCAAATCATTGCGGTGCATGATGGGAGTTTTTGTCTGCAATCCACAAGCCCTAAAAAGTCATTTTCTGCCTTTTCTCGGTCAAGAAGGCACCACATTGGAAATGTATGCGACTATTCAACTACATATATGACCCACTTTCAATACATATTCATGTTTCAACCGGTGAAGTGGCCCTTTAAATCCCGTTTAGCCTATTGTGTGCCAAGTTGTACAAATTGAGTTCAATTAGGCTTACTTGACGACACCGCCTTCGGTATAGATGACCCTGTAGAATCCAACCACCGACCCGTTGAGCCATCCGCGAAAGTCCAGCGTGAGGACGTACGCCTCTCCCAGACCGGTGGCGGCCAGCTCTTCCGCGGCCTCCACCACCACGTACTCCTGAGGCTTGTACTCGAAGCACGACTTCACCCCCACTTCCTTCCGCGCTCCCCGGCTCACCAGCTGCAGCCTGGGGGCCGCGCTGACGAAGGTCTCCCGGATGTGGAGCCAGAGGTGGCGGGTGGGCCGGGTAACCTCCAGGCGGATGGCGACGGTTCCCTCGTAGACATCCGTGTCCAGGTCGGGCTGCAGGTGGAGGTCGTAATGCAGGGGCTTCACGTAATCGGGCAGTCGGAAATCCTTCCAGTCCCCGCTGTCGTCCCCGGAGGGCTTGCATGGGCCCCTGTCGGCCGGCGGCGGCAGTGTGGGCTGCGGAGGCGCGGTGGGGCCGACCGCGGGGCACTGCGGGCGGGTGAGACCCACGCCCAGGCCCACGGCGACGGCGGACGCCGCGACGGCGAGGCAGATGAAGGCCACGTGCTTCCCGCGGATGCAGTGGCGTTTGGCCCGCGCGTCGTCCAAGTCCAGGCTCTCCACCATGGCTCAGGCTGGGGCTCGGAGGGAAACTGCAGCTAGGGACTCGAGGTTCTGCTGATAGGTGCAGAGGCGAGGTGGATTCCTGGGACCTGCGCTCCAAAAGGCTCGTTTTTTTGGAGTGCGTGTAATTTGTTTATCGTGCGAAAGGTGCAAAGTGCGTCAATGACGTCTCGTGTCTCGTGAGTGCGGCCCCTCTAAACACACACACACATAGACACACTGAGAACAAAACAGTAAACATGCAACATACACATACACACACACACACAGGGATGCAGAAAGTCTAATCATTCAAACTGCACAAGGCTGTTTTTTTGGCTATTGCCCTATTTTATCTTTATTGTCAGCCTTGATTTCAAAGAGATAAGGTCTCCCAGAATGTCCATCTGAACATAAAAGATTCCGCTCCTGCGATAATTGTACATTGAAAAAATGGGTAACTTATGAAGTGGAACATGGCATGGGTATATAGCTCTATAATAGGCCTATTCATCAAAAGTTCATCATAAATGATAGATATATAGCACTCCCCCCAAATCTATTGATTAACCAATGAGGAAGCTGACCCTATCTGCATGGGAGGAAGCTAATTTGAACTACAAATAAATAAAAACTCAACCTTGACTCTCACCCAGGTGACTTGAGAAGTATATGGTAGCTTTCAATGCACTTATCTTCTTTAAAAGGCTTTAAAAAACGTAATGCTTAATGCTGAGGTTGGCATTTATTTCACTTAAATGAAAAGTTGGATTTTTCTATAAACTTCAATTCAAACATGCAAAATAAAGTACAAATACTACAAATCAAAATATCGTGAACCAAGGACCTTTTCAGACAGAAACAAGTTAGTCCTACCAAGTGTCGGTGTGTTTTGTTTGAGCTCATTTCAGTTGTCCATGCAAGCAAATACAGCCTGTTTCCCACTCGCCATTCCCAACCGAACGGAATACTGTGAAAGATGCAGACCGAGACTGGGATGATCCAGGGAACCACGCCTCTGACTCCGAGTGAAAGTTGGTGGAACTGGTCTGAGATGACCCAGAGATCCATGCTTGTCGCTGTAATCACAAAGTCTGAAACGACACAGGTTTCTCTCTCTTTCCATGGTATTCCATGAGAAGTACAGTGCCACGGTTCTTGGAATCAAGCTCCACATGCAGGAAATTCATATAAACAGATGTCCCGTTGGCCACATCTCTTGATATGTGAGACTACACAGCTGCAGTCTGGGCTACTATTTATAGGTTCACACACCGAGCAGAGGTTTTTCAGTATTTCTCATGGCCAATGAGGTCTTTCTTGCACCAAACCTTACGTTCTGTCAAACCCAAAATAACCAGAAGAGCGACAACATGTCTACCATTCTGTTGAGCAATCAATATCTGCTGTTACATTAGCTTCTTTTGGGGGTTGTGAGACTGTGCAAGACTCCAGCAATGATCTGTAGCTCTCTCCTACTAATTTAGCAGTAAATCCACATCTGCATGTCTGCCCTTATCAGCACATCTGATATAGTTCTTGGAAGCATTATTTCAGTCCACATTTTTTTCTGTCGGTTTCTATTTTTTGTTGTATTTCCAGTACTTATAGCAGTTTCTTGAATCCACTTGGGAGAAGCTTCTGTTACACTTGGCTTCAGAGTCAGAGGCATGTTCACATCCAATTGGTAAATGAAGGGTGATTAAATATCAAATTGGATTTATACTCTTCCGTTTGTTTTGCCTTTTTCTATCTTTGCTTATTTTATTTAGTGTTGTCCCAGCAGTGAGACTGGGGCAACATGTTGTTTAACTAGTTCAGTGGATGAAAAACTCTTGAGTAGAAGTTTTTGAAAATGTGAATTGAAATAATTATTGAAATAACATAATATAGGCCTACACCAAAACAATAAAGCATACCTCCGTAAGTACATATTTTATTGTCATAAACAACTTTAGTTTAATTATTATATAAATTGCTTTGATAAAAGACAAATGTTTATTTTTTTAAATGGACAACTGACTCAACAATAACTCAACCTGAGATGTGTCGAGTTATTCTGACAGCCCTATTTCAAGCAGAATTTTCTATATTTACATGCTCCCACTTAACAACACTTTTCTAGGGATTTCGCTTGTGGTGTGAACTTTCTTCAAGGTTTTACGTGTCGAGTTCCAAGGGTGAAATGTAGGGGCGGCAAAAGTCTTTGGAGGGAGTTTCCCAAAATTGGATCTGTGTGATGTTTTCAGCCGAGTTTGCACCCACCTCCTCTCAGGAGGACGGCCACCTCCAACCACCCCCGCCACCCTCAGCTTGATGTTTGCTTCAGCCGTCCCTGCCACGCTGCGTGCTTGACAACGGTATTCCCCAGCGTCCTCGTAGGACAGTCCGCTGAGGCTAATTATAGACCGACGTCGTCCCACTCCAGGAGATGCCTGAATGACTGGTCAACACATTCGTGAAAAAAAACCTTCTAATATGATTTCATGGACAATTTAAGAATTATATGAACAAAGGGGGGAATCCTATAAAGAATACTTACAGCTCTTTAGAGTCTTTGGTAACTGTTCAATGTTTTCAGCCGCGTCTTGCAGACAGCATCCTGCGGCAGAGCATGACACATGGGTCGCGTGTTATTTTTGTTGTGGTTATTTTCTTCGCATAGCTACCGTGGATTTTCCCTCACCGGAGCGGGCTGATGTTTTCATCCAAGTCAGAGTCGGTGTCGGGTGACCGGTGGCGTCGCAGCGAAGGATGACGTCACTGCCGAGTGGCGAGATGACTGTCGTTGCGGCCGGCTTGACTGAGAGGCTCATGCAGTGGGACGGATCTCTGCGGGGGATCACCGCGGCGGGCCGGTCCGAAGTCCCGCCGCAGGTCAACATCTGGTCAACCAGAACCACGAGGCTTCCCAGAGACATGGAACAGGACCGGACCAGGGAAATCTCGCAGTGACACAACCAAGGGTTGTCATGGAGACCTGGGAAGCATGAACGACCGTGAGGTTTGCGGCCAACACAAACTGGGGGAGAGTGAAAAGAGGGATGTTCAAACGCATTTTGTACCTAAAATCTTTCTTTTCACAAGCCCACCCTCTTGACCAGTGAGAGGGAACCAAAGGTTTACCAGCTCAGCAGGCAACATAGTTAATCTAAAAATAGTGAAAATAGGAAAAGCAGTAGTAGGACATTGTGAAAGAGAGGAGATGATATCGAAGATGTAACTAACGATGTGTTGCATCTAACGATGCAACGTTTAATGCAAATGGGTGAAGTGTTCCTTTAAAGCTACAAGATTCAACTCGTCATAAAAGCCCAAACTAACGGCTCGGTGACGACGGACAGACCTATTGCTGGACAGATCCAGGTAGGTGATGTTTGCGAGAGAGAGGGCAGCGTGGGCAGGCAGACTGGACAGGCGGTTGTTATGCAGGCCCAGAGTGCAGAGACGGGGCGTGTCCCTCAGCGCCTCCCAGGGGAAGGCCGACAGGAGGTTACCGTCCAGCCGCAGCTCGTGGAGGGACCGCAGGTTGAGGAAGCTGCTGGGGTGGACGGTCGTGACGGAGTTGTAGGTCAGCCACAGGAAACGCAGCTTGGAGAGGTTGTAGAAGGCTGCCCGGGGCACCCTGGATATCAAGGTGTTTTCCAGACGCATCCTGACCGTGTTAGCGGGAGGGTTGGCAGGGATGTGCAGAATTCCTGATCCCCTGCATTGCACCCATCTAACATGGAAAGACAAGTAGACGTTGCGACGCATGTACAAATACATTACAGCAGTGATTCCCAAATGGGGGTACGCGTACCCCTAGGGGTACTTTGTAGTACTGCATGGGGTACTCAGAACATTTTTTAAAATGTGTTACTTTTTAAAGTATTTGATATAAACAATTCTCAAATAATCCCAAATTAATAAAATCTATTAAATCTGGATACTCAAATACAAATGGAGTGAGCAAACACTCGCACTGGTGAGTATTTGCACCATTTTATTGTTCATGTTTACACTGCCAAACACAACGCACATACATTTATATATATATATATATTTTCTCCACACATTTTTTTTGAAGGGGGTACAGTAGCAGAAAAGGGTTGAGAACCACTGCATTACAGACATTCCCGCAAAGTGCAGATCATCAGGTTCTACCGGTGAGCGTCGGATGCTGTTCAGCTGGTCAGGATATTGTATCAGCATTTTTTTATGCAGGAAGGGGAAACTTTTCTAAAAATAATCCAGCTTGTTACAGCAAAGTAAATGGATTTGAGTTCAACATCACTTTTTTTTTTAACCCTGCTGACCCATCTGAACATGTATTAAATAAAGTAAATGAATGAATCACATACAACGAGTTTACAATGTTTAATGCAAGCACTAAAATAAACATCAATGCAAGCCTTACTCAACCTGAGCTCCACCTTGCCTTTAATTCCGTTAGAGCAGGAGCAGTTGGAGGGACAAGAACACACCATCAGCAAATAACACTGGAAAATGTGAACACATAAAAGCAGGTACATCCTTTAAGAGATGTCTTTATGTGTAACTTTGCGCACTTCCTCCACAGAACAAAGTGAATCTCCAGCAAAGATTACAAGGGATTAAACAGGTTACAAAAAGCACATTAATCCGCTGGTTTACTGGGAGAGTCCTAGACCAAAACATGGTTTACACTAGAGCCTAACATATGTTGAATATGTAATATTTAATTGTCCTATATCTATGTTACATCAATTCTGTTCATCGTTCATTGAAGTATATGCCCCTATTGTATTTTATTATTTTCTTCCTACATTTAATTCCCCCAGGTTCCAGTGACGCGTATTCCCACGTGACACCTAGCGACACCCCACGTGATGCGGAAGTAGCTGCTACCTACTGCGCCTTGTTTTGATGTCGCCCTGTGCGTACACGTAGCATATGCTTCATTTATTTGTTGCCACGATCGGACCACTGGACCTCCCTTGACAGAAAACATGTCTACCGCAGCTCCACCTGTAAACGAGCATCGTGTGGATCGTCATGAGTCTGAAGGACACGTGTTACAGCGTGACGGCAGGCTCCACGCTCCTCATAGACCCGTCACACACCAGCAGTCCCAGGTAAACACGCAGTGTGTTGTTTCCACAGAGCACCTCTACTACTAACCCTACCGCTGTGTACAACTGACACCTGGCAGATTTTACTGTCATTTCTACTCGGTCCCGTTAGAGTCAACATGTTTTCGTGTACGAAAACATGTTGACAGAGTCCTACAGGTTTCTTCAAGTCAAATTGAAGTCTATTTAAGACCCTTTTAAGACCATTTATATAAAAACCTAACACCTATTTCACGGCCTATTTCACAGACCTACCGGCAAAGAAAAACCTTTTTCTTTCTTTTTTAGTCGCGAGAACAACAGTGCAGTGGTTAAGATATGTGTTGTATTCATTTGATATTTGTTCAAAAGTAACTACATTTTAGAAATTATCTGAGTACCCCTGCAATACTCAGAAATATCCATAGGGGTACGCGTACCCCCATTTGAGAACCACTGCAATAGTGCATTTTGTTCTCCAAAATACAGAAAATAAACAGTATGTGTCTAAACTTCTGACACTTTAAATGCCATTATGAAAACGGAATCCTAAAATGAGTGGTAGTCCTGCCAAACTGGACAGTTTAGGTAAGTTGGCTGCCATCTACTGTCGACCAAGATAATGCACATTCCTAACGCTTAAGAAGAAAGGAAAAATTATATATTATTATGTGCTTATGACAAATCTCTCCATGATTCACTAACTCAGTGTTTCTTGCCCTTCCAAACACCTGCCTGATGAAGACCCTGGTGGGTCGAAACGTTGCGTTATGTTTTGAACTCATTAAATTCAGTTCTTCTGGGAGATTACAGTGTGTCCTTTGTCCTGCACCTGGCCTCAGTGAGGTGGGATGTGCATACAACTACTTTGAAGTTCCCTTCCAAACACCGCACATTTTTAAATATCTTGAATCCCCATTAATATAAATATAGGTTGTGGGTGGAGAGATTCATGTGCAGCAACACACACTTTGAAATCACGATCCTATGTCAACACTTTAGTCGTAGTCATTACCCCTTTATAAAACACACTTTCATGCAGCGTTGCCACGTTCATAACTTTCCTGCATTTTGGGAACCATTTGGATGAGTTAAGTTCACCGCAAATGAGAGCCTCTTCTGCACCATTACAAATGCTTGCTATTATATTACCTTTGTATGCAGGTACAGCCTAGACCGCCCAACCCTTCACAACCCAGGGCCACGCCCCCATCTACCCATAGCTCAACAGCCCGGTGGCCCCATCTGGACGACCCGACCACCAGGCCACAGGAAGATGACTGTGTGCGCATGGGGACGTTGTTCGGAATGCTCAACAAGGGCCTTCGCAGGGGCGGCTTCGGCCAGATGTACTTTGGCGAGAAGATAGTGGAGCCTGTGGTGATCGTCTTCTTTTGGCTCCTGCTGTGGTTCCTGGGTCTCCAAGCTCTGGGGCTGGTCGGGACTCTGTGCATTATCATCATCTACATCCAAAAGTAAAGAGGTCACCGCACAGCGACTGGAATGGACAGCACTGGACACCCGTTATGCCTCTAAAGGCTGTTTTATACTTCTGCGTCGAATCGACGGCGTAGCCCCGCAGACCCCTACGCGTCGCCGCGGACCCCTA
>JAOPJJ010000114.1:128618-141700 GCA_027122795.1 Enchelyopus cimbrius | reverse complement strand
CACACACGAGTTCAGAGCAGGTCAGAGTAGCGCTGCAGTCGTCATTTTGTGTTGCTAACTCATTCATATATGTGTCATGTTGTCATCATCAGGTTAATATCCTCATGTATTCACCCTTATGTCATCATCTCAGATATATCTCCTACAGCTGATATTCTAAACTGTGGAATTGTGTAACAATCAAAGTGTCTGGCGTGACTGTCCAAACACAGCTCTGAGTTCAAAGAGTCTCTGTGACGTTGAAACCATATGTAACCCCCCCCCCCCCCACACACACACACACACACACACACAGTCATCCCACAAGCAAGACCGCCTGTCAGCAGGGACGCCATCTTGACAGGTGGCGTGGGTTTGCTAAAGTGTTGCATCCTGGGAGAACAATGAGACTAAATATAGCCGCGTGTGTTTAGACTTTCACAGATCGGCACGGTAAACACGGCGCTGGATATCTGAGCGCTGATGTTTTAACTGCTGTGCGGATTAGCGGTGTGTTTCAAGGAGGCGCCGGGGACAACCCACTACAGCAGCACTATTAGAGTCTCCTCTGCAACGCGCTCTAAAACCTGCCCCCCCCCCCCGTGATGGGCCAAACGATGTTGGATCCCAATAACTTGCAGATCTTAAGTACCGGAGTCTCCATCCTCCCCGCCCTACCCCTACCCCTAACCCTAGCCCTAGCCCTACCCCTAACCCTACCCCTACCCCTAACCTTAACCCTTACACTAGGACTAAGATAAGGTAAGTGATGAGAACAAGAGGATGCATATCTTCTGAAAGCTGAAGGTGAGTGCAGCTGGACGAGGATGCAGTCAGTGGAAATCAGACGGCTGGGGGGCGTGAGTTGTTAATAAACAAAAATAAGACTCAGACTAAAATACATCATCTATTCGTTGTTGGGAAATTACATTGACAGTTCAGTCAAAGTATCTAGGTTATCCTATGAAAGACAGCTGTGAATTGGCCTAAAAAGTCACTTGAGCTTCAAATGGTTTCACTGGCACACATTAGCTCTTCATCCAGAGGGTTCCTGTGGCGTCTGTCTCCATGCCCCTCAAACAGACAGTCCCCTTTCTTCTAGCATTCACTCACGCTTCCTCTCCTTCCCTTTTTCTTCTATCTGATTCCTTCCATCGCTCCTCAGCCTCCCCCTCTATCCCTCCATCCAAATCCTCTGCTGGCTCCGTTTGGGTCGCTCTAATTAATCAGCCTCAAATAGACCGTAGACCTACATAGCTGACACAGGCTCAGACGCAGCCATCCACTATTAAACACACAGATGGTACTGCAGGCTGCGTGTGCGTGTGTGTGTATGTGTGTTTGTGCGTGCGTGTGTGGGAATGTGAGTGTGTCACTGTGGGACCAATCGGGTTCAGATGTTAAAATATTGGTGGTGATGGTGATTAGTATGTGCCATGACGTGAGACCACTGTCACCCAAATAATTCAACAAAGATACATTTGACCCACAAATATTTATTAACGTACATTCCAGCTTAAAATAATATTATCTTAGCATGAACCCTGCATGTGAAATACAATTCGTCCGTCCAGAACATTTTCTGGACGGACTTCTTGGGGAAGAGCAAAAATACATAATCAATAAAAATCATTGACATGGCTCTGTAGATTATTCAAAGGAACAAGGAGTGATGAAAATAAGTCACAGTAAATCACATTTCACCACCAACATAAGCCTTTATTTGTACACTGAAGCGGTTCAGCCTTTGTAACACTGCACACATAAACTTTGAATATAAATTCTTTCATCAAAATATTTATCCTTTCGGTCCTACATGGCAATTTCCCATATCTCTTTCAGCATTTACATTTGAGCATTAAAATACAACAATATTTTTTTTTAAATATATATATTTTTAAAGTAAAACAATGGATAGATGAGGTTTAAGAACTAAAGTATTATTTGTCAAAGTAACAAATATTTGCCAAGGAACACGAGCATAGGTAAAAATTGCACTGACATTTTGCAGTGCGGTATGCTATGAGCTAATAGCAATTTTTATATTAATTACTTTGATAATTGATTTGACCTATTCCATAGTTCACGGAGTCCTTATTATTATGATGAATGGATCATTGTCAAACTGAACATTGCATCAAATGTTGTCATTTGATGCAATGTTGGGCCATTTTAGGACCAATTAATGACCCATTTCCTCTCTTGTAGTGTTCAAATTGTATCCCTTATTCCTTATATCCAAAAATGTATGTCATTAACATCCTGTTACTAAAATAAATAAATGAACAAATAAAAAATTATCAAATTATTCAGCTTCCTGTTAATATTTGGGTTGTTATAAGGAAGTAGACTTGATAAACTTGTTATACTTACACACAGAAGTAGTGCTAGATAATCCACTACATTATTCCAAGCAATCACTTTTTTCTTTACAAACTCTATGAAAAATGTACTTATTCTCAACTCACTTTTTTTTAATTGCCTTAAACAAAATGCAGGGGCAGTACTATGAGATACATCATATACAGATATTTTGTATTTCTTCTATATTATCATTTTGATAGGCAGCCTTTACCCGAGCGCTTATTCAAACAATCCGCGGTGTCTCAATAATTTAGCCATGTGGTCATGCCAAACATTTTGACTTCTGGCTTAAGATAAATGCAAGTGTTCGTTTTGAAAGAGATCCCAAGTCTTGGCATAGAGTACATGCTTCCTTAAATACTGTATGTATACATTTTACCTCGTCCCTCTGTGCCTTTATACCAAACCAAATTCAGGCTGAACTACCACCACACAGAAAGAGTCACAATGCGTTAGATATAGTCACCCTGAAGGTATCACATCAATAAAGAGGCCAACATTGTATTACATCACACTTTGCCAACTTCTTAAAAGCCTATTATTAAGAGACATTCTCTTTTGGAAAAAAGATAATGAATAAGGTATCATAATACATTATTTGAAGCCTAAAAAGAGACTCATTTGCAAGGATTCTGGCCGCAGCTCAAAGGGCCCTGCCTGTTGAGTCCTGTCAGCCTTCATCCTTCTCAGAGATCAGTGATGTACAAAGTGGGGGAGGAGATGCTTGTAGCCGTAGTGAAGTTTTGTTGGGGGAGATGGTGGGACATGAGAACAGCAGTGGCTGGTAAACCCTCCCAACACAGCAGCTGGTAGGGCTAACCCTAACGCTACCAGCACAGCAGCTGGTAGGGCTAACCCTAACGCTACCAGCACAGCAGCTGGTAGGGCTAACCCTAACGCTACCAGCACAGCAGCTGGTAGGGCTAACCCTAACCCTAACCCTAACCCTAACTCTGCAGCTGGTAGGGCTAACCCTAACACTAACCCTTCCAGCACAGCAGCTGGTAGGGCTAACCCTAACCTTAACCCTAGTAACTGTGCTCACGGGGGGTGGGACCCTCTCCGTCGTGGTCGCCAGGCAGTGGAGTGCAGCTTCCTCTCTCAGCTTATGTCACTCCACTAAGGATCTAGGAGGGAACACTTAACTGAAAGTCAACAATCAACAACCGCAATGAATGAATGAGAGTGAAAAGGTAGACACAATACTTTCATTATTGCTACAACATATTAAGGCTAACACTTCTTAACAGACAGATGTCCATCAACACAGCACTTAGTTTAGTCAGGCGTTTGCTCAAAGGCCTTTTTCTCAGATCATTTTGAGCTCCAGTAGAACATATGTAGGGTTAGGGTTAGGGTTAGGGTTAGGGTTAGGCCTAACCCCACATATGTATATACAGTATGTATACATACATACGTATGCAGGCTCTTTAAGGGCTGAATTATAGCCATGTCATGCTCCAATGTTGGCCCACATTGTATTATTAGGAACTACCAGTTGGTTTGAAGGACTTTCATGTCTTCATTTCAAGACAGGACACATTCTCTCTCGCAGATTGTGTCTCCTTAAATCCATATGGCATTAAGTCTTATTGCTCTGTCTAATTATATATGGAATCACATCTCATTCAAATGTAGAATTTAGCTTATTAGAGTATAATACATTCAAGTCAAAATGTCGAATATATAAGCAGTACAAAATACAAAGTTTCTAAAATGTTTTTTTCTGTCCCATTTTATGGTTGTGTGCTTATGGTCACTTTCAATTGATTTTGTGATTAAAAGTGATGAAATCCTAATTACATCCGGGCCAGCCCAATCATTGAATATGCATACCCTTAATCCCTTCAATGAGTATAAACGTAAGTGTTAAGACATTCCATTAGTACATTCAATGAAACAGGTACTTAGCAGCATGTATGTGTATTTACAGGGATGTAAAGATACCAACGGTAACCTGAACCAGCAAACACGTCGCCCAGCATTATGTAACATAGCATTAGCCACGACAGCAAATAGCGTACATCCTTTTGCTGAATAATAAAATAAAGTAGTCTGTAACACATTTAAACCCTTATTCAGTGGGACAATCGTTGGATACATTTGTTTCAGCAAATGTGACAAATGTACATCATTGTTTTGTTATTATTTTGTGACCTTTCTTTTAGGTTTGTATGTATGTTGCCCGCTCAAATATGTGATGAAACATTTCTTGTATCGCAGCAACGTAGGAAGGCAAGCAAAAATCTCAGTCCCCAATTTGGAAAATGTTGAATCCCTCGTTAGGATCCCTTCCCACCCCAGACAGCTACCAAGACTGTCGAATAAGGGTCTAAAGTATTTGTGTATTCTGGTTTCTGGCAGCCCAGACAGCTACCCAGACTGTTGAAAGCCACAGATAAAGCAACAAAAGAACAAAGACCTGATCTTCTCAGCCGGAGGACGAGGAGGATGACGGCGAGGAGGAAGAGGAGGGCGATGGCGGTAAGGGACAGGGCGCCTCTCCCGCTCCGGGGTCGCAGAACCTCAGCGACGACGACCTCAGCGGTTCCTTCTCCTTCCTGCTCCCTGTGCACACGGACCTCTGCGCCGGCTTGAACTGCCACGTCACTCTCTTGGCGGTGAACGTCGGCTCAACGGACGCCACAGCCTGGGCCGTATCATCCGCCGGCTCCGGGGTCACCCCGCGAACAAACCCGGGCGTGGCCATCGCCATGGACGTGGCCGCAACGGTAACCGTGCTGACATTGTTGTTGAGGTTGTGGCCGCCTCCGTCTTCCTCCTCCTCTTCATCGAACAGGTCGGGCAACACTTCTGGTCCGGTGGCGTCTTCAAAGAGGTCCCAGTCGGGCTCTGCGACGGGGGGGCGCTTGGGCCGGGCGGAGCCGGACGCCGGCCTGCCGCTGGCCCCGGGCGCTCTGGAGGAAGGGCGATGGGGGTCTGAGTCCGAGGCGTCCGAGTCCCAGTCGCTGTCCCCAGCGAGGGATCCACAGCCCAGCACCGAAACGTCTGCTGCGCCAGAACCAGAACTGTCCGAGTCCGAGTCCCTGCAGTGAAAACCATCAATAAATAAACCTCGTAGAACTTACATTGAACAATATATTGATTGTCATGGAATGGAAACAAGGACATCACCTTGTTTACATTGAAACCAGGTCATTTTCCTTGCACCTAGCGGATAGCCTCCTTCCTCCTCCAACTGAAAGGTGTATGCCAGCATCGACCATGTCTGTCTCCTGGCTTCCCTATGTGTTGGTTCCCTTAGCTCCACGTTCCCCTTAATGTGTTGATATATAACGTTATGTGTTGGTTCCCTTAGCTCCACGTTCCCCTTAGTGTGTTGATGTTTAACTTCATGTGTTAGGGTAAGGGATATTTCATGTGGATTATGGTTAAGGCTATTTAACCTGGGTTAGGGTAAGGGATATTTCATGTGGGTTATGGTTAAGGCTATTTAACCTGGGTTAGGGTAAGGGATATTTCATGTGGGTTATGGTTAAGGCTATTTAACCTGGGTTAGGGTTATGGATATGTCATGTGGGTTATGGTTAAGGCTATTTAACCTGGGTTAGGGTTATGGATATGTCATGTGGGTTATGGTTAAGGCTATTTAACCTGGGTTAGGGTTAGGGATATTTAACGTAGGTTAGGGATAGGATTAGGGCACCATGGTTAGATAACAGGATAAGTCAGTACCTGGTACCATAGGGCGCACCCCCCTCCGGGCCCAGTAGAAGACATGCTGGTGCAGCCAGGTAAACAAAACTATCCGTGGACAGGAAGTCTCCTTCCTCTGGGCGCTGTGGCGCCAGGTGGGTCACCGTGACAACATCCTTCTGTGCAGGGGAGGGGTCGTGGTAAGCGTGGGGAACACTGGGTTCATCATTCGAGGTGACTGGGACGGCCCCACGGTGGGGCACATCTATGGCTGCTGTAGTCTCGGCCTGGGTGCCGGAGCTCGTGGACACCGCGAGGTAAACAAAGCTATCCGATTGGACAAAGGGATCCAAGTCACCACAATCTAATCCCGAGCTTCTCATTGGTAGATTGGGGTTAAGGAACTGTTTGATTGGTTGTTTGGAAGGGGACGTCGAGAGCGAAATCGAGCTGAACATCTGAGCCGAGGTCTTGATGGACACAGTCTCTTTTCTGTCTTTGTTTTCCATTTCCTTTGGTTCCTCTCCTCGGCGTCCATCCTCCCCTGTGAGTCCGTGTGAGGCGGGGTCTAGGAGGGAAGGGTAGCACCAGTCCAGCTCTGCGCTCTCCTCTCGCCCCCACTCCTTTACTCCCGCCTCTTCCCCGTCTCTGTCGAACGATGCGCTGCTGCTGCCCAAGTCGGAACCGCTCATTGGCTGATCGCTGTCGGAGCCCGTCTCGTCTTGGCTCTGATTGGACAGGGAGAGGAAGACACCGCTGGAGTCCGACCCTAGGGTAAGATTTGAGTCCGGGGAGCTGTCTTCTTTAGTGGCGCTGGAGGCAGAGACAGGATATTCACAATGATCGCTACATCACAGGTTTCTGTTAACAGACATCAACTAAGCACTGAAATCAAACCTCAGAGAATCTGACCTGAGTTCCCCCCATGGCAGAACAAAGGCTAATGGATGTTGCTGCTTGGGAGATGCTCAAAATTGGTGTCAATTCAAGTCAAGTCACTTGACTCTGAAATGAGTTACTTTAAGTGACATCCTCTGACACTAATTCGAGGCAATCAGAAACAGCAACTCCAATCCCCTGTCACTGAGGAAGGTACTGTAAGTGATATTGTAGTGTTAGGTTGCTTGTTCAAGCTGTCATTTGTAATGGCTTTTACCAACGTTGATTTGATTATTCGATATTCAATCCAATTGATACTTCGATCAAAATAATGTAGGTCTTGCCTCTAGAAGAGAAAGGAGATTAGGACCATAGGTTGGAATGATTACAGTTATTGGTCCTATTCATCATCTACTTATTATTGTTGTTGATAAGTATACAAATTAATATGAACGTGTATTATTATTATCAATTGTCATTTTTATACTGGCAGAGTTTTATATCAACAATGATAGATGATAAAGTTATTGATTTAGCATAATTATCTGAATAAATACTTTAGCAGTTTAAATAAAGAAAATAACAAATCTTTTGAGCCAGCGTCAACACTCCTAAAGCCAGAGTAAGAAAGTAATGAGCCAGAAACTAAAAACAGTGGTGTCCAAAACCTCTAAAGGTCAGCCAGCAGCAGGGCAGGGTGAGTAGTGAACAGCATCAGCGAGGGACATGCTGAGGGGAAGTCATTAACACTTTCAACTGAAATGTGTGAGAAACCAAGGATATTTAGCTTGGACCAGTACCTGATGGTACCAATGGTAGGGGCCCCAGCAGCAGACTTGGCTGACCAGTTGGTGTGAACGTCCGTAATGACCTTCTCTGTAATGGCAGGGGTCAGCTCAAGACGGATCTGAGACCTGCTCCCTACTCCTATTGAGTACAGAAGAAGGAGCAGATTTAGGGAATGAAAGTTATCTGTGGCAACACACAACATTTAGTTTTTTTGCTGACATCGTCAATCACTGATTGCTCTTGCTTGTTTTAATAATCCCCAATAAACTGCTGACCACAGTAGGCGGTGAACAGTATCTGTGGTGCAGATCTTATCAGCAGGCTTGTAGGTCATGAGGATGCTTTGATCCATAATGGCATTTCCTGTATTGGCACAGATCTACATTGATAAATGACGAATGATGTCTTCAGCACTGTCGATTTGAACTGCTCAGTTGTTTTTATAACTTGTGTGACCAATTATGAATCTAACCAATACAAGATTGAAACCTTGCATTTTGTTTGGTCTTTTGCACAGAAAAGTATACAAAAACAATTGTAACTCAGATGGCATCCCATGCCTGGCTGTCATACATGTCATCACACCTCTACTGTACCTGTGAGTAAAGCACATTTCTCTCTCTGAGGGCCCGGGTGCGTCTGGTACATGTCCGTCCTTTCCTTCTGCGGCCTGGGCAGCATCAGCCCGGGCATGTCCCTGTGCGGCTGGGACAGGTCCAGGTGCTCAAGGTCCGAGTCCAGCTCCCTGGCCCTCTTCTCCAGCTCGGTCAGGCTGAGCTCCGAGGCGGTGGAGGACGGCGGGTGAGAGCCCCCGAAGCCCGCGGGGGGTCTGAGAAGAGGCCAGCGCTGCAAGGAACCGGAGATGGAGCCGGTGTCGCCTTCCTCTGCAGCCCCTTCTCCCCTTCCTCCCGCCCAGCCCTCCTCCCAAATGGTGTTGACCATCTCCAGCACCACGTCCCAGCTCTCTCCCTCCCCAGCGTCCTGGCTGGCATCTCTCCCTTCCATCCAATCCCTTTCAAAATCTATTCGAACCTCCGGTTTGGCGGCCAGCTCTTCCTCCTTTGGTTTGTGTTGCTCCTGAGAAGGCATACCCTCGCTGGGTCTGTCATCTGGCTGGTTCTCCTTTAACTCTAACGTTACTGTCTCTTTCATTATCCTCCCCTGATTCAGTATTTCCTGGCTTTCCACTCGTGCCATACCTCTTGATTCTACCTGTTTGGTTATGACCGGCTCTGCTTTGCCCACGCTGCAACTCTGCTCGCTTTGCTTATTGCTTTCCTCACGCTTCCCTGACCTATATCCCTGATTACCAGCCATCAGCTCCTTAATATTCTCTTTATCAGGCTCTTCACTGTTCAGCTTCTCTTCACCGTCCTCCGTTGTTAGCTCTTGCGGATTCTCATTCTTTTTGCTCTGTGCCCTGAGATCGTTGTGCTCTTTGGTGGTCCTCCACTGCTCCAGGTTCTGTTCCTTCAGCGAGGCTCTGCTGACCACACTGACGCTGAGCTCCAGGTGGGAGGGTTCCTTCAAAGAGCAACGACCCACCGCACTGCTCAGCGCCGGGTTCATCAAAGGGTTCTGGGAGTGGTGAGCGAGCCGGGGCAGGTGGTTGGGGAACCTCTTCTCCAGCGCTGTGAGGACCGCCGGGAGTGGAGGGAGGATGGGCAGGTTGTGCAGCACGCCGCCTTGCCGCACCGTCCTCTTTCTGACCATGACTCTGCGCGGCCAGGTGGACTCCATGCCCTCCGGGGGTGCTGCCGGATCCTGCTCCCCCAGCCCACTTCCCAGTTTGGGGCTGACGAGTCCTGGTCGTAGGCCCGTAGCCGTGCCGGGCCGAGTTCTACTGCTGGCTTTGGGGATGGGCAGCTTCTGGCCTTCGTAGTCAGGTAGGGGACTGATCGATCCGATTTTGCCCGTATCCACCTTTTTCTCCGCCTTGACATAAGGCATTGATTCGGGATTAACTCCATCCCTGGCATCATCCCCATGCTTTGAGCTCCTGAGGTCTGGGCTGGGTTCATCAGTGTGAGTACCAGATTCAGTGCTGACACCCGACTGGGAACCTGGGGGACTGTGCTCAGTCTTAGGTGTCTTCTCAACCTTAGGTTGAACAATAGCATCTGCTCTGGTGGTGGCTGTCGCATGCTCTGCAGGCACGTCCACATCTCCCAGCCCACTCGTGTCCCCCTGCTTGGTTGTGTGCACATCTCCAGCCCCAGGTTCATAGACCCTATGGATCCTTGCATCCAATCTGGGTCCTTTGTCTGCTATACATTCGGTCTCGTCCTTGCTTCCTACCGCAGAGTTTCTAGCCTCAGCACTAGGATCACATTTTGCCTTAACTTCTTCGGTTCGGTTTCCGGCTGTGGACCGGCCTCTTTGTTTCTCCTTACTTGCTGAAGATGAAGATGAGTTCTCCGTCTTAATCCCAGAGAGCTTTATGCTCTCGGAGAGACTTCTCTCTGGACCTCTTTTTCCTTGGGGTTCCACTCTTCCTCGGGTGTTTTCTATTTCGTCCACCCTGTTTTGACTTTTACTCCAAGACTCATGCCGGTTCCCAAGGTGTGCTTGGGGTGTGAACGGCGTCTCCGCCATGCTCCTCGGACGACTGTCAGCGCCTAACCAGGGCCTCACCCCGCCCCCACTGTTGGTACGCACGCTCCCACTGAGCGTTTCCGGTCCAACTTTAGACCCGGCTCGGTTCCTGCCAACGGCACCTGTTCCCATCCTGGGTGCAGCGCTGGGCGACGGGGAGAGTGACGGCTGGGGGGGCAGCAGCGGCGTGGTGTCGTGCACCTGGTCTGACTCCAGGAACACAGAGTCCCTCTCGGAGCACAGCGGGGTTGCTCGGCCGTAGCCAAAGGTTCCAAAGCTGCTGGTGGAAGTGTCCCTCCTCTCCCGCTCCCTGGCCCTCTCCCTCTCCAGCCTGCCCCTCTCCCTCTCCTTCTCCCATTCCCTCTCAGCCCATCCCCTCTCCATCTCCCGCTCCCTCTCCCGTTCCCACTCCCTCTCTCGCTCTCTGTCTGCCCGGCCTGCCCAGGCTCGCTCCCTCATATCCTCCTGGAGATCGCGGGCAGACAGTTGGACCAGCGGGGCCCGGTAGGGGGACTGGGTGAGTTCGTGTGTGGGGGACAGGCGGAGGCTCTGCGTTTGAGAGAAGTGTCTGGGCTGGGTGACGTGCGGAGGGGAACAGCGCAGGCTCTGAGTCTGAGCCGGTCGAGACTTGGCAGGTGAGAAGAAGTGGGGGGTTTGGTAGCCTGAGGAGTGGGGGGAACCGGTGTAGGGGGAAATGAGGGGGGAGGCATGCGAGGAACTCCCCGCAGGAGGGTAAGCGGCCGGGTTCAGATACCCTCCGCCCCGCTCCAACATGTCCTCTGAAGTGAGCTCAATGCACTCCATCTGATTGGGGGATGTGATGGCTTTCCACGAGTGCCGCCCTTCCCTGCTCTTTCCACTGTTTCCATGGTGATGATGAGGATGATGATGATGATGCTGCTGCTGTTGCTGTGGTTGTTGTTGATGTTGTTGTTGTTGTTGTTGTTGATGATGTTGTTGTTGCTGCTGCAGCTGTTGCTGCTGATGATGGTGGTGCTTTTTGGACGAGGATGAGGAGATGCCCGGTGCCGAGAACGAAGAGACAGAGGGAGACGCCGAGCGCTTGAAGCGTCCCGGGGAGCGGCCGTCCACGCCGTCGGCCTCCTGGACCCCGAGCTTCAGGGAGTCGTAGACGGCCCTCTCATCCAGGCGCCGCACAAACGAGGGGTTGGGGGTCAGCGAGCGTGGCTGCTGGTCGAACATGTCCCCGGGGGTCCGGCAGGCCCGGAGGGAGCTGTTGGCCGGGTAGTTGAAGCCCCCCTCTCCGCCCGCCTCTCTGGTGGAGCCTCCCGCGTGGTGGTGGTGGTGGTGGTGGTGCTGGCTGTCTATCTGCTGGTTAAGGCACATGGTGTCGTAGATGGAGCGCTGAGGGACATAGCCGTCACCGTAGCCCCCCTCCACGATGCTCCCCCCTCCGCCTCTAGCCCCACCCCCCTCGCCGACGCCATGTTTGGCTCGGCAGCAGGAGTTTTTTTGGAAACAACCAGGGCGGCTCAGAGGCTTGCCCATGATTGGCCGAGGGGGTGGACGGTGGGAGGGGCCAGCGGGGGTAGCGTTAAAAAGCGGAATTTTTGAAGCGTACGTTGAGTCAGTTGACCATACACCCTATTTGGTTTGTTGACATTTTTAACATGCAATGTAAAAAGCGAAATTCCCAATCCAAAATGCTGTTCAAAAAGATTGTTCTTACTTATTCGATCGTTTCAACAAAAGCAAGCCAGAAGGTCCATTCTTACAGATCAACAAAAATACACCAGCATTCCAAAAGGGAAGATTACTCCAGCCTCTCTCTTTGGAGAGATTTGGGTGGATTCTGATTGTTGATTGTCGACTTTCAAACTGTTTGTCCTGAGCCAACACAGATTTTCATCCACCTGTCACAAGATGGGCAGCCAAGAGGCGCCTGGCAAAATGGCATAGAGATGAGAGGAAGAAGGAAAAGAGGTTCAGAAGTTTCTGTTTTTAGGCTTATATGTGCGTCTGGCTGCAAAACAAAGGAAAGAACAACATGTTAAAACCAAACAGCCCAAAATAAACGCAACATTTAAATGCAGTTTATAAAATAATAATAAATACATTTATTACACCAATGCAATCTATTGTTAATTGAAGATACTTTTATTTGAGACTATTCAACCAAACCACAGCTCACTAGTAATGGAGCGAATGAACTCCAGAACCTTAAACATATCTGTGGATGAGACTAAAGGTCGTATGAAGATCTTACCAAGATGCCCTCACATCCATCCTCCTACGCCATATGCATGGTAAAATCAAACCAATTTAAGAAGGGCTATCAACACAAATGAATGCTGAGCAACTTATAGAAACTCCCTCTGCTGTAATGTCGCACATAGGCGGCTGCAGTGGTACCCTTGAGGTAATTAAAAGACAACACTTAACCCAATTTCATTTTGATGAACTATGCGCTTTACCTTCCAATGACTTTGCTGATAGATCTGCGGCGACTGGCAGTGGATTATCATTCCTATTTTCGTTCACCTCAGACAAGACTGTCCTTCTACGAGTCTTCAGCTCGCTCACAAGCCACTGCATCTCCTATCTCTCATTCTGTCTCTCTCGCTCTCTCTCTGTCTCTCGCTCTCATCCTCACAATTTTCTCCTTTTGGTATATGTTGAAACGGTCAATGCTGTCCATCTCTGCGTATCGTCATCCATGGCAACACATTTCCCTCCACCCGAGGCACGGTAGACTAGAGCTCTGTATCCCACTCCGCCTCACTGGCAGCTCTGAGTCCACAATCCTCACAAAGACGAGTGTGGGGCTTGTTCTGCCTGTGCTGGTTCTGTCTTCATGT
>JAOPJJ010000114.1:56729-70765 GCA_027122795.1 Enchelyopus cimbrius | reverse complement strand
TGGAGGATCTTTGATGTGTCCTACCCCCCCCCCCCCCTCCAGAAGATCATCTCCTCTAATTCTGTTTCTGTAATCCTGTTTGCATAAGACATGGCTCCAATGAAAACACAACCTCCTGTTATGTTGGGTATTCCACCTTTTAAATCGGATGATATAGGATTTGATATTTTATGAGATGAGATGAACGGTAGAATATATATACTAGAAATGTTATATAGTTGAGTTGGGAAAATTATAAACATTGTGCCACATGCAGCTTGCGGGTTGGTAACGGATATCACAATCTTGACCTTGATGTTGATAATGTGACAGCCATACATGCAAACTAAACTCCACGCCAGCTAGCCTCTATGCTAACATAGTCTGCATGCTAGTTTTACTGATTTCACTCTAGCGGTGCGTAATGGTCTCAGTCCTGATCCATTTAAATGAATGTGTGAATGCAATAGGAACAGATGCATGAGGTCTCTGCTCCATGTCTTCATCTTGTCCCAGTGCCGTCTAACTCAACTGGAGAAGAAATAAAACACTTTAATGAAGCAGCTATACGACTGGTTTTCCCATTTCAACAGAATATAAGAGCGCAAGATTGTGGTAGGAATCAAAGTTCCTATGGCAATTCTTTTTTAATCAAGCAAGGGCATCCATCGTGGTCTTTGTTTAAAATCGCTGAGGGAGATGTGATGAGAAGAACACCATTTTTCTGGGGTCTGAAACCTTGTGTTGATGCTGGCCCAGAGGCTAATTGGGGGAATCAAACTCACGACTCTCTGCAACATTCCAGCAGTTAGAGGAGTGTCTGTGAGGCGAGGCACGTATTTCATCTCCTCATAGTTTCTGCTCTGCTTTCTACTGCTTCCTGTCGTAGGGATGAATGCTCGACATTGTGGTTTCTTGGTGCGTTTCTCTCCTGGTTCTACATGTGATTCAGAGAGTATCGGTGCGTGACGAGGAACAGAGATAGTCATTGCCAGTCATTCTGGAGAGTGGCAGTGATTTGCCTCCATCACCTGTCACCCAGATGGCTTGTTATTTATAGATCAACATGTCATATATAACAGAGAGACAGAGGATTAGAGCAGTGGATGAGCCTTCCTTTCCAGTTTTCACTCCAAAACGTCTAAAAAGATTCAACCATATCAAATCTCAGTCTAAAATGTAAATGTATTCCATATCATGCATTTTGTTATCATACATTCCATATCAGCCTCAAACAGGTCACTGAAAGCTGCCCCTGTCCAGTGAGCCTCTCTGCTGTGTGCACTATATGCTGCAGCCTGTTCTTTGCAATGGCGGATGCTGAGGCAAACCACACCGTGATGGATGAACTAAGAAGGCTTTTCACAGTGGTTCAGTAAAACCTGGACCGAACACAGCTGGAGACATTCAGTTTTTGTAGCTGCCTCAGGAAAAACATTCCACTGTGCGCCCTCTTAATGATGGAGGAGGTGTTTTCCTCCCATTTGAGGTTGTTTGCTTTTGTGGTGCCTAGGAATTTGAATGATCCACAACCTTGACAACAGAGCTATTGATGTTTAGGGAGAGTAGAGGGGAGGGGGTTCGGCGGAAATCTATCAGCATTTCCACTGTCTTTTTTTAGTTGAGTTCCAGATTATTGGCACACCACACAGCCAAATGAGACACTTCCTGCCTATAAGCAGACTCGTCGTTGCCCTTGATAAGGCCGACCAAGGTAGTGTCGTCTGCAATGTAATCAACTTGATGGAGTTGTTGGTGGAAGTGCAGTCATTGGTGTATAGTGAGTAGAGGAATGGTGACAGCACGCACCCCTGAGGTGCTCCGATGTTGGTGGACGGAGATCAGACATGTGATGGCCCAGTCGCACCTGCTGTTGCCTGTTTGTGAGGAAATTCATGATCCAGCCGCAGATAGAGGGTTCCACCCCAATCAGTGATATCTTCCCCTGCAGCCACTCAGGTATGATCGTATTGAAGGCGGCACTGAAATCCACAAACAGCATCCTGACGTAAGAGCCAAGAGTATCGAGGTGGTCCAGAGCAAAATGCAGGCTGAGGTTAACTTCATCGTCAACTGAGCAGTTTCCTCTGTATGCAAACTGCTGTGGATCCAGATGGGGAGCTGTGATGGGTTTGAGATGGGACAGAACCAGCCGCTGTAGACATTTCAAAACATAGCCATTTAAGGGCCACGGGTCTGTAGTCATTGAGGCCCTGGACACAGTTCTTCTTTGGGACTTGGACAATGATGAATGATTTAAAACAGACAGGAACCTTTAGATAAAACAACAGACCGATTAAAATTGTTTGTAAAGACTGCAGCAAGCTGACTGGTGCAGTGCTTCAGAGTGGCAGGCGAGATCCCATCCAGGCCCCCTGCTTTCCATGCATTCTGCCGGCTGAATAGCCGGTGAACGTCCTTCTCCTCAATGCTAAAGGGAGCTTGATTGTGAGGGGGAGTGTTCCCCTCCATGCTTAGGTGGATTCCATGGTTATGGGGGTGTGTGGATATGATACCCTGATTCAGCCTGGAAGGGGAGGAGGGAGGAGAGGAAGACCTCTCAAATCGGGTATAAAATTCATTAAAATCATTGGCCAATTTAAAAGATTGCTCGGCTTGTTGTATTTTATTTTTATAGCCTGTCAAGTTCTTGAGTGACCTCCAGGCTGAAGATTGGTGCTAAATTGTTCCTCCATCTTCACCTTGTGGGCAGCTTTCGCATCCCTAATGGCTTTGTTTAACTTTTGCCTGGATTCCTAATCTGTGGTGTTAAGTCCTGTAACATCCCAATTGCCTCAGTCGTCCACCTTTTAGATGTGTGCTGGACCGGTTTGACTACTTTTGAGTTTTTGTTTGTGGGTGGGGACCATCTGAATTAAACAGTGATCAGAATTAACAAGGGGTACACGGGGAATTGAACCGCATAAAAATTATCCAGTGTGTTCTTTCCGCGAGTGGGGCAGCTGACTAGTTGTTTGTATTTGGGGAGATCGTGTTTTAAATGGCAGGCATTGAAGCCGCCCAGAACGAGCAGCACAGAGTTAGGGTGCTTAATCTCAATGTGTCTCAAAGTTATTTCGTTTCAAGAAAAGTGTGAAGTTCAAAGGGTTCTGACACAGAGAACATGACAAACGTTGCTAGCATACATGTTTAAAATACGACAGGTATGTAGTCTCCTGATAGTGTTCACCAGTAGCAGGTAGGGTTTGGCCTCTTGGTCAGGGATGCCTTGGCCATTCATTCAGGGTCATTTGGGTTTCTAACTTGGTTCATTCCCCGACATTCGGGATAATACATCATCTAGTGTCCTCCAGTAATGGTGGAAGAGGAGCTGAGGGTATTAATAACCTTTCAAAACTCCCATTAATCGACGCAGAGGCATTAGAGTAGAAAGCCTGACTCTTTAGTCCTTTCTTCAGAAGTCAGTCTGCAAACTAGCGGCTAATGAGTCTCAACAGGTCATCCCAGTTGTCTCTCGCCCGCAGGAAAAGCTCCCTCCATTTACACTTGTTTCCTTCATCTCCACTCCTCCACTCTGCAGGAACAAACCACTGAAACCAGCCAGGGATTGGCCAACCTGACTGTGTTCTACCGTATTGCTTTCATTATTGATCAAGGCGGAAAGATGCAAGTGATTCATATTTGAGTTGGTAAGAGGTCGGCGGAAGGGGAGGTTAAAGGTCAACAGCTGCAACATACTGAAACGGCATGAATGAATTAACCCCACAGTTCATGTGTATATATGTGTATAGAGTGTGACTTCTGTTTTTATTTGTTTGTGTGTGTATGATTGAATGTGCGTAATTTTTGCATCCCGTGTGCTGTGCGTTTTGGACAAGTACAGCATGTGATTCTGACTGAACATAAAATGATAAAGTAATAATAACACGAGCATTCTGACTGGAGATTCACACGTACAAAGTCTGGCCATCTGTGAGCTTGGAACATATGAATATTCAGAGGGTTGAATATGTGCTGTATTCAAGAATGCCGCTAGAAACACGCTAAGCAAGGCAGACAGAGCGCCTGGAGACCAACATAGAGATGGGTAACTAGACTCCACTGCAACGGTCCTCATCTCACATAATCTCAACGCCACTCTGTCAGGACTGTCACTGTTACAAAACTGATTGTCAATGAACACCATGGACTCTATTCAGTGTTGACTTTAATACTTTAACCATAATACTGATAAATGATCAATACTGCTACAATACTGATAATCATCCACTGACCATAGAGATGAAAGGGGAATTGGGGCAGCAGTAGCTCAGGGGGTAGAGCCGGTTAATCGAAACGGCAACAGGAAGGTTGCCAGTTCGAACCCCGGCTCCCCTCCTAGCTGAGTGTTGAGGTGTCCCTGAACAAGACACATAACCCCTACCTTTTCTCAACATGCTGGCTGTCACCTTGCATGTTTGACCCACTGTCGTTGTGTGAATAGGGCCTCTGCTAAGCTTGAGTTCCACTCAAACCTTTGAACCTTTGCTATTTATTAAATAATATTACATATTTAAAATTGACATTAAATAAACAGAACTATGAAAATGTATATATTAAGTAATATACATATATATAAAACAAATTGTCATCTCTCGTTTTCTCTTCTTTCTTTTTTCAGCGCCAGATTCATATGGTCTCTTACTTGCCATTATTATTTATACCTCAATGGCCACTTCAGGCAAAAAGCTACAGAGCGAACTCCAACGCGAAAAGACGAGAGAACTTTGACGGCTATACCATTTCAGGGAAGCGGGGGGAACTATTTTTATATATGAAGTAAAAACATCTCATATGCCCGAATTGAGTGATATGGTACACAATTGATATACAACAACGGTGGGCATGTTTATAATAATGACTTTTTTTTCAACCATAGTGTTGGGAGCCCCCATCAGGGCCCTACACGCTCTGCATAGTCAGTGTATGGGGAGCGGCGGCCCTGGGTGTGAATAACAAAATATACAACTCCCCTCATCTCCTGTTGTCCTCTCCTCTCCTTGTTATGGGTTATGAGTGAGTGTGTGCATTGAGTAAGGGAGGGCTGAAGACTGGCTGCTAATGAGGCCACTTACTGCAAACGTTAACCTTTAGGTGGACATGCTAGCCTTTAGCTGCGTGCTCTTACCCTTACCCATTGGTTGTGTAGCATCAAGGGGTAGCAGCAAGGGAGGTGATTGGATGGTGATGGTGAAACTCAGACTTGTGGTAAATGTGGTACAGCGCGACTGTGCAGATACATCTCGTTAATGTCAAAGCTCATTAAGGTCACAGCTCATTAGACTGCTCCTAATGCCTTAATTAGTGTACCCTGACCCTAATTAGTGTACCCTGTGGCTACAACTGGCTGGGTAGGTGTAATGCACACAGGTATGTAAACACACACACACACGCACACACAAGTAGGCAGGCACACATACGTGGGCACGTTCATATTCACACACTAAACACATGCACACTAGATTATGCCAGATGCATGCATAGTCACATGCCTTTCCTTCTTTTGTTTTCTGGTTTCTATGGTTTGAAATAATGATGGATGGAGCTCCATCATGGCTACCTGGACTGAGACCGCTTGGTCACTATAATCTACCTGTCTGTCATTGCCGTTCTCATCCTTCTTCTTCTTCCATTAAAGGAGTATTCCGGTATTTTACACTTTAAGCCTTATTTCCAGTTTGTTTATGATGAAATAGATTGGTTCAGGTGTTCATTTCGCCGAAATGCTGCGTTTGGAGAAGTTTCGCTTTTTTTGTAGCCCCACTGTAGAGGTACTGTAAAGGAATTAGGACCAACTGTCATCTGTCCTAAAGGCCGATAACGGTCATTGAACGTTCGTCACCGAGTGGTCACTGATGTGCGTTGATGTTCGGCCCAAAAAATCTGAGCAAAGTAAGCCAGTTAGACAATCGTTACTCTTTTTCAGAATGTAAATAATCTATATTCCGGTTCCTTCCGGTGGCCTGGCTAAAACAAAATGTAGAGCCTGCTGGAAATCATACTTTGCTCAGAATTTTTTTTATGTCGAACAAACGTTTAATGACCGTTATCGGTCTTTAGGATCGACGACAGTTGGTCCTATTACCTCTACCATAACTCGACAGTGGGGCTACATAAAAGGTAAATGTCTCCAAACACAGCATTTCGGCGAAATGAACACCTGAACCGATCGATTTGATCATAATCAAACTAGAAATAAGGCTTAAAGTGTAAAATACCGGAATATTCCTTTAACAGAAGCACACAGCTCACCTGAAGAAAAAGTTCAGAAACAGTGTTTTGGTAGACAGGATGTGGTTATCACACTCTGCCTGGTGGTTGCGTCACCAGGCCCTCCACATTGAACCATGTTTGAAGACATGGGTTAGGGTGAGGGTTAGGGTTAGGAGATCCCTGGTGTTTAATGTTAGGTTAGGGGCAGGGTTAGCGTAAGGATGAGGGTTAGGAGACCCCTGGTGTTTATGGTTAGGGGTAGGGTTAGGATGAGGGTTAAGAGACCCCTGGTGTTTATGGTGAGGTTAGGGTTCAGGGGTAGGAGTAGGGTTAAGGCCTCAACATACTGCCGTCTTATGCTTTTGCTTCGGGTTGCTTTGCGTCGGGTTGCTTTGCATCGCGGTGCATTTGACCAATCACAGCCCTTGCAGTCTGCGTAGCCTCGACTCAAGGTTAAATTTTTTTGGAGGTGCACGTCGAGCTACGGCGTAGGGGTCGCAGAGGGCTTTGCGGCGACGCAGAGGGGTCTGCGGGGGTATGCCGTGGATTTGACGCAGAAGTATAAAATAGGCTTTAGGATTAGGATGAGGGTTATGGTTAGGGTTAGGAGACCCCTGGGGTTTATGGTTAGGTTAGGGTTTATGGGGGTTCAGGTTGGCTGTACATTACAGTAATAATAAGGGTAAGGGCTAGAGACATTTTATCAGCTACTCCTTTGAAATTGATTTTGTACAACAAAGCGAAAGTTGATAATATAGTAAATATAGCTGGGAATAAGAGAAACTGACTACCTTAAATATGTCATTTCATCTGATCAAATTGAGCAGATTAAACAACAGAATTTAAACAACCCCTCACTGAGGGAGACAACAATGACATAAGGTTAGCTCTTATTCAGAGTTATATTATACAAAGCGTAAAGTTTTTGTTAAAAGTGTTTGACATCTGTCGACAGAGCTGCTGGTAATGAGCAGTGGCGGTGAACAGTAGAAATTATAAGTGCACATTTTACAACACTCCACCTATCATGCTTATAATTGCTACAGACGTAGCAATTTGCGAATGCTAGCGACTTGTATAGCTAGCAAGGCAGTGATTATCATATTGGAGGATGAGCACAAAAGGTGTCCGTGGTTCATAGGAAATGAGGATTCAAACCACACACTCCATGTCTCTTATAATCAGGGAACATAGAGAGGGAGAGAAATTGGAATGAGAGAGATGAGATGAGATGTTGAAAGAGAGATGGTGAAAGAGATTGATGTGGTGAAAGAGAGAGATGAGATGGTGAAAGAGAGATGGGAGGGTGAAAGAGATGAGATGGTGAAAGAGAGATGGGAGGGCGAAAGGGAGATGAGATGGTGAGAGATGGTGAAAGAGAGTGATGTGGTGATGAAAGAGAAATGAGATGGTGAAAGAGAGGGATGAGAGAGTGAAAGAGAGAGATGAGATGGTGAAAGAACGAGATGGGAGGGTGAAAGAGAGGGCTGTGGTAAAGAAAGTGAGCTATATAGTCTCATTGAAGAAATTGTGCCAGCCCTAAGGCTTTCTCTTCATGCCCACTGAACTAGAAGACCCGTCTCTCCTGTGGTTGAGGGCTGTGTTAGAGTCAGGAAGAGGGCTGGGGGTCAATGTATCTTCAGTCTGTAGCTTTTGAAGAAGAGGTGTTAAATGGCAACACCGTAGGAGTAGGCAGGTTTTTACCAGAATGCAACTTCCTGACCTATGACCTTCAGACAGCCCTGTAGCATCGCCTCACGTCTTGCTGCTCTCTGACCACTTTGACTTGACAGAGCATATTGATAGCTGTACATAGAAATGTAGCTGTAATAAAGAGTATACTTCATTTAATAAAATAAAATAAAGTATTCCCCTGCCATCATAGGACTCTACTGCTTCAACACAACAAACAGAGAGCCCTCGTTCTCTCCAGGAGGGAAAGCAAAAAGGGTTAAGCTTAAAAAGTAATTTGTGATTCCTGACATAAATTGTCACAATTGCCAAAACAACAAACTAAACACAAAATAAACCATCAAGATGGCAAAAGCTGGTGACAAAATCCGTTGCTCTGTTGCTAGGAATATAAATATAATATATGCTAGGAATGATGTATCATAAATCAACAAAATAGCAGCATGTTTTTTGGTATCCATGACGAGAAGAGTTTGTTAAGCGTTTTAACTATTAAATACAGATGAAGTGATTCACAAACGCACTCATTATTCCCACACACAAGGGCTTAATTAATCAAAACACACTCCACCGCCCCCTCGCCACGCGGTTAGCCTAGCCTGCTAACCAGCGATGGGTGTCAGCATGCAGATGGCTGGGGGGGCGGCGCGGTGCGGAGCTATTTGGAGCCCTCCGCAGCGTGGGCAGGAAGTGCTCTGAAGCCCCGCAGGAAGCTGATGAGTGTGTTGTCATGTGAGCGAGATGGGCCTGTTCAGACTGGTATGAGCAGACAGAGAGAGAGAGAAAGAGTGAGAGAGAGAGAGAGAGAGAGAGTGGGGGAAAGGGAGAGAGGGGGAAAGAGAGAGGGAGTGGGGGAGAGAGAGAAAGAGCGAGAGAGTGGGAGAGAGAGAGCGGGAGAGGGAGAACTAATCAAACTATCAGCTCAATATTGGTGTAGTTGTGTACTTGTGTTCACGTTTCCTAGTTGTGTGCGTCTTTACCAATATATTGATGCTCATGTTAACCAAGTTATTGATGTATAGGCAATTTTTTTGAAATTAATTTAATGGTAAGGTCTGACCCTTATTCCTAACACTAATGCATTTATCATAACCCTAATTACGATGCTTATCATGCATATTACTGCATTAACTAATGTTAATGAATAGTTCATAATGTTAATGCACCTCTTATGGTTAACGGGTGCATGGATTCATATCTCAGTCAGATGTGGGAATGTTTCTGTTTGTTAAAGGACTAGTTTGGAATTTTGGACATGGGACCTCATTTCGAGGTGAGCCAGTGTGTTATTTATCATTGGAGACGTTTTCAACCCATTTTGTTCAGTCCTTCTAATTGCAGAGTTCACTGGTGCTAGGCTAGCAAGTCAACGATAACTGCTAGCCTGTCAATAAAAACAGTCTTACCCACTCTTCAGTACACCCGAGGCAAACGCCAGACCCGATGTAAATGTCTGTGTTGATAAAATCATTTTAGAAATAAAGCCAACCTTGCATGGCATTGCATTTCAGTGTCTCAGCAGCAGCGTTATACTTCCAGGTAGTAGGCTACAGCAGCGGCGGACTAATATAACTTAGGTTACCATGGTAAAATTCTACTGCTGCTGAGAAACGAGTCCCTCAAACTGCGATGATTCATACGATGCGAGGGCGTAAGGTTAAGGTGATGGCATAAGGTTTCGTAGGTTAGAGTAAACAAAGGTAACATGTTACATGAAGGTGTAGGATGTTAATATATCATTAATATAGATAGGGTGAGATGAGTTACATTAAGGTAAAGCTTACTTGGTAAATCTCTACACCAAGGGGCATCTCCCCAAAATGGACGCACGTCAGAACCATAAATGCAAGCACCACCTTAATGACCGTGGGCGTGGCAGCGGCTCCATTCGGCCCAGAAGTGTAGTTCAATCTTTATTGTGTTGTGTTGAGTGTGTCAATTGTTGTGATGGATAGAGCAAGTTCAGAACTTCACTCCCAAAACAACCAAACCAAACTTGAAGTCCTTAAGGAGTGAGACTTGGCAGGCAACTCCTCTGAGACTGAGTTTTTGTGCTAAGTCACAGTTTGCAAAGAATATAGGAGTACACACACACACACATTTACATAAATGCACATACAAATAAATAGCGAGCAGTGGAGAGAAAGAGAGATAGAAAAAGAAGTGATACAGAGATAGGGAAAAGGAGAGCCAGAGCAATAGAGAGAAAGATCCAGAAACATATATATATAGTATTCAGTAGTAAGAGTTTGCATAGTCACATAGTTCCTCTTGGGAACTATGGGGGAAAAATGTCAGTTATTTTGCTTTGTTGAGAATGCTGCGTATTAGAAACCCAGCAGCCACGGATTATTTATCCTTTACCACTCCTCCTCCTACCACTCCTCCTCCACTATTTCCTCCCCCTACACCCACTCCTCCTCCTCCACCCACCCACTCCTCCTCCTCCACCCACTCCTCCACCCTTCCCTCCTCCACCCCTTCCTCCTCCTCTGCTCCTCCACACATCATCATGCTGTTCCCATCTCTTTATCCTCATAATCACACTATTCCCCGGAGATGTTGGGAGCCCGGTGTAAGGGAGGTGCTGTCAGTGCGCCTCCTCCGAGAGGGAGGTGCTCACAGGTTCCCCTGCGTCTCTCTGTTGACTCCGTGCTGCATCTGAGCCAAGCTGTGCTTTGGATTGTTGTTACAAACAAGTAGCTACCGCAAAAACTGAACCAACTTCTCTGCAATTTTTAGAATAGATATTTTCTACTCTTGTGCAACACGTGACTCAAGCTGCTCAGGTACAGAATGAATGCTTCCATTGTCTCATCCTCATTGACTACCCTCCCTCCTTGGTCCTTCTGCTTAAGCAGGGCATGGTTGATGGTTAGAATCCTCTTCCACCTCAAACCAATCCACCCTTAGTCTATCTCAGGCCTATCTGAGGAACATGCTCTGAGCTCCTTAGGAATAAAACTGGCTCCAGTCTTAATGTGGAGGGAAAATTGTAATTCTCTGCCTCACGCTGAATTGGTAATGTAGCCTGTTTGCTGTCCTTCTATGCCACTGGCTCCCAGTGAAACAAACAATTGATTTTAAGATACTTCTTATTGTTTTTAAATCACTCAATGGCTAAGCCCCATCTTATATCTCTAACATGATCACTGTATACACTCCAGCCAGATGCCTACGGTCATCAAGTAAAGGTCTTCTCGCAATCCCTTAGATCTTAGATCTTCTAAATCTGTGAATTCATTTAAAAGCAGACAAAAAATGTCAGGTCTTTCCTAATACGTGTGCTGATTGTATTTCCTTTTATTAGGTATTCACAGAGTATCTGTGGATACCTATTGTTATTGCCCTGGATGGGTATTATTTTAATTTTTCAAATTGGGGGGATCAGTAGTCAGCCCGGACACTTAGATTCTATTAGCGTCTTTCGCCGATTGGCCTGTAGGGGGCACTGTGACTTCCGGTCAACTTTGAAACATCAGCCCCGCCCCCCTGATTGACGAACATTTCTGGAATTTGGTGTACATGCCTTATTTTGCATGCTGAACATTATATCCTCTTGGGACCATAATGTCCGTCTGGATTTTTTTCTGTACAGTGAAAATGTATGAAAATATATAACAAACTTCTCCTCATAAACACCAAAACATTGGGGGCCACAATTTGGCACACGTGCTCTATGGACAACAGTGATTAAAATTTGTGTCTCCCATTTTGAAAAAATAAAAAATGGCCGACTTATAAGGAAGTGAAACAAATGCAAAATTAATTCATTCACAATCGCTTTTCAGAATGAGCAACAGCTATAAAACTTATATCGAGTGTAGGTGCATGGTCTGTCAACGAGTGTGCAAAGATTCGAGGAAATTAGTAAAGAAATGACTTTGCAGGGTCAATTTTAAGTTATGCTAAGCTAACCACTAACAGACAAAAACGACCACAAGTCCGCTTAGGAAGGTAGTGCGAGCTTTAAACTTACCACACACATAGAGGGTCCCTCCTTCGACGTCTCTGCAAAGTTTTGGGGTAATCGCTTATTCCATGATGTCACAGTCTCAATTTAAGTATTTGCTTCTGAACCAATTACTCTTAGTTCTAAAGCATTTTACACCACAACGCCACTAGATGGTGCCAAAATCCACATGAATGTCCTCTGCTATTAATAGGGTGTCTGTCTTAATGAATGTGTGCCTTTATGTGTCTGTGTTTGCCAATGCTTGTCTGTTTGTTCTATGTGTGTCAGCCTGTGTGTGTTTGTGTTCTCTATGCTGTGTGTGTGTGTGTGTGTGTGTGTGTGTGCATGCACCTGTGTGTGTGTGTGTGTGTTTGGGAAATGCATTCAGTGGGCGGTGTGTGTTGCGGGCGGTTCGTGCGGTAGGCTTTGCCTGAGGTAGGCGGTGTGTGGACTGTGAATACCTAGGATTTTCTTCAGAAAATGCTAGGTGTCCGACATGCCTAGTTGATTTTATTTCCTTTTTATTATCATTGTGTTATCCTTTTATGTTATCATGTTATTACCATTACCAGTTAACTTGAATGTATACATAATTTGATTTGATTTATTTATTACTTAATGCCTATTTAAACCACCCTAGTGTTTTTCTAAGTTTCTCCAAAAAGCACATTGGGTCTGTGTATACCATATGAAATGTGCTATACATAAATAATTAGCTCACAGTGTTAACAAACCCTCAAGGATCCATCATGCAAGTATTTACTGAAGTAGAGGAGGTCTAAATAAAATTGACAAATGCCAGGGGGAAATTTGTCTACGGCGGATTTTAAAGTCTGTTGAGGATCACACCTATTCTTGAGGACATGAAAAGGAGTCGCCAAGGAAGCGAAAAAGAGAATTGAAATGACAACGCGACAGGAAATATGCCATGTTAAGCTTGGCATGAAACGGCCACCGTAGGAGTTAAATGCGCTCGGAATGGGGGGGGCTAGAAAGTAATATTAAGTTTGTTGTCATATAGAATTTCACCTCTAGATGGGAGAAGCAATTACACAGTGGGGCTTTACTGTAAGCAGTGTGAGGTGTAGTGTAGATGTAGTCTGTGTTGTGTGGTGCATATTGTGTACGGTTTGCTATGTGTTGTTTTGATTGTATTGCTTGGTGTGTGAACGGGTGGATGTGTTTTGTGGGTCTGTGGTGGTTTGTTATTTGAAAGATTTCTGGAATATTTTTGCGGAACAAAGAATGCCTGCTGCCTGAGAAAAAAGGAAACATTTTAATGATCTCTCACTATCTACCATGCTCTCTCGCTCTCTCTCTCTGCCTCTCTGTGTCCCTCTCTCTTTCTCATCCACCATCTAACCTTCTCTGTGATGGCATCACCCAGTTAGAAGTTGTTTGTGTATTCAGCTGTTGCTATTAGTTACCGCTATTCGTTAGCGCTCTCCCAGTCTTGATGGCTTCCATCGGGTGATTTCATTGTTACCCCTGATGAGATGTTCTGTACAACAGATCAATGAATTCCATGACATTACATTTTTCACCAAAGCAACCCACAATAATTACATTTACTTAACTGAATGCACAAATTGAACACATTTAATGTGCTGAATGAGTGCATTCAGTGTTAAACAAATTATTCAACATTTCACGCTTACAACACATGATGTGATTAAAATAAAATAATAAAAACACATTTTGTATTACGGGAATGTTTGTTAATCAAACAATATGTTGAATGTAATAAGAATCTTTATGATGTATAAAACAATGTTACCGTAATTTCCGGACTATTAAGCGCACCTGAATTTAAGCCGCATCCACTGAATTTTTTAAAAATATGTATTTTTAACATAAATAAGCCGCACGTGTATATAAGCCGCAGGTGTTTAAGCGCACCTGAAAAATAATCTGCAACCGCTGAATTTTTTAAATACCGTAAACTGAACATAAATAAGCCGTGTCTTTAACGTGCCGAACTCCCGTGCAGCAGCTCTATTGCCTTTACCCACAGCAAGATCGATCGCCTTCAACTTGAAGGTTGCATCGTATGCATTTTTGCGTGTCTTTGTCATGATGAGGGTGACGAGATGACTACCATTATCAGAAAGATAGGTGGGCGAGGGGTACAGACCACTCTACCTCCGTCTCCTTTTAAAAAAGTCACAGCTGCGCGCGTACAAACTATATCGCAAAA
>JAOPJJ010000114.1:43533-55447 GCA_027122795.1 Enchelyopus cimbrius | reverse complement strand
CCTCATGATGACGGTACACACACCTCCTCACAGGGTCAGTGTACACACACCTCATGATGACGGTACACACACCTCCTCAAGGGGTCAGTGTACACACACCTCCTCAAGGGGTCAGTGTACACACACCTCATGATGATGGTACACACACCTCCTCACAGGGTCAGTGTACACACACCTCATGATGACGGTACACACACCTCCTCACAGGGTCAGTGTACACACACCTCATGATGACGGTACACACACCTCCTCAAGGGGTCAGTGTACACACACCTCCTCAAGGGGTCAGTGTACACACACCTCATGATGATGGTACACACACCTCCTCAAGGGGTCAGTGTACACACACCTCATGATGATGGTACACACACCTCCTCAAGGGGTCAGTGTACACACACCTCATGATGACGGTACACACACCTCACAGGGTCACCTCCTCACCGCTAGCGACCAACATGGCATGGGCAGGGCACACTCTAGACTCGGAACAGACTTTTTTTTTACATGTAACATGTAACATGTTGACATGTAACGAACGCAAACACGTGATTTCAGGAAGATCTCCGACGGCGCCGTGAGGAGGAGGGCCGGCAGTTGGATCTAAACACGTCCCTTCGGCTCCGCAAGCTCTCCCAGAACCCGCACGTGGGGATCGACAACCCCACCTTCCTGCAGGACTCCCACGCGTCCCAGCAGCCCCCACTGGGGAGCCAGCAGGCCCAGACCGTGTTGGGTAAGGACCTGAACTAACCCTAACCCAGACCGTGTTGGGTAAGGACCTGGACTAACCCTAACCCAGACCCTAACCCAGACTGTGTTGGGTAAGGACCTGGACTTACCCAGACCCTTACCCAGGCCGTGTTGGGTTAGGGTCTCGGTTAGGACCCAGCCCACCGTGGGATGGGTCCCACAACAGGAGAACCCTAACACATGTCCTTCAGACCAGTGGAACTGGTGTGAGGCGGGTCTGACACAGAACAGCAAAGATGGAGAAACAAAGTCCAATGAAAGTGAGCTAAAGTATGCTGGACGGGCTTTGGGTCGTCTAATTCCTCACGGAGGAGGAGAAGGTGGCAAGTTAATTAAAACTGTGGGAGTGCCTTGAGACGAGTCCACATGCCTGGTGGAGAGGAGCGCCAGACATCGTTCCTCCTGCTGCCACGTCTCCCCCCCCACCTCGCTCTGCTCGGTGTCAACACACAGCCTCTCCCAGATGGGTTTTGATCTCTGGAGCAGGTAGAGCACACGCTAGGCCTTCTCCTGCACGCTGGTCTCAGCTCCTCTCTCTGGTGTGTTCCTCAGAGCTGGAGGAGATGCTGCTGTCCCTCCAGCAGGTGCAGAGCTGCCTGTCAGACCCTCAGAGCCAGAGCGACCTGGACCTGGTGCTGGCGCTGCTCCTCAAGGTAACTCCTCCCTGTGACCTCTGACCTGACCCCTGGGTTGGACCCCTCCTCCCTGTGACCTCTGACCTGACCCCTGGGTTGGACCCCTCCTCCATGTGACTTCTGACCTGACCCCTCCTTCCTGTGACCTGACCCCTGGGTTTGACCCCTCCTCCCTGTGACCTCTGACCTGACCCCTGGGTTTGACACCTCCTCCCTCTACAGGCGGACTTCCAGTCTGCGCTCCGGATCCACAACTCTGTGGCCGGCGCCATGCACCGTCCCTCACCCCCATACCCACACACACAGCACGCACTGCAGCTCGCCATGGAGGTAACGCACACACACAGACACACACACACACACATATGAAATGCTGCCAATACAATGTTTGCAATGTTTGACCAGAATAAGAAGAGTTTAGACCAATGAAAGGAGAGATGGACTCTGTTAGGTTGTGATTGTTTTGTTTCTACTGCTCACAGGTAGAGGCTTTGGTCCGGTCCAGTCACAATAAAGACGGCTTGGAGCTGCAGAGTCTGCTTTCAGACACGCATGTGCAGGTAAGTACTGCCTGCCTCACTCACTCCCTCCTGTGTAACAGCATGTTACGTCCCTTGTAACAGCGTGTTGCATCACATGTAACAGCGCGTTGCGTCCCGTGTAACATTGTGTTGTACGCTGTGTAACAGCGTGTTGCGTCCCATGCTACAGCGTGTTACGTCCCGTGTAACAGCGTGTCGTGTGCCGCTGTGTGCAGGCTCTGCTGCTGGCCCATGACGGCGCGGCCCAGAGGGAGATGCAGCTGGAGCCGGTGTCTCCCCTGGGGGAGACAGTGTCCCCCCCAGGGGAGACGCTCAGCCAGTGGGGCGGGGAGACGGTGAAGATCGTGCGCATTGAGAAGGCCAGGGACATTCCGCTGGTAAGACCTCACCCTCACCGGTCAACACACTGGACCAGCAGATCCGGGTGCAGGGCTGCATAGTGAGGCGTGATTGGTCCCAACACAGGGCCTTTGGGTGACCGCCCTCACTCATTGGATGAATTTCAAGCTAAATATATCATGAGTATATCTCCTGGACGGATGGATACCCTAACCCTTTACTCATTCCAGGGAAAGTCAAAACTAATGCCGTTGTTTTAACATAAGATAAACAGAGAGAGACGGTGGCCTGTTACCGCGGTGACGTCTGACCTCTGACCCGGTGTGCTCCCCCAGGGCGCCACTGTGCGTAACGACATGGACAGCGTGGTGATCAGCCGCGTGGTGCGGGGCGGCGCGGCGGAGCGCAGCGGCCTGCTGGCGGTAGGAGACGAGATCCTGGAGATCAACGGGGTGGAGATCCGGGGAAAAGACGTCAACCAGGTGTTTGATATCCTGGTGAGACACATACATGTTACTATACATCATACATGTGTTACCATACATGTGTTAGAGGTCATACATACATCCTACAAGTGTTACCGTACAACATACATGTGTTACATACATCATACATGTGTTACCATACATCCTACAAGTGTTACCGTACAACATACATGTGTTACTGTACAACATACATGTGTTACCATACATCCTACAAGTGTTACCGTACAACATACATGTGTTACTGTACAACATACATGTGTTACCATACAACATACATGTGTTACTGGTGTGTGAATGATTGTATGAATGGGTGAATGTGAGGTAGTAATTGTCGTGCTTTGGATAAAAGCGCTTCATAAATGCAGTCCATTTACATGTTGACCTCACACTACTACGATGGAAACATCATTTGATAATGTTACCAATACTAAATATAATTGTACTATACTGAGTGCTCTATGTTCACATGTTCCCATTTGAAGCTCTAGAGTGTAAGCCTTTGTTTTTGAAGACAAAACGAAAGTGTGTGTGTGTCTGCGTGTCTCTGCGTGTGTCACAGGCGGACATGCATGGCGTGCTGACCTTTGTGCTGATTCCCAGTAGTGAAGTCAAGCCTCCTGCGATAAAGGAGACGGTGGTGAGTTTGAGAACCGGCTTGCGGTCCAGAAGTCGACCTGGAGGCCAGAGGCTCGCCCCAATGACCCCTGTGTGCTCTCCTCCGAGCAGGTTCACGTGAAGGCCCACTTTGACTACGACCCGTCAGACGACCCCTACGTACCCTGCAGAGAGCTTGGGCTCTCCTTCCAGAAGGGAGACATCCTGCACATCATCAGCCAGACGGACCCCAACTGGTGGCAGGCTTACCGGGACGGGGACGAGGAGAACCAGCCGCTGGCTGGACTGGTACCCGGTACGGCCCAGACCATCCTGATGGGCCTCCTCTGAATGCTGTGGTGCAATATGAGTTCATGCTCAAGAGGGAGCCGTAGATTCCTACCAGAGTATTCTCTGAGGGCTTATGAACGGCTACCATCATCTGAACAAGGCCGGTAGAGACGGGGCCAAACGTGTGTTTGTCTCTAGGTCACCAGAACAATCTCACCGTAGGGTTTGTGTTTTTGCGTTTAATCAGGCAAAAGTTTCCAGCAGCAGAGAGAGGCGATGAAGCAGACGATCGAGGAAGACAAGGAACCGGAGAAGTCCGGTTGGTTTGGAAGCCACCTGACTGTTTCAAATGTTGAATATAATTCATAGTATTGTTAAGTAAGGGCTCTGTTTTGGGGACCCTACAGGAAAGCTCTGGTGTGCAAAAAAGAACAAGAGAAAGAGGAAGAAGCTGCTGTTCAATGCCCACAAGAACGAAGGTAACAGATTAGTCTAGGTTAGTTAGCCTAAACTAACCTAAAGTAACACAGGGGGCAGCAGTAGCTCAGGGGGTATAGCGGGCTGTTGAGCAACCGGAAGGTTGCCAGTTCCACTCCTCCTAGCGGAGTGTTGAGGTGTCCCTAAACGAGACACCTCACCTCTACCTGTTCCTGACATGCTGGCTGTTGCCTTACATGGTTGACCTTAAAGTCGCTTTGGAGAAAAGCATCTGCTAAATGTAAAATGTAATATGCAGTGAATACTGATGTCATCAATGTTAACAGGATTCGGGATCATTTTATGAGGCTCTCATTGGCCTCCAAAAGTATCTGCTTTCACGCACTTTCTTACCCTCAGACAATGACAATGAAGAAATCCTCACCTATGAGGAGATGGCCCTGTACCATCAGCCAGCCAATAGGAAGCGGCCCATTGCACTGATTGGCCCACAGAGCTGTGGGCAGGCAGAGCTGAAGCAGAGACTGGTCAACAGCCAACCGGAGCGCTTCGCTGGAGCCGTCCCTCGTAAGAGAAACAACCGGATTCTTGACAAGCTTTCACGGTCCAGCCGTTAGTCCTAAACCCAGTGCCTGTTGTCATCCCAGACACCAGCAGGAGCCG
Source organism: Enchelyopus cimbrius (assembly GCA_027122795.1). NCBI lineage: Eukaryota > Metazoa > Chordata > Actinopteri > Gadiformes > Gaidropsaridae > Enchelyopus > Enchelyopus cimbrius. The sequence continues at coordinate 50,710 of JAOPJJ010000114.1, read as the reverse complement.
GCGGGATGGAGAGCTCGGGGCCAGAGACTACCACTTTGTCTCTCGCCAGGCATTTGAAGCTGAATTATCTGCCGGTAATATGCTTTCTACACTACATTACATTTAGATAATGTTATAACAATCTTATGTTATATGTAATGTTATACAGATTCTAACATTAGATAATTCAGGTAAGGGCAATATGCTTTCTACATCTGATTACATTCACTCAGACTGGTACATTTTAATGCACTATTTGTCTCTATCATTTCAATGTTAATCTCGATTGCCTCCTGAATTGCAGGTAAACTGATTGAATCCGGGGAGTTTGAGAAGAACTGGTATGGGACCAGTTCCGACTCTGTGAGACAAGTCATCAACACTGGAAAGATCTGCCTTCTCTGTCTGCACACACAGGTCTGTGTAGTTGCCGTTGTTTTATCCGATCTCTATGGTGAGTTCATTTGTGTTGATGCACATTTCTTTGCCCTTAACTTCTCAGTCTCTGAAGGTCTTAAGGAGTTCGGACCTGAAGCCCTACATCATCTTCATTGCCCCGCCTTCTCAAGAGAGACTGAGGGCCCTCTTGGCCAAGGAAAACAAGAACCCCAAGGTAGCGGTCTGTCTGTCTGGGCGCTTCCATCCTCTCCAACTCCAGAATGTTCTGACTCAGGACGCCCAAATCCCATCAGATGAACGGTCTTAATGCGCCATGGTAAAATCGTAACGCCTCCATTCTCTCACGCTGTGTTTTTCCCCTCAGCCTGAAGAGCTGCGCACGGTCATCGAGAAGGCCCGCGAGATGGAGCAGAGCTGCGGCCACCTGTTTGACGCCGTCATCGTCAACACGGACCAGGACCGGGCCTTCAGCGAGTTGCTGCGCCTTATCAACAAGCTGGACACCGAGCCGCAGTGGGTCCCCTGCTCCTGGCTGCGGTGATCCCCCTCCAACCCCCCCCCCTGAGCAGCTCTTCTACCAGACCCTGTACAGGGCAGAGGACCACCAGACCCCCTGACGTTAGAACATAGCCCAAGGTGACGGCGCCCTCTAGTGATCCTTTGACGCAGCCCCACTGAGAATGGAAGGTGGGGTTCAGAAGTCTGATCCATTTGAAAGAATACCATTTGATGCAGTGTGTGTTACTTCAAACCAGGCCTTTGACAGTGAGCGGTCATGTTCATAGTGACCACATTCTGGAATTGCCCTTGGATCTGGGTCGTACTAGGACAACCTCTTCCAATGAGCCTCGTCTCCAGTGAGCAGTGAAGCCTTATTATTAACTCTGCCTCTCTCCCATAACGGTTTTCACATCGTCACACAAATATTGATTTGATCAAAGTCAATGCCTTTAGTATTGCCTCTCTACGCCTATTTTAGATGCATAGACGTCTTACAAAGTATTCTGTGTAAAAATCCAATTGCTTTTAAAATAATTTTAGTCATTACACCTGTGCCCTGGTTAATTCCAAGTGGATTGATTTGTCTCTGAAGGCCCGGTGGTGAGGGTCTGAACTGACCACTGGGTGGCAGGACCGTTCTGTTGTTTTGGTGCATTTGCTTTGTGGCATGAAGCAGTAGTGCTCCTCACCCGCCTTACACTACTCCCCGAGGGCCTGGACACCCTTTTCTGGACCTGATGCCATCCTCCTACTACACAGCCCATCTGGCTCGACTGACACGCTTGTGTCCACGCCGAGTCCCTGTGGAGATTCTGCCTCTGGCAGACGGTCTGTTTGCCTTGAGCAGTTGTTTGTCTTATTCTGCAATATTCCTCTTCCTTCATATCACGGCCGCAGCCCCTCCTTCCACTAAACACGGATACGGTTCACATGGGGAGGGGAGTAGTACGTTTTAGATCATCATTATATTTTGGGAGTTTGTATGCATGTGTGAAAGTGTGTGTGGGTTTGTCCTGTGGAAAGGTGAACGTGTGCGTCAGTGTTTGTGTCTCTGAAGAAGTTAAAGTATTACCTGAAATAGATCTGACACCTTATCACTGTTGTAATCACTGTGTAGAGCATTTATATATTTCTAATAATGAAAATAGATTTATGAAGTTCTGTTATGCACCAATAGGACGCTGGCTCCGCCTCCTGGCTGCTTGTGGTCCAGATGGCACAGGGAGGTTGGGCTGAGTGGAGTTTAGCTGTATTGAATGTAAAGTTGATCATTAAAATCACGTTGTCTTTATTGGACATCACTTACTTTTTTCTATGAATATTCACAAAATAAATAGATGATTGCTAGTAAAGCTGATTTCATTGCATTTACTTGTTGACATTTGGGTGTCTTGTCTTTTCGATAGGCGGTTGATCGAGTATGACTTTTAGCTCCATGTAAAGGGTAGACATACAGAGTATATATGGACGCCTGAGAATGTGCTGTGATGAAGCACCGCTTGCAACAGTATTTAACAACCTAAGTGAAGACGAGGACTGGATACCTTGTCTCAAAACAAGCTGTGATCTCACTTTAATAAGAGGAGCCTCAGTAGACCTCATCTACAGCATAGCTCATTACACTCCAGGGGGAAAAAGAGTTGCCAATCTTTGTAGATAATAACTGGCTTAACCTAGTGCCACCTGTGTACACAAGGGGTAGTATTGCGTTTCAAACCACATATGTTCTTAAATGATCACATTCATCTGATCTTTCCTCACGAACCGCTAGCTGCCCGCCCCATAAGCAGGCCTACTAAACAAATGTTATTTGTAAACATTGGCAGAATCGCTGATACAATCTTTAAAGGTTGTATCAGCGATTCTTTACTGTTCAGTAATACCATTTGTTTTTATGTACAATCTCGGAGCATAGGCTGCCTACAGAGACGCGTTTTTTTGTTGGCCTGCTTATGGGCCGGGCAGTCAGCGTATCCAGGAGCGCTACCACGGGGTGGCCAGGGGGCCAGGGCCACTGTGCCACGAACTCTGGCAACCCCACTGGCAGGCGCGTAGATTACGGGGGGGCGGTGGGGATGCGTACCTACCAGATTCGTCATGACTTATTTTGTACCCACCACTTTTTCCCAAAACGTCGTGCTAAATTTAGTTGAAAAAAAATTAAGTTCTCAACAGTTCTGAAGCCGTCGTAGCCTATGATATCGTAGCGACATTAACGTCAAAACAATAGACGGCGCCAATACGATAATGAAATGTTTTTTAGAGCTCAGCAGCACAGAAATTAAGGTTTTTGGAAAAGTTGTCAGCCCTGAGTTAGCCTATTTAAACAAGAAATATTAGATTCGTCACTTCGTATTCCCTCCAACTGCCAGTTGCTGACTGCAGTCAGTGCAAGAAGCGGGTGTGAGCCACGGGCCTCAGCAGCACCTCAACAGTTTTCCATTCCATTGTCGGTGAGACTGAAACGACTATTAACTTACGTTTGTCATACTATTAATGACTTAATGTACATCAAATTAAAGTATGTTTTCAGTTGACATTTCAGTCTAACTCAACGTTTCTGAGTGAAGCTTCTACAGTATCGAGTTCAGGTTAGCTCAAATGAACGTTAGCAGTTCTAAGCGGGAAAGTTAGCTTACCAGCTACAACTAGTAGCTGGCATGTGTCAATGTGCAGACGATGAAGAGAAAGTCGCCGGACATCGTTTCTTTTCTTTTTTTTCAAGAAAAAAAGTTGTAGAACAGAGGAGACAAGGGAGCAGCATAAGGTTGATGATGGTGATGGTGATGGTGAGGATGAAGATGAAAATGAGAATCGGAAAGCACTTCAAGATGACCACCGGGATGAGGCAGAGCAAGCCAGGCAGTGATCCTGTCAGAGCAGGGGCAGGCTGCGTCAGTGACGGTTCCTGGAACAGCAGGTGAAGTTCATTTAAGTCACGTTATGGTAGACACTACCGTCATTTTATATGTGTTTATTAGCATTTTTGCTTGTTTGGGTTCGTAAGAACAAACCCCTATGCGCAAATGAAAGGGGTTTCAGGAATCATAAGAAATGATACCCCTCAATAGTTAATTAACTGGTCAAGAGTTAATTAACTGTGTGTGTGTGTGTGTGTGTGTGTGTGTGTGTGTGAGTGAGTGAGAGAGAGAGTGAAAATACTTGCATAATATAATTGGTTGGTTGTGAGTAGGCTTGAAAAGGTATCCTTTTTTATTTATTTATTTTAAAACATGGCCGATTCTTTATTTGTGCACTAATAAAGCTTTGTGGAAAATAATTGGGCTGTATACTGTTTTAAATATGAACAGATATAATACATTAAATCCTGATTCTGTAGGACTCCAGGTTAACTGTTCCAAGTGAAGTGGTAAACAGCATGCTACATTGAGTTGTTTTGACCATTTATTATTATGATTATTATTATTGTGCCACCAGCAGCGCTACGCGATTAGCGGCATGCGATGCGATGATTTTCCCGCCATTCTTACTGGATCTACCATGTCATAGGGTGATCAAAACTTTGTTCTGCCACGTCTCGAGGATTAACTCTTTTAGTCATTAAACCTGTGCTGGTGGCAGTTACCATAAAACAATGGTATCATCCTTTCCAATAGGATTAAAACAATTAAACCATCAAATTCTTCCACTTGCAGTGACCAGACCGGCCACACAACGCAGACCAGACCAGCACAACACAGACCAGACAGGCACCACAACGCAGACCAGACCGGCACCACAGAGAAGCTTGAACAGAGCAGCTCTCTGAACATGTGTCAGAGCTTCATAGAGGTAGAGCAGACTAGAGGAATGTTGTGACAGTGTGGAAAAAGCTCAGTGATGCAGTTGGGCTGCTAGACCATATTTAAGGTAATCTTTCAGTCACACACTGACACAAACACAAAGTGTTGCTTGACATTATGACTGAACCAACACGGCGTGTAGTGCACTTCATATACAGCATCATTATAACGCTCACGCACAACGTATTTTAGAAATAAGTAAACGAGTTGGCAATATTCATGGGTAATACCTTTGGCTATACCTAGTGCTACCTGTGTACACAAGGGCGATGTATAGTGTTTCCAACCACAGATGTGCATTAAAATACAAGCAAATGCTTTGTATATGGATTATTTGTCCATGTGCTGAAAAACAGTTTGTGTATAGCATCACCAGAGGGAAGATATGTTTACCAAATATGCTGTTTGGCCATTATTTCTGGTGAACAACCTTGCACATCCCACAGTATGCATTCTGTCCCCACGTGCTGAAGTACAGAGGGTGTCGCTGAAATCACTCAATGTGTGAACAGAGAACATCAGCTTGCTTCTAGTCATAGATCACCGGCCCCCACTGAGGTCATAATTTGTGAATGAATGTATCCCTCTCGAATATCAATATCAGCAGCAGCATAGTGTGACGGTGCACTGATCAGAGCAGATTAATATCGAGTGTGGATGAAGATTGACAATTTGAAAATATGAAAATTCCGACGAGGATGGGATTCGAACCCACGCGTGCAGAGCACAATGGATTAGCAGTCCATCGCCTTAACCACTCGGCCACCTCGTCTTCTATACCCATATATATGGTCTTCAGTTTCACGACCATTCTGACTGGATCTACCATGTTGTAGGATGATCAAAACTGTTCTGCCACATCTCAAGGATGAACTCTACCTTAGTTTAATATCCTTACACTCCTATACTCCCTAAATCGAGTTGGTCGTGCAGGATCACTGGCCTACCACAGTGCAGGATCACAGGCATATCACAGTGCAGGACCACAGTGCAGAATTACATACCTATTACAGTGCAGGATCACAGGCATATCATAATGCAGGATCAATGGCCTATCACAGTGCAGGATCATTGGCCTATCACAGTGCAGGATCACTGGCCTATCACAGTGCAGGATCACAGGCCTATCACAGTGCATGATCACTGGCCTATCACAGTTCAGGATCACTGGCTTATTACAGTGCAGGATCACTGGCCTATCATAGTGCAGGATCACTGGCCTATCATAGTGCAGGAATATATTACGTGCAGGATCACTAGCCTATCACAGTGCAGGATCACTGGCCTATCATAATGCAGGACCATTAACCAACCAGAATACAGTATCATTTGGCAGTCAAAGAACAACCGATTCATGAAGTTAAACCTTCTTTATTTGACATGACTTTTAGTTGATCGTGTATCAAGTTTTAAAAAAAGAATTATAAAAGTGTGATTGCAACTTGTTTACATTCCGCTAGGAGGTGCAACAGTATCTTAATGTGAAAAGGTTTTACGCTCTTTGAACCAGGAATGCATCATGAACCTTTCAATGCACCTCTCCCGTTGTGTATGTACATTTTATATAAATTACTCACTGTATAGGTACCACCGTGCTGTAGAGGCCTACTCTTTCTCGATAGCAGTGCAGGATGACTTCTTATTTCGAAAGTGCGGTTTTTCAGCGAGTGTAAAACATCGGCCCGTGATTGGCTGTATCATCCGAGAGGCGGGACTGGCAGCCATTTGCTCGGCATTGGCCCCCAGTACCTGTCTGTCAAAACGAGCCTCGCTCGTTCCACTCTTCCTCGTGCGGCACTGGCTATAGAAAGATACGCAACACAAAGGAAATATCATCCAAAGAATCTGCAAACATTTTTTAAAATTAAATATTAGTATCAGTTCACAATAGAATTGAAGTAATCATTCGTGATCTTTTTCCTTTTACAACGGTATGTTCGCTTTACGGTTTGAATCGGATCTCCTTGGCAACACACAACTGTCGTGAGAAGTTTGGACCAACGGTTCTTGGAGTAACTCTTGACCCTAACCCTTCCTCACCCGAACCCTCACTCTGAACCCGAAACCTTTCTCAAGTGGACTAACGGCTCTCCTGCTGGATAGAACTAGCTGTGGTTCTGGTTCTAGTCTGTCCCAGAATCAGAGCTCTAACGCCATGTTTCTGGAGTCCGAAGGGCTTTAGACACCCGAGTGTGAGCTCATGCCGCGAGGACCGGGTACTGGTTCTGTTCCCCGTGGAGCACCGTGACCGGGAACTGGTTCTAATCCCAGTGGAGCCTACACGGTACTGGGCGGCGGTGAGGGTGCAGGAGAATAAGTCACCATGGACATGACCCTATCCGAGCTGCTGGTCCACTTCATGAAGTCTCCATTGGTGGTCTGGGTGAGTTTCGTTATTCATCTCCCCCTCTCTCATTAGTAGATAAATATGTATTGATTGTATTTATTCACATCACTATACTAGACGGGTCGGCACCTGCCGTAAGATAAGAAGA
>JAOPJJ010000113.1:0-13682 GCA_027122795.1 Enchelyopus cimbrius | reverse complement strand
CGGGGTCCCCCCGCGCCCCCCCCCCCCCCCCCCCCCCCGCGCGGGGGGGGGGGGGGGGGGGCCCCCGGGAAGGGGACTGAGGCGGTTTGTCCGGCGCCACGCTGTCTCTGAGCAGGGTCACAACTAGAGCATGTCCAGAGAACAGCTGGCCTCCTCTCCACTGAGCGACCCAGAGACACAGAGAACCAGCAGAACCTGACGGACAGAACCAGCAGAACCTGACGGACAGAACCAGCAGAACCTTGACACCGAGTGACTTCCAGTGAGCGCTCCAGCCCTCTTGAGTGAGAGAGCGGGGAGGAATGTGTTTTGATGGAGTCTCAACACGGCAACAAACTACTTTTAAGTGGGAAAGATACCTCAAATAAACCCAAAACATCTAACCAAAACAACACTTCCTGGTTTCATCGTCAACAATGCGCTGCTTACCGTCAGCATTCATGAGTCAGGAGTCATGCAGAGAATGAAACGGAAATGATTTTCCGTTACAGGTTCCCAAAGCGTTGATGTTCGTTTTATTGCAGGATCAGACGTTTCTCCTGTTCAATTGCCCAGCATGTGTTCAGGGAAGTTCATAGAATGAGCATGCCGCCGTCTAGTGGTGAAGGAAAGAACCCCACCAGGCGCATTGCATGGAATCTCCCACCCAAACCAATAAAGACTTTGTACAAAGTACAAACTTAAATTCCCTCCTCATTAAATATTTAGTAGACACGTTTAATTAGATGTCATACATATTTTGTTTATGTTCAATTGCTTCATAATATTTGTTAATTTGTATTAAGTCCCGATAGCATGTCAGCTAGTGTAAACCGTGGCTGCGGGCCAGCGGGCCAGCCCCCACCTCTCCTCGTGTCCAGGAGCCCAACCGACAGCCACCTCAAGCTCCTGCCCCTGAGCGTTGCTCACTGGACCCCTGGTCACGGCCTTGTCTTACAGGGGGAGGCGGGCTTCGTGGGCCAGGCCGGAGTCATGGGGTTCCCCGGGATGCAGGGACACGAGGGACCCCCCGGCCCCATGGGCCCCAAGGTAAGCACAGGGGCCCGGATCACATGACCTGCTCTTCAGGACCAATCAAATCCTTACCTGGTTGACCCTCCGTTATTTGTCCCTCGTCAGGGGGACTACGGCCAGACAGGGACCCCTGGGGCCAAAGGGATGCGTGTAAGTAATATATTATACATATCATATATAGTGGATATTGTATATATATATATAAATACAATATGAGGTATGATTATTCATTTCTAAATTGCATTCAAGCCTTTCGGTTCAGAAATGAAAGTATAGATACCATTTCCTGTGTTGTTGGGGTCTTCCGGTGAGTCCACTCTCAGGTGGGTCACGGTTGGGTTCAGGACTGATGAGGTCTCCGTGTCTTGCAGGGTCCTCCAGGTCTGGCAGGCTTTCCAGGAAATCCAGGAATACCAGTACGTGCCTGGAGAGCATCTTCACACCCTGACAGTGGTCTGCTCCACCAAGAAAAACAATGTTCACATGTGTGTGTGTGTGTGTGTGTGTCTCTAGGGTATCAACGGACACGACGGCCCTCCAGGGGCTAGAGGAATTCCAGGCTGCAACGGAACTAAAGTAAGGAAAAAGCCCTCATCCCTCATGAGGACGTGTCTCTCATGTTAACATGTGTCTCATATTAACGTGTCCCTCATGAGGACATGTGTCTCTCATGGCTAGTGTCCCTCTCCAATGAGCTGTGCTTGTGTGTTTCCAGGGAGAATCAGGCAGAGATGGCACTGACGGGTTCCCTGGTCTTCATGGACCTCCTGTAAGTACGCTTAATGCAGGCACCCAGCCTGCCCGGTGGAACACGTCTACTGCAGCTGGTCCTCATCTCACCACACACACCCCCCCACAAACATTTGATGCTGGTCCACTTTTGGACCATGTATCTCAAGAGTCTATAAAGAGTCAACGTGTCTAAAGAGTCTATAAATGGAGCTGGACTGGAGACAGCAGAAGGTGTTCAGGGAACACGTCTACGGTGCTGATTGGACAACGTACCTCAAAGACAGTCGTACATTTCTGAACACAGAGGCTCAGCGAGCAGGCTGCGGTGTTTCTTTGTGTTTGTAACATCTCTCCCATCTTATCCTCAGGGGATTCCTGGAATCATAGGCATGAAGGTCAGTCCAACACCTTGAGGTCATCAGGCTTCTGGTGCACATCTTCCAACAGTCAAACTGCAAAGACTCATTTTACTGCTAAGTCTACTGCTAACAGTCGGCTTACAGTCAGTAAACTTGTTACAGGCGATATACAGGTAACAGTCAGTGTACTGGTAACAGTGGGTACACTGGTTGTACTGACTGGTTGATGATTCCCAGGGGGATCCGGGCGGAGTGATTGGCATTGTTCCGGTGAAAGGAGACAGAGGATTGCCTGGAACGTCCGGACTTGCTGTACGTTCGTACACACACACTGTGACTCTTTATCTATGTCTGTGTGTATTATTTAATAAGTGCTGTGTGTGAGTATTAGAAGTGGATCCATAACTGTATCCATAACCCCCCCCCTCCACCCGACCAGGGGCCCAACGGACCCCCAGGACCCATCGGGCCTGACGGACCACACGGGTATGAAGGGCCCAGGGTAAGTCTCAGAACACCTCCACTGTGTTCATTCATCATGTGTTCATTACTCATGTGATCTCATCTCAAATCCACTGCACACATCCCTGCTGGAGAACCTCCACTAGAACCACGGTTCTGCTGGAGAACCGTGGTTCAGCAGATGTCATGAGCAGTCTTCTTGAGTGGTTGATGTTGTGTAGCCTAGCGGTGTAGCACACTGACCTGGCGATGTTTCCCTCAGGGAAATCCTGGACCTCCTGGCCCTCAAGGAGAGAAGGTACTGAACGCTGCAGGTCCCTTCATGATCCACACTTAAAGGCTGACCAATCACAGCCCTGCACGATGCTAACCAGGAGCTGCTGTGTGTGTTGTGTTCCTGCAGGGAGACCGTCTGTCCTTCCAGAGCGAGAAAGGAGACAAGGTGAGGAACATCAATCCTTTCTTCTGAGGACTTCTACTCAGGTGTGACCACAGGTGGGGGGATGTTCCTCTGCCTTGTCTTCTCACGGTTCCCTTCACCTCTCAGGGAGACCGAGGGTTTCGGGGTCCACCCGGACCACCTGGACCTCCGGCCCAAGAACAGGGGGGGCCCGGTACCATCGAACAGGTCAATATACAAACCGTGGCATGATGGTTGGATGAAGGATGAATGATGGACGGATGAATTCCTTGGTGGACGGATGAAGAAGACTGTTTTCTTGACTTATTTGAACTTTTGCTGCAGGGAGAAAGAGGAGCAAAAGGAGAGCCCGGTGATAAAGTCAGTCACTTCAAAATAAAAGTACTTTCGGAAAATATTCAGTTCTCTGTCACAGAAAATCCTCACACCTCATGTTGTCACCGATTGTGCTTGGCAGGGTTTCTGCGTTCCACACCTCAATGGGATGAAGGGTGAGCAGGGCCCCGCAGGACCTAGGGTGAGTAGTCCGGGTTCAGGAGTGAACCACGTGCACCTTCAAACGTGAGCAACAGATTAAGAAAAACAGACACAAGATAAAACCTCTTTGGTTGAGGGCTATCGTTAATAGTTTCCTGTATCGTAGTTTGTACATTGGTTCTAAAACAAATACTTCCGTTTCATAGTATTTTGATCTTGGTATTTTCTCTTTGCTCTCCAGGGAAAGCCTGGGAAAGATGGCGACGAAGGGCTGAGGGTGAATATGCTGCTCGTGTTTCTGTATTAACGCCCTTCGTGTTCAGCGCCTGTAAGCTAACAGCATGTGTGTCTGTACATGTCTCTGTCTCACAGGGAGAACGCGGCTTCTCTGGAACATCTGGGCTGAGCGGATACCCGGTAATTCATTCATAACTCATTCATCTACACAACAAATAGCCTACCGGTAGAAAGAGGGCCAATGTTCCTCACCGGTGACGGACTGATTTCTGTCTCTGCTTTCAGGGTGAAAAGGGAGAAAAGGGACCACCAGGATACGTGAGTTTTCCTCGTCCCGTTCACTTATCTCTCTCTGCCTCAGATCAAACCTAGCATGGCCACCGCCAGCCTACCGCTCAATTTTCTTTTGCCTTCAGTAGCGGTCTGGGTTTGCTGCATAGATTTAGAATAATCAGGCCTTAGGTTTTCTCCCGGCAAAAATGTGCCGGTCCAATCAGCGAACAGAGCGAGTGTATTGATTATATATCCAATAGATCCAATAGTTTTAAACTTCAACAGACACCCGCCTCCCAGTGAGTTAACGTGTTTCAATTGAGCGATTCCAAACTCTCTGTATGAATAAAATTAAATACGATGGTCTGGTTGGACCAGGCTCGATCAAGCCCTCACCCTAGCTCTAAATACGAATTAAGAGCTGCAGTTCTGTCTTGTACCACCAGATGCCGCCTTATCCCTACTCTCTGTAATACGTTTTGAAGTCCAAGACAATTGCCAATTCAACTTCAACAACTCCTGTGTTCTAGCTGCATGTATATATACATATATGTGTGTACTTCACATATATATGTATATGTGAGGTGTGAACACACAGTCAGTTAGTTTAAGCACTGTGTTTGCTGTGTGTAGTATTACACACTTAGTAGGGTTGTAGTTGGTCCTCACACCCTGGTTCTGGTCTGGGGATCCTCAGGGTAGCGGGTCGTCTGGACCTCCTGGACCACCGGGTCTTCCAGGTCCACAGGGAGATAAAGGTAGAGCAGGACACACACACACACACACACACACACACACACACACACACACACACACACACACACACACACACACACAGATGATGGTAAGCTGCGTTTTTGTATATTTTCATTCTGGATTTCATTCATTTGATAACTCATTTCTTGACAGGCTTTACCGGACCACCAGGGGATGCTGGGCTTCCAGGTTAATCCACTCAGTTATTTACAGACATTGATTTGATGTTCATAATAAGATATATCAAATATGTCACTAGGCCTTTCCCATTCTGCATGGATGATCCCGTCTCTAACGAAGGACTACGTATTCCGGTGTGTCTGCAGGCCAGACGTTTGAAGGCCCGAAAGGCGACAAGGGACCAAAAGGAGACACTGGTCCCAAAGGAGACCGGGGTCTGGAGGGGGAGTCTCTCCGCGGACCCCCTGGACAGGACGGGCAGGCCGGGCCCCCCGGAGCCCCAGGACCTGCCAGTACGTATCCTGCCATGCAATCTCTCAAGGTTCCCCAAGGGCTGAAAGTGCCCCCATCTGAGAAGCAGAACCTAACCCACATGTGCCACTGAAGTCACATTTATTGATTGTGTGTGTGTGTGTGTGTGTGCGTGTGTGTTTGTGCGTCACACAGTCGATCCTGGACAGTGTGATGTGGAGAAAGGTGCGCCTGGTCCTACAGGACCCCAAGGCCTTCAAGGAGAGCTGGGACAGAAAGGTAAGGGCAGACCGACAAGCTGCCTGGTCACATGATGACCCTGGTCCATCTGGCCGGAAATCTCTATCATATGTTTACATCCATTCAATCTGCGGGTATATCTCTAATGGCGGTAAAGTCCCTTAGAATCACATTTGCTTTACCACGTGAACTGATTTCTATTTGTGATCAGTGATTGGTTGATCAATCCAGACCTCGTCCTGATAAGTGGACCTGGTTCTCTACTATCTGAGAGGAAAGGCAGGCTCTACGGGTTCATGTGTAGTTTGCCCCGTAAGAACTTCATTCAGTTGTTGACATCGGCGATTTCCATCGGGTCACCACGGTAACCGCGGAACGCTGGACTCTCCCCAGGTGAGAAGGGAGAGACCTGTGTTCAGTGTGAGGCCGACGGACCCCCTGGATCACCTGGGCCAGCCGGACCTAAAGGGATACAAGGTGAGCAGCAACGATCAGCTTTAGAGTGATGGACAAAGAGATTGCCCCATCATCCCGTCCTGTGTGGTCTGGTACTCCTGTCGCCCTAACCATACACAATCTGAACACGTCCTCTTCCTGCGGCAGGGTATCCCGGGCCAGCCGGCTCTAAAGGAGACAAGGGTTCCTCTGGACCTCCTGGCGTCTCTGGAAGCACTGTGAGTGCACATGTTCTCTGTTCTCTCATGTTCTGTCTCACATTAGACCTCATTCCTCTTTCCACCTCCACCTGGAGTATCACGAAAGCAGTACGGAGACCTCCACCAGGAAGTCTCTGAACCAGGTCTCGTTGGTCTACCCCTAGGGTGTGGGTGGTAGTCCTGGTCTGATGGGTGCTCCGGGCGCTGTCGGTGAACCGGGGGATGTCTACGTGGCTCCTGGACTGAAGGGCGACAAAGGACTGGCTGGCACCTCTGGCCCTCCAGGCCTGCCAGGCCTGAACGGACTTCCAGGGAAAGACGGCTTCCCGGGTTCATCTGGTCTCAAGGGTGAACCGGTAGGGACTCAGGGCGAGACATGCCACTACAAACACCAATGATCGCATTTGTTGCTTTTTTTGCACCTCCAAGATTTTGCAACATGTGTGAAGTGTGAATTCAGAGTTTGATGGAACGCTCTCATCTGTGATGCGGCCTGCAGGCCAAGGAAGGCGTCAAGGGAGACCGAGGACTGGATGGCGACCTAGGGCACATCGGAGCCATGGGGGAAAGAGGACCACCTGGGATCCCAGGGGCGGGGCTGCCAGGGCAGACCGGAGACAAGGGCTTGGCTGGAAGTCCAGGAAGACCCGGAATACCAGGTCATCCAGGTAAACCAACGCACCATTAAGACCACACCTACAAACGCCAGCACAGACCTGGCCAGTGAGCACATATCCACTGACTAGAGACTAGAACCTGAGCCACGTGCCTGGCCTGTTGGGGATTAGGACTTGCAACTATTGTGTTAGTTCACACGTTGCAGACATTATCAGTCTGGTCTGATCCAGGACCCATGAGAACCCTGCAGGGACAGGACTGGTGCAGCTGCTGTGTACCGCAGAGGGTCCACTCCTTTATGTCGTGTCCCCCACCAGGCTTGAAAGGAGAACCTGGGAAAGGTGTCAGCGCCCCCGGACCTCAAGGGGTCCCCGGACAGCGAGGACAGGCCGGCCTGCCTGGACTGCAAGGTAGACACATTGAACCATGTCATGTGATGATGTCACATGACACAACGATTCATACTGAAGAGTGAAGGAGGTCGGGCTAACGAGGAGGGCGTGTCTTGTTCCCAGGTGACAGGGGTGTGCACGGAGACCCAGGAATGCCGGGTTTCCCCGGAGCGAAGGGTGATCACGGTCTCCCTGGAATCGGACTTCCGGGTCCACCCGGTCCCAAAGGTAAATCCGGTCCACCATCCAGATTTTCTTCCCGAATACCTTGTCCCGTCCTTAGATCATTATGGTTTTACAAACAAATCATATCGGAAAGATTCCCTAACTGTGATGTGTGGCCTCCAGGATACTCTGGAATCCCAGGAGCTCCGGGAATACCGGGAGAGCAAGGAACATCAGGCAAAGACGGACTCACCGGACAACCTGGGGGGCCTGGTCAGAAGGTGTGTGAGTGCTTGTGTGTGTTTGTTTGTATGTATGTGTGTGTGCGTGTGTGTGAGCTGTAAGATGCTAACTGACTGTACTTGATGACAGGGTGAGCCGGGTCGGGGTCTACCTGGTCCCAAGGGGGCTCAGGGCCCTCAAGGGGGGCCTGGGTTCCCCGGGGAGAGGGGCAGCGTGGGTTTCACTGGGGTCCCGGGACAGGAAGGGGCGACAGGACCACCGGGGGCCCAGGGGGTCAAAGGTGAGGAACTGACCTCATGAGACAAGACCAGGAGAAGGGTATCATCACCAATTCCAGAGTCCCTCACACCCTGCCTCCCCTCCTAGGTACCCCCGGCCCCCCAGGACTCTCAGGGAGGACCGGTCCGCCAGGGGAACCGGGACTCGGACCTCCAGGCCCCCCCGGGCCCCAGGGCCCACAGGGGGAGCCTGGACCGCACGGTGAGTTTGAGACTCAGGGCCCAGCAGCATCGGCACGATGATCTGATGCAGCAGGACCTAATGGGGGTCCTGGTCCTGGTCCATACTGAACTCTGAGTGTGTGTGTGTGTGTGTGTGCAGGCTACGGGGGGGAGAAGGGGGAGAAGGGCTTCCCTGGTCCTCCCGGTCACGACACGCCCGGCGCCCCTGGAGAGAAGGGCGCAACGGGCTTCCCGGGCCAACCGGGGGGAAGCGGGTTTCCAGGGCGGCAAGGACCCCCGGGCCGGGCCGGACTCACCGGAGACCACGGTCATAAGGGAGAGATGGGAGTCATGGGTACCCCAGGATCCCCTGGAAGTTCTGGACTTCCTGGGACCATCGGCGCTCCTGGTCCCAGAGGTGGGTCACGGTTCTGAGCTCTGGAGCAGAACCTCTCAGATGGTTTGGACGAGGGGAGAGGGGGTGTTCACCTCATGTCTTTCTGAACCAGGTGACCCGGGTCTGAGTGGACCTCGCGGGGACTTCGGCGTCCAAGGACCTAAAGGGCTGCGAGGGGAACCGGGTCTCCAAGGCCCGCCTGGGAACATGAGCGAGGTGGACATGGAGCACATGAAGGGCGAGAAGGGAGACCTGGGGAGACAGGGTACGAGACCCGTCCCACTTAGACACACACACACGTGGTGTATTAGTCTGTCGTTAAACGGTCTCAGTTACGGTCTCAGATTGAATTATTGTAAGGACCCCCTCTAAAATGAGATGGTACATCTCGGGATATCCTTGAAATAAAGAATAAAAAGAATAAAAATTACAACCGATTCACCGTCACATGATCCGGTTCCTCCCCCAGGTGATCCAGGCTCCACTGGGCAGAAGGGCTTCACGGGCCAGACCGGAGACCCCGGGGTCGCAGGGAAAGACGGAGAGCCTGGTACACCTGGACAGTCAGGTGAGCTGCTTCCTCCAGGTGACCTCTCAGTGTGAGCGGGTTCCACAGCGACATGATGCTGATGGTGGTGTGTGTCTGCTCTGCCAGGGGAGAAAGGAGACCCGGGATATCCTGGAGATCCTGGAGACACGGGGGGACCCGGACAGAAGGGCTCTGTGGGGCCCATGGGAATACCCGGTAGGACCTCCGTTGGTTCTATCTTCACCAACCAGCACGGGAACACAAGCTGAAGCACATCTGTTACAAATGGACCTGTTTACTTTAAGACTTCTTTAAATGTGTGTGTCTGAATGTGTGTGTGTGTCTGCTCCTCACCAGGTCCGGTGGGTCCTAAGGGTACCAAGGGAGGGATAGGAACCCCGGGTCACCCCGGGTCCAGGGGTAGCGACGGACTGAAGGGAGACAAGGGAGACACTGGGGAGGCCGGGATAGGAGTCCCTGGACCCCCCGGGGAGAAGGTGAGAGGGGCCTGGGTCAGGGCTTCACACTCCGTGCATTCATTCACTCATTCATACCACTACATTCATTCTCCCGTTGGTTCACTGCCCTGCATCATCATATAATGTCCCCCCCTCCCCCCACCAGGGTCCAGAGGGCCAGTCCGGATTCCCAGGGACCCCCGGAGAGAAGGGTCAGAAGGGAGTGATGGGGGAGCCAGGCATGCCGGGGTCTCCGGGGACCAAAGGAGCGTTCGGGAACGTTGGGTATCCAGGTGGGTGGTCCTGGACGTCTCCCACTGTGAGGAACATGAGGCTGACCACGCCCTTCACACGTGGACCAACCGCAATTATTACTATTATTACTAACTTAAATTGAATTCTCTGTGTGTGTGTGTGCGTGCGTGCGTGTGTGTGCGTGTGTGTGTACAGGTCAGCCAGGTAGACCCGGTGAAAAGGGGGTCCCTGGCCTACCGGGGTCTGCAGGAAATCCTGGAGTGGAGGGTCTGTCTGGTACGTAACCATGATGACAAACCATAATATGTCCATTCCGTTTGGTCAGCTCTTCTTGAGGAACACCTCTGAGTGACGGAGGTGAAGCCCACCCTAACATGACTCCCTTCCACCCGACGCCCCTCTCAGGTGAACCAGGTCTCCAAGGTCCTCCAGGTTCGTCGGGGGAGAAGGGAGAAGCGGGGGTGGACGGCATCCCTGGATCTTCTGGAGAGAGGGGCAACCCAGGTCAGTCTGGAGGGACCCTGGTCAGCCGGACCAGGCCGGTTCTTTAATGTCAAGAAAGGATTCCCTTATTGGGACATTTCACAGTTGAGAACCCCACCTTGATTTGGGTGTGTATGTGTATGTGTGACACCCAGAGAACGTTCCTAGCCCAGAACGTGTTCTTCATCATCATAGGATGAAACCAGCCTTCCCTGTTACACCTGGGTGCTGATTCTATCTTCTACGTGGTGGTCTATGTTCTATGTGATGTTGCTGAAAGATATCTGTGTGTATTATTCTGCTTGTATAAATCCTCATTTGAGGAACATGATGCCCCTTTTGTTCCTTTGTGCAGGAACCCCTGGAAGAGGCTTCCCGGGTTTGGCTGGAGAGACCGGGACCAAAGGTGAGCCACCCTCTGGGGCCACAGCTCCCCAGGCCCTCAGCCTTGTGCTGGTACACCTCGGGCATGGTTCCACAGCACTGATCCCCATTCTGGAGGAGCTTCTATCCTGATCTATGGCAGTGCTGGCCCACCTCTGGCCGACTGGAGGGTTCTGCAGCTGGCTCTTCCAAATCAGTCACATAAGTGATCAAGGCCAACACTGAGAAGTTGTGGGTTCCTCAGAGTGGAACGAATGGAGCTTGAGAACCAGCCGTGTTCTACAGCGTTCTGATCCCCCCCCCGCAGGTGATAAAGGCAGTCCCGGGTTTCCTGGCACCCCGGGTCATCCGGGCGTTCCCGGCATCAAAGGCGACAAGGGTCTTCAGGGCACTGAGGGGGCCCTGGGGGAAACGGGCCAGAGGGGTCTCCCGGGAGCGTCCCTGGGAGGTCCCAAAGGAGAAGCTGGAGAGCCGGGAATATCAGGAGAATCAGGTGCGCATGACCCCCCTGAGATATCAAACCGAACCAACAGAACCGACAGAAGTCCATGCTTCATGCTTCATGCTTCATGATGAGAGTGTGAGGGTCCATCTCTGAAACCCAGCTGGTTCTCCTCAACAGGAGTTCATGGGAACCCTGGACCTGAGGGCCTGCCCGGCCAGGACGGGGCCAAGGGAGTCAAGGGAGAACAGGGTTTCCCCGGCTTCCAGGGCGAGGAAGGGACCAAGGGGGACCGCGGGACTACTGGACTCCCGGTAGGAGGCAGAGGCCCCTCAAAGAACGCTGATGCACTTTTCCATTTGGACTTTCGTGTGCGCCTTAAACTGAGATGTGCACGTGTGTGCGGGGGTCTCACAGGGACAGGCCGGCCTTCCGGGTGTGGATGGACTCAAGGGGGATAAGGGATTGCAGGGACCACCTGGATTCCCCGGTGAGTAGCTACAGGCCTCATCCCCGTGCTCTGCTCCACCTGATGTCTGGAGGCGGTGCATTAACTCCTGACCATGTCTGCTCCCTACAAGGTGTGAAGGGGGAAGGGGGTCTCGTTGGATTCAAGGGAGACTTTGGAGACCAGGGATACCAAGGAGAGAAGGGTGAGGAGAACCTTTTTGACAGTTCTTTGTGTTCAGGGCTTCAGAATGGAAGTGGAAGTATGGTGAGGTCCTTCATCCACGTAAACACTATCGCCCCCCTTGTGTTTCAGGTCAGGTAGGCCTACCCGGGCCCCCGGGCCCCCACACCTTCATCAAGGGCGACACCGGGTTCCCCGGGGTCCAGGGCCCTCCCGGGCCCCAAGGGCCAAGCGGCTACCTCGGGCTGAAAGGACAGCACGGTAAGGGGTCCGCACCGATCCAGGGGTCCTGACCCAGCTGGCCGGGTCCAGCCCAACCTCTCTGCCTCATGTTTCTTGTTTTGCCAGGTATGACGGGTCTCACGGGGCCCAAAGGGGACGACGGCCAGCCCGGGTATAACGGTCAGTCGGGGGCCAAGGGAGAGCCTGGCCTCACAGGGTCTTCAGGTGAGTGGACTTCTCCCCCTCCCCTCTGCACCACCTGCAGACCTCCAACCTGCAGACCCCCCTGAGCCTCCCTCGGTCCGGCTCTGTGAGGCAGAACCAAGCATGAAGAATCATCTTCGACAGTTATGCTGAACATTATTCATATTTATTCACCTTCCCTGCCTTCAGGACCCAGGGGATACCCGGGCCCACAAGGGCCTGACGGGACCCCGGGTCTGCTGGGTCCGCCCGGCTCCGCCTCCATGGAGCATGGCTTCCTGGTGACTCGGCACAGCCAGAACGTGGACGTTCCTCAGTGCCCGGAAGGAACCAGACCCATCTACGAAGGATACTCCCTGCTCTACGTTCAGGGCAACGAACGCTCCCACGGCCAGGACCTAGGTACCCTGAGGAGACTGACTGATAGACAAACAGACCGAGATACAGAGAGAGAGACAGACAGACAGACAGAGAGACAGACACCTTCCCTGCATGTATTTTTTGGCTTGCTTCAAATAGGACTGGATTCTGGAATTCTGAATTTTGGGAGCCAAACTCCAGAAATCGGTTTAGTTTGACCTCCGCCCCCTTGTGTCCATCACAGGGACGGCCGGGAGCTGTCTGAGGAAGTTCAGCCCGATGCCCTTCCTCTTCTGCAACATCAACAACGTCTGCAACTTCGCCTCCCGAAACGACTACTCCTACTGGCTGACCTCCCCCGAGCCCATGCCCATGAGCATGGCACCTATCACCGGCCAGAGCATCAAACCCTTCATCAGCAGGTAATCCAGATACCATGAGTGTGTGTGTGTGTGTTTCTATATATATATGATGATATTTAATGGTGACCCCCCCCCCCCCCCAAGGTGCTCGGTGTGCGAGGCCCCCGCCATGGTGATCGCGGTGCACAGCCAGACCATCATGATCCCCGCCTGCCCGCACGGCTGGGACTCCCTGTGGATCGGGTACTCCTTTGTCATGGTGAGGAGCCCGTACCCGAGGCTGCTGAGAGTGTAGAGTGTAGCGTGTAGCATGTAGCATGTAGCGTGTAGCGTGTAGCATGTAGCGCGTCCTCATGCGTGTATTTGTGTGTGTGTGTGTAGCATACCAGTGCAGGTTCTGAGGGGTCTGGCCAGGCGCTGGCCTCGCCCGGGTCCTGCCTGGAGGAGTTCCGCAGCGCTCCGTTCATCGAGTGCCACGGACGCGGAACCTGCAACTACTACGCAAACTCCTACAGCTTCTGGCTCGCCACCATCGAGGACGAAGACATGTTCACGTGAGACACACACACACGCACGCACACACAGGCATACAAACACACGCACACACACACAGGCATACAAACACACACACAGGCATACAAACACAAACACACACACTGGCATACAAACACAAGCACACGCACACACACACACACACAGGCATACAAACACACATACACACACACACACACACATACATGAGCGCATGAATATAATATGTGAGTATGGAGTATTGATGAAGGCCTCCTCGTGTCTCCAGGAAACCCGTTCCCACCACGCTGAAGGCCGGGAACCTCAGAACTCACATCAGCCGCTGCCAGGTGTGCATGAAGAGGACATGAGCCATGACCTCACCGTCCCACCGGCCAATGAGGGCCTCCCCCCTTTGATCCAGTGGGATGTGTGAGTCTTCCTGTCGTTTTGGAACAAAACAAAGGATGGTGCTTTGCGGGGGCGGGGGCGGCGGGGGGGGGGGGGGGGGGGGGGGGGGGGGGGGGG
>JAOPJJ010000110.1:10534104-10544178 GCA_027122795.1 Enchelyopus cimbrius | reverse complement strand
TTATCTAAATTAAATTACGGAAATTGAATTAACACCAGCTAGCTAGACTATGATACACTTTAAACACTCAGTTTACTAGCTAAATTCGATTAAACAATTAAATACAATACAAATATAAAGTAAAAACAAGTGTTATCTAGCGATCCGTTATCTGTATTATGTTATTTGGTCTTTGGAAACATGAGCGCGAATGGTTTTTGAAACCTGCCAGACAACCCTTACGTGACGTAGGCCGGTACAATTTTCGCCGCCGGTACAAATTTAGTGTGATAGCGCCCTCTATTGTTTTGACGTTAATATCGCTGATTCTTTCTTTTTTCTGATGAACCACGTAATTCAGTGGTGGTTTGTTTACATCAAAGTCAAATGAGTGTTTTGCTCCTTCAATTCTTGACGATTGCCAATCTGGGGAATAGCCTTTCCAAACAAACTGCCACGTCCACATTTGGGGAAACACTTTGGAGGTGCCTCTCCCTAATTAGGGGTCAAGCAGCTAAGCTGCGAGAACCCTATTGTTTTTCTACGTTTTCCTATTATTATTATTATTCCACCCAGGTTTCTATGGCAGGCTATTTCCTAATCAGACCAATATGAAATCCAAAACTGAGATAAAGCCAGATATTTTTTGGTGCATTAGAGGTCTCTAGATTAGATATCAGTTGACCAAATTTGAGAGAAGTATAGGAGCACTCAGAAAGACCCAGACCTGAATGCATCACCTATGCAGAATTGTTTACAGAGTGATCCAATATTGTATCAACATTTTGAGTCCCCTTAGGGACTAAAATTCCTTAAAAGGTTGTTGAAACATGTTATCAATCAGGCAATTGCAAACTACTGCCCTTCGAATAACAGATTTAGGGTCGATCCACCACAGCACCTCGCTAGAAAGCGCCACCAGCAGAACCATCATTTTGCTATGGAATGTCGCCTACAGACCACAACCTTTTGACTACAGGAAGATCTGGCGAAATATACTTAAATAGGGATTTCTCTTGCTCTCCGTTCAACCGCACTTGAGGTAATCTGCCATCGGAGAGGCTGTACAAACTTAAACAAGTTTTTGGATTTCTATTGGTCAGTGATCAGTTCAACTGTTGCAATCTTCTTTCAGACACTGCTCCTTGGTGAAGACCTGTCCAGCAGAATTTGCTGTCCAGTGCATCGTAATGTTGCTCTGAGTTGATTTTTGCATCATCTGTTTGATCTGAAACAAAAACCAGAATGTCTTATGGCGGTATTTTTGCCCGTGATTAATGGCAGGGATATGCAGCCATAGGCGCTGTACCGAAGATTACTGATCAGGTTAGTTGGGCAGTATTGACTAATAAAAACCTAATCTGTCATTTAGGTTAGAGGACAGGCTGTAACCTGACCCATAGTTATTGCTCACCGGTCTTTTTCCCTCCAACTCACTTGTTTGAGGATTGAAGCTTCAATGGCAGGGTCATTCAGATCCTGAATGTCTTCTGAACGCACCTTCAGTTTGAGAACTCTTTTCAGGACACAATTATCTGGACACAAAGAGTAAAACAATGGAATTAAGCTATATTAACACATTTACACATATTTCAATTCAAGACATGAACATATTGAGAAATCAAGATGTTTCAATTCATGTCTTTGTATTCCGAATCACGGATGCTTACCGACCACAGGTCCACAGACAAACGGATGCGACTCCCCGCATGGTTGTTGTTTCCATTTTCCAGAAATGTCTCTCATCATCACAGCGCAAGATTTCGAGAATTTCGGAATAAAAGAATCTTCAATCCAGTGTCTGAAGGAGGAGTAGCGCTTGTCCGACCAGTGCCACCCGTCTTTGAACAAGCCGATCAGGATATCCCACTTAAGAATTACCTTCTGTGCTGCCTGCTTCTCATTTGCGTTCCTGATGCTCACCAGGTCTGTGTGGTGCCTCCTGCAGTACTGCACGGCCCCTGTCCAGCTAAACACTTCCTTGACCAGGACATATCTGTCTCCATCTCGTTTGCTACCTGTAAATGCATTCACTTTGTTTGCATCTAATACATTACATACATTTTAGGACGCCCCATGAATATGAATATATAAATACATGGTAAGTGTATGGGCTATAGTCATCTGTGTAGGGTTTTCTTACCATCAAAGCACATGAACCATTTGCGTACTTCGCTCCAAGTTTTCCATTTGCCAGCCTCTTGAGAAACAAACCTACCATCGTCGTTTCCTTCGAAACTACGGTAATTTCTCTCTCCCTCTTGGTAGAAGTCTTTGTCTGGCAGCGACCAATGCCACTCTTCAGCACCATCATAAAATAGACCGATCCACCACTCATTATCTTCCTTATCGGCAATCAAGCGTATCAATGACTCCATTGCCCCCATGTCATCTATAGTGACCAGGTCGCGGCATCGTTGTCTGCAGTAGCGCTGCGCTTCAAACCAGGATTTTGGGTCTTCCACTACAATGGCCTGGCGGTGGTCGGCACAGAAGGATGGGATACACAGTCCTGGTAGGAAGATTGATCACATGATTTACTGCTAAATATGTTCATAAACGCAAATAAAGAAAAGAAGTCCACATAATTCTGAATGCCGATAAACAGGAGAAGCAAAATGTAGCATAATTACTAGGCGGATATTCATTATGCTATGACTAGCCACCTCTGCTAACAATACATATTTTTCAACTTTTGATGCACACAAATGTAAGTTATGTTAAAAAAAAAAGCAAATCACCAACCAGAGATTAGAAGAGTTTGTATCCATTCCAGAGCATTCATGTCTACATAATAGAAAAGCACTTTTAGTTTGAAGGTTAACCTTCTGCATTGCTGGAGAGTTACTATAGTTTGTAGGGTTGGACTACAGAATGCATGGGTTAGTGTATCTAAAAGATAAAAGGACAGTTGAGATTCAGACTCAAAAGTATCACAAAATAGCGTCCAGGTTGAAAAGTTTAACAGAAGTATTGTTAGTTTAACAGATCTGTTGAAAAGAAAGGTTCACTAAACAATTATGTAGCATCAGAAATTTGGAATATATTTACAAAGATATTATGTCTTTTTCTATCCATTAAAATATAAAACTTGTTAGAAATTATATGGTAATCTTAATCTTAATGTTAAACCTAATGTAGGTTATGTTGTGGAAGTTTATAACCAGCTGATTCAGTGAGGGGTAGAGATGGAGTACTTTAAACATATCTAAATTAAACAGTTTTTATTAACAAACAAGCTGGATCACAGATTACACTAGCAACCCACACTTGATGCTAGCCACTTTCGTTCTTATGAGATTTTCTAAAATGGTTAATTATGTCCTCCTACCTGGTGTCTGGATAAGGAGACTTCTACCCCAAAAAATTATTGAATGTCACACTATCAATAAGAAATGTTCCTTTTGAGGTTACTAACAAGTGGTAGTCTAACCATACAGCAATTAATACACTCACCTTTGGATTTCCTTTTTGAGTGATCAATGAGTCCTTTTAATTACTGGCCAGGTCTACAACTTTCTTTGTCTGTTTCAATCCTTATATCAACCCAAGACTTATTTCACTAGATCAGAAATTTGAAATGCAAAACAATGAGTCTGGCGTTAAGGACTAATCCCCCGTAGGAGAATTTTTTTTTTTTTTGGTCACAGAAGTCCAACAGCATTGGAAAAACACAAGATAAAATACAATACTGATCCAAGGATTATGACACACATCCAAATAACTTCATCATTGTACTCAGTTTTATATGTTCAGATTATCAAATAAGAAGTTAAAGAAATAAAGTAAGGATAACAAATAGCAAACGTGTATTCTCAATGCTCACAAGGCTACCAAATAGGCTGGCTGAAGTAGCTCTGATGACAAAGCTATGGCAGTATTTACATTTTTAGCTATCAAATTGGAAATGCAAACTAATGTGTCTGTCAATGTGAAAAAAATGTTCTTGGCCTGCATGCAATTCCAGGCTGATAGAGTCTTATAACATGCAGCTGACTGAGAGAGACGATTTTGAAGAGGGGCCTTTTTTTATGGCATTTTTACAACTTCAATATTTGTTGGATGATAATTCTTGTGTGATTTCTAGGGAAGCCTTCTGCCCCGTTGAAGGACAGTGAGCCACAGGCTATGTCTCAGAAATCAAAGTGCATCAACTATGTATCCCCAACCAATAGAAAATAGGTTATTGGGGTTGCCCGTCCTTAAAGCCTATGGTAACCAGGTGGCCCTGAGGAAGTCCAGATTTTGAGCAGAATGCTAAAGAAGCCACGCTTATAGGGCCAGATTCACCCAGGTACAGCTTCAATCTATATTGATATGGGCAGAATTTGTTTTACTTTGATGTATAAGTTTAACAGTTTTTATGAACAAAACCACATATTGATCTGACATATTGACATATTGATCTCAAGACAATATGTCTTGAGATCGTCAAAAAGCGGCATCATCCAGCACCTTCTCTGGCTATGGTAGCCGTTAAAGCAAATAATGTCTTCTTTGAAATGTTTGTGTTTTAATACAGAATATTTCGATGTACTAACACAACAAACAAACTTAAGAATGGTAAATCCAATCCAAAACTTTTTTTTTTTGATTGGTCCAGTATGGTTAACCCCTATCTGTTCCTGACATGATGGCTCTCGATTTGATTAGTTGACCCGCTCTCGGTGTGTGAATGACAAATTGTAAGTCGTTTGGATAAAAGCGTCTGATAAAAGCCCTTAATGTAAATGTGAATGTTGTTGCCCTATTCAGTGGAACAGGCTCAAAGTAATCCTTTGGGGAAATAACTTAACCACCAATGTACATGTTCTAACATTATGGAAAGGAGTGCTGCAGAGAAACACAACGTTTTGGCTTGAACTCTTGGATGTAACTCTCTTTTCGTAGTTTCTAAACGAAAGCCCTCTGCAAAATCTATCTGAAAGCACACTTTTTCATTGTCACAGCCACGAAAATATATCTATTGATATATCTATTGAATTGTGTCCTAGAGCATGAAAATATATAAAAGCTTCCTTATTATAATAAAGTAAATATTTAATTATATATTTATATTATTTTATATATATTATAATATTATGTCAAGATATAACTCCTAGCTTAGTCTTCTTTCAGAAATTGACCCAAGACATCTATAGTTCTCAAATTTGAAATGCTAAATCATTTGACAGGATCAGCCGTTTAATTTCAGTTTGTACTCCTTGATTCGCTGTAATCCAATACTTATTTACAAACATAGAAAAAATAAGCACATTCTTTTCCCTTTTTCCTAATAAATGTCCACATACTAAAATAATAATAGAGGTTGCCTTGAGAATGGAAATACTTTTGTTCCATTGAATGACGGTGATCCATTCAAAATAGGAACCTTTTGCTCTCTAAAGGGCCTTAGCATACAAAATAGGCAGGGCTGAAGTAGCTCTGATGACAATGAGGCAGTGCATGTAAATCATGTCTCTTATGGCCCCTTTTTACATAACCCCAATTTAAATGGGGTAATGTTCAGGCTTTTATTTAAAGTGATTTGTAAATGAAGATGAGATTAGGATGTCAGTCTGGGGCGGGTGGCGGGGGTATGTCTATGTAAGTATTTATTTGTGTCTGGATAAATGTGTGGGTGTTAGGGGTGTGAACCTCTCATGTGAAAGACGATAGGATTCGTATGGTGACAATACGATTCAAGAAATGGTTGTTGACAACAAAAATGTTGCTAACAAGCAATTCGGTGCGATTCGATGCAGTTCAATAATTGAAAGCGTTCTGCACGTCTTAAATAGTCGTTAGGGTTAGGGTTAGCGTCATCTCTGACCAATAACAGGTTGTCATTGTTGTCCAATCAAAATGGAGATGCACCCAGGCCACGGCATTGAGCGTTTCAGAACAACGAGAGACTATCAAGTCGGAAACATTTGCGATACGAACCGATTCCTTACATGTAAATCCGAACAATGTCAGGTCCATGTCACGTTTATATCGATACAAGGCTTCACGAATCGATGTAGTCGCATCTTTTAGGTTGAAAACGAATACCGATACGTATCGGACAATTTTTACACCCCTATGGGGTGTGTATGCATTAAGTTTGGCTTATGTAGCCCACGTAGGATATGGACACACCTCCACCGTATATTTGTACTACCGGTACTAGATATTGATATGCAGTTTTTTCAAGGATAACCACCAGAATAAAAAAATGCTATCTTCCTAATTTTCACCTAGTGTTTTATTTGTATTATGCTATGGCCTTCACATTACAAATGGCAAGTTGTAGAGATGAACCAGCTGTGATGGCAATGCAAATGCTGGTATCCAAATGTTCTATTTACATAGCACCATGTGCTAAGACCCTATATCCATAATCACACTGAGCACTTTGATTTGTGTCGATACTATCAGACAACATTCTCAAATGCAAACAACAAAGTAACAACAGTATTTGTCAGGGTAGGGGATTGAGCACAGATCTTCAAATCCACAGTTCTACTCTAAACCCGGTTGAACAACATTTTTTTTTTATGATCGGCGCACCACCCTTGGTGAGGGCAGTGATTTGCGCAGCCACGGTGCCAACGTTCCTGGTGAATTTCCTGTAGATAATGGGCAAATCCCAAGAACCGCTGGACCTCTTTGACACACCCGGTCCCTCACAGCCTTCACAGGATCCATTTGAACACGGTGAACCCTAGGAAAGCAGACGCATGAAATTCACATTTCTCCAGCTGAAGAAACAGGTGGTTCTTCAGCTGCGTAAAACTTACTGGACATTGTGACGGTCATCTGAAAGGGGCTCTGATCTGAAAGGGGGGGGGGGGGAATTTTGAATATCATCAAGGTAAACAGAAAGTGCTGGTAACACTTTAAAATAAGGTGCCATAATAAATAGCAAACTAGTCATTACCTAACCCTTTGTTAATATTTGTGAATTGTTACTAAAATATCTATTTGGCACAAGTTAACAGTTTGAGCTTTGAACGCAGCAGGGAACGGACGGGTGTCATGGCGTCAAATAGCGGACGTTGTGGGAATTCTACCCTGCACGTTGAAAAATTACGCTAAGTCTACCTTACACCGTGAAAAAATACTCAACTGGGGTACCCAACTGAAATGCACACTACTAATATTTAATTGATGATGAAATAACTATTAACTTGTGCCAAATAGATATTTAAGTAACAATTCACAAATATTAACAAAGGGTAATGCAACTAGTAATCACTAGTTTGCTATTTATTATGGCACCTTATTATAAAGTGTTACTAAAGTGCTTAATCATATCTCTGAGAACATCATTTGTAAGGGCTTGGAACACTGCAGTTGCATCAGTAAGACCAAATGGCATAACTTGATACTCGTAGGGCCCTGTTGGGAGGGCACTACGAGTAGTGCACTACGAGGAGTGACTGAACAGTGCTCTCCCCCTCTCAACATCCATGGCTGAAGTGCCCTTGAGCAAGGCACCCAACCCTCAACTGCTCTCCGGGCGCGGCACCGCTGCTGCCCACTGCTCCCTGCCCTGTGCAGGTGATGGGTCAAATGCAGAGGTCAAATTTCACTGTACCTTGTGTGTGTGTGTGTGTGACAAATAAAGCAACTTAACTTAACTTGTCAGTTGAGGTGGTTCGGGCATCTGGTAAGGATGCTCCCAGGGCGGCTCCCTAGGGAGGCGTTTCAAGACCGAGCACCAGGTTGAGAGATTATATCTACACACTGGCCTGGGAACGCCTAGAGATCCCCCCCCATCAGAGCTGGTCACTGTGGCCCGTAAGCAGGGGTCTGGGGTCCCCTGCTTGAGCTGCTGCCCCCGCAAACCTGACCCCGGATAAGCGTTTGAAGATGAGATGAGGTGAGATGAGACAGAGCAACAAGACTTTTTTTAACTGTAAGGAGTAGAAAGTACAGATAATTGCGTGAAATTAAAAATATAGAATCCAAGTAATATTTGCCAAAATCAGTCATTAAAGTCACGGAAGTCTAATGTAATTTAAATCAACAATGAGACCAAAGCTCCGTACAGTCCGTTCATTTGTTTGTTGCATTATTGCGCCCTGACTTCTGTTTAAACGAACAAACACCGAATGTCATCTTAATTTAATGCGACCATGGGCTACACAAAAGCAAATAAATTGAATATTGCATTGGTTTTTTTCCGCCTTTAAGCCAGCAGGAAGTTAGTGACGTTGCAGAATCAAAGACTGTGAATAAAAGGGTGAACTGTGGGGGACATTTTGATGATGATGTGTGTGTGTCTCCCGGCTTCTCTTCAATATCTCTCTTCAAGTGATTTCTGATCACAGAAAACCCTTTGTTCGCATGAACATGCCTTTTTAATGGTATGCATCAACAGGTTTTATACAGCAATTTTGCTCATGGTAGGAGAGGATAATATGTGCCCAGCTAGCAAACGCTAATCAACAGTTATGCTAACTGTCGTTAGCATTAGCAAACAACGTGTGTGATGCCTCTAATTCCTGAACACTGTCATGCCGTGTTAGAGCACGCACATTGCCAGTATTGTGCCGGCTTTGTTTGGTAGACGATGCCGGAACTTCTTTACAGAAGTATCGTAAGATCTTAAAGAAAGGGGCTAATGACCATACACAACGTTTTTTTCAACCAATTACACAAATAATTTGGAGCAAAATCGGATGCCTGAATTTCGTGTCTCACAGGAAACACTCAACTCAAAATCTGTGGTGGGCACAGAATCACTGGAATTTCCGTGAAACGTGGATTTCGCTCCAATGCAAGTTAATGACACTCGTGTGTGTCATTAACTAACCCTTACCCTAACCTTAACCCTTCACGTAAATATATCGTCTGTTGTATTGTATTGTGCGAAATCGGCACTGAGTTGTCGAAACGGGGATCCGTGTGCGGACCACCGGATATGAGTGTCATTAACTTAGAGCGAAATCTGTGCGTGTTTCACGCAACGAAATCCGCGTGTGTTTCACGGAAACGAAATCCGTGGTCCCACCACGGATTTTGAGTTAAGCTTTACCCGTGGTTATTCCACGGATTTCTGTAAGATCACGTTGCTTACCAGACGAAGTGAAGCGAAAAGGGTCAGTCTAGCCTGCTTACGGCTCAAGTTAGTCTAAAAGCTACTAGGATTCTAATCTTTGTTTCTCAAAAACAGAGCTGTTTGGTAGCGAGGAGGTATTCGTCTGGAGGGGGTCACTGTGTGTGTGCCCTCATCATGGCTTTTCCCCGCCTCCTTCGGCCTGGGTTTCCTTCTCCAGTTCGGAGTAGTAGTCCAGCGCTTTCCGAACAGGATCCAAGATATGTTGCTAGGGAACAACCACAGCGACTGTAGGTAAGATTCCAAAGTTGTGAAGAGAGGGCAGCGGAAGATCGCAGGAGACGTGTGATACTGTATTGGGGGCAAACGTGTCATATTTACCTCCAGGCAGGGGAAGAGCTTTGTGAGCTCGGTGAAGAGAGGGAGGAGTACAAAGCGGATGAAGCCAGTCTGGGAGGAAGGTTTGGAGACTTTGTCCCGGTCCATGAACGGAGTGACCGGGAGACCCTTCAGCTTCTCAGAGTCACTCTGAAATCAAACGTGGAAATTCAGAAGCGGGCCACATTTTGATTGCACGAAGACAAGGAGTCGTCCAAACTAATGTGAATAATCAGAAAATCAGGCCTGTGATTTGCTTTCATCTCATTTTCGCAATCCAATTTCTGATATCCCGTCTCCATGCAGATCTAGAATGGTCACCAGGGTCGGGGTCCGGACACACCAGCGATACTACCAGAATTCACGTTTATTATTTATTTATTTATTTGTTGATTTCACATAGCCTAGTCCTAACTAGACCCTTGAAGGCGGGTGCTGTTGAGGTTTAAAACCTATTGGCTCTGCCCAGTGCCACTCTCAACCAATCGCTAACGTTTGGCCGTGACGTATTTCATGCGCATCTTTCTCCATGGTCTTCCTGCTGCTTCCTGGTATTAGTTTGACTACAACTGAAGCTGCCGCACAACCAGGTACGTCACTGTTCTCAGGCCGTGCCTCCTGTTCACTGATTGGACAGGCGGATTTGAGGGAAAAGAAATCGTTGCGGAGTAAATAGTACAATATTTGCCTCT
>JAOPJJ010000110.1:9842320-9853763 GCA_027122795.1 Enchelyopus cimbrius | reverse complement strand
GAATGCTAAGTTTCACAGGGTGAGAGAGAGAGAGAGAGAGAGAGAGAGAGAGAGAGAGAGAGAGAGAGAGAGAGAGATGATTTATAGAGAGGAGAGAGGGAGGGATATGCAACGAAAGGGAGAGAGATGGATGAAGAGAGAAAGGGGGAGTGAGGGAGACTTTAGAGAGAGAGGGATGGTGATGAAGAGAGAGATGGATATGGAGAGAGGGATGGCGGTGAAGAGAGAGAAAGATGGACTTGGAAAGATGATTTATAAAGAGGAGAGAGGGAGGGATATGGAGAGAAGATGGCAATGAAGGGAGAGAGATGGATGGAGAGAGAGGGAGAGACAGGGTAGGGAGAGAGAAAGGAGAGAGAGGGAGTGAGGGAGACTTTAGAGAGAGAGGGATGTTGATGAAGAGAGAGAGAGAAGGGGTAAGGAGAGAGGGAGACAGAATAAGAGAGGGAGATGGAAATGAAGAGAGGGGGGAGAGAGAGATGGACATGGAGAGAGAGGGATGGCGATGAAGAGAGAGAGACACATGGAGAGAGAGAGAGGGAGAGAAGGGGTAAGGGAAGAGAAAGGGAGACGGAGGGAGTGAGGGAAACGGATTTAGAGAGAGAGGGAGAAGGAAAGACGGAGGGATGGAGGGAGTGAAGGTGAGGGAGAAGCGGGAATGGAGGAATAGGGGGGATAGAGAGATATAGGGGGGAGAGGTGGCGAGAGAGAGCGGTCTGAAGCGGTGTGAAGACGAAGAACCGGCCTTCCTCCCGTGGGGTCCAGAGGATGTATCACACAGTCACGTTTAAAGACACCTACTCGGACTATTCATCACCCTGAACCCCAAACCAAACATCCAATTCAAGTTGGGAATGTGCAACACAACCTTTTACAAATGCAGTAGAATAATGTTTACAAATGCGCACATAATTTTGTCTTTGGGAAAGAAACTATCCAAGCCAGGCGGCCTGATAGAAACACGATGAACATCTGTCGATCCAAAATTTGCATTTAAAGGTTGTATCAGCGATTCTAGCCAGGAGCATCAATGATCACATTCATCAGATCCGCTAGCTGCCCGCCCCACATTGGTGGGCCGTCAACAAAAATCGCATCTCTGCAGGCAGCCTATGCGCCGAGATGGTAAACAAAAACAAATGGTATTAGTAAACAAACGTCAGAATCGCTGATGCAACCTTTAAGTGAATCATTTTTGAACCGCATTGCTTTTAAACTGCACTGTTCGATGCTCATATTGAGGATACGCTCAAGTCGCGGCTTGCTGGTATTAATCCGTCCCATGCTTCCATCTGTGTGATCGATAAGATTGACAATCTGTCACACGGTGTCTCACCAGGCCTGACCAGCCTAACAGCATTTAACACGGTCCACATCTGCTTGCCGTTCCGTGTTTTGGCCCCAACGGCTTTTGCTGGGTAGCCCATCCCATTGTTTTTTAATAAATGGATATTTATTCGCTGTTTTTAGGGGTTAAAAAGATGGGCATCTGTCTTGGTAAAAACCTTTGAGGCAGGGTCTCTCCAGAGCGTGGCACCGAAACAGAAGCATCGCTTCTGGGAGCTCGGCCTCAGGGTGTCAAAAATTCGCTCTCCTGAGCCGAGCAAGGGTAACAAGTCACACAACGGTGGAATCATTGTGTCGCCCGCGGCTACGATGTACGGATAGAGAGACGGAGAGAAATTACTGCGAGAGAGAGAGAGAGTGTGACAGAGAGAGAGAGAGAGTGTGTGAGAGAGAGAGAGAGGGGCCGGATTGCATTTTACCCGTTAATAACACTGTTTTGATGTTGGGTCTGACAGGCGATGTCCACCTCCACTGAGTCGGCGGTGAGGAGCAGCGATGTCAACCAAACTTCCGTGTCTCAGAACCAACAGGAGGTAGGAAGCCCGAGCCGAGCACAGCTGACACAGGCAGCCCTTTTAGCTTGGAGCGAACTGCCAATCAGACCATCCATATGAGATATATATATATATATATATGTGTGTGTGTGTGTGTGCTGCACATAGACCTTTTACACCATGAGTAAGCCCTTAGGGATTACTATCGATCCATCTTGAAAAATAATTGTACTGCCAGAGCACGGAAATACATATGAACATTAATTAGGTCACCTAACGTACACATGTGTGCATATTAATACCATGCAATACATAAACCTGCTGTACAATACAGACAAAGACACACAATGGAAGACGTACATATGACTACAGTAAATAACAGTAAATAAGTCATTTCCTTTTTTGCGAAGGAAATATTTTTCTCTGTGACATATTGAGTAGTTTCCTATACTTTTTGGACAGCCATCGATTATTATCCATCAATAAACGGCGAGAAATGTAATCAACATGTCTCTAATCTCATATGAGTAGTCGCAGCCGTTAGATAATGAACCACAATTCTAAATGTGCACATAAACTTCTAAATGTGAACATGCGATTGCAGTTTATTCCCCTCTTGGTTGGCTCTCCCCGCGAATATTTGGACCTTATCTTGTGGTACGAAAGCGGTGCATTTCTTCACGGTTCTCCGCTCCTGTCCCTCCTGCCCCCCCTCAGCAGGTGACCCGGCAGCACCACGCGGTCCAACAGGACAGCGTTGCTGCCAGCTTCGGCAGCCATTACAACGAGACAGGTCGGTCGACCCCATCGCAACCCCAAGTTCTACCCCTTTGAACCGCACCCTGTCCCTAGCTGTCTGCCCCTAGCAACCGGCCCTCGTCTGTTGCCAAGTGTGGGGATGGCCGGGGTTATGTAGAATATACAAGTATTATAATTAAAACAAAAAACAAAGATATGCTCATTCCGAGTATGTGCACCACAGTGACTCTAATGAGAGCATCAGAAGAGGGAATGTTTCAGAGACAACTACGTGAGAGTGGAAATAGGGCAATGAACGATGCATGTTTTTGGAGAATAAAACCATCAGAGGGATCCGTGCTTCCATCCGATCCCCTCCTTACATCCATTACACCCTTACCCCGCCCGGACTGCCCTTATGATCCGGTGTTCTGGTACAGTGACGCTGGTGGGCGGAGATGAGCTGCCTGCGGTGTCCATGCACGCCCTGAAGCAGCAGTACGAGAAGTCGGTCGAAGAGGCCACGCCTAGCAAGCAAGTCAAGGTGAGCCACTGAAACGGCCCTTTGAAATGTGTGTTATTTCATGGTCGCCGTGGTTTGAAAAAGAAGAAGAAAAAAACTGTGAATTATTTTAGAAGAAGCCTGTGTTGCGAGACTATGATTAACCTTGAACAGTTTCCTCCCACAATCAATTTCCAGTCAATGTTTTGTCATTAGAGGCAAACTTGTTCAAGCTGCGACCTGGAGCGCTTCAACTAATCTTGTTCGCTGTAATTAAGTGAGGGAACTGATTTAATGTGCTGGTGCACTTCAAATGACTGTTTTATGTGTTCAACAGCAGGGCTTCCTATATCTTAACGTCTCATGTGCTCTGATCAAATGATTTCCGACCTTGGTGCTCACCTTTTGAACTGTGAAGCAGTACTAAATGGCTTTTTGTGTATGTTATGGTTCATTGGCCATACTCTTGTTACCATCTAAAATGTATTCCAGAAATATTTTAGAATAGCGTTAGAGTACAGTATAAATGCATATGCAAACATAATTAGAACTAGCTTACACCCATCAAACAGCTTTTGAAATAGATCGGGAAACATATTTGAACGTTTTCATCGGTATTCCATATTCATCTGCATTCTTCACCACCACCTA
This sequence comes from Enchelyopus cimbrius, assembly GCA_027122795.1. Classification (NCBI taxonomy): domain Eukaryota; kingdom Metazoa; phylum Chordata; class Actinopteri; order Gadiformes; family Gaidropsaridae; genus Enchelyopus; species Enchelyopus cimbrius. Next base: position 9,850,031 of record JAOPJJ010000110.1, on the reverse strand, counting down.
CCTACCTTACCTGCGTCTTTCTCCTTACCTGACCTCTGCTCGCAAACCATATAGATTGATGTGGATCTGAATGAGTTCCAATGGGCACCGGTCAACCATCACGCGTCCAAAAGCTCGGCCACAACAAGCTACCAGAGCTCCACCAATGTCACTTCCTCCTCATCCGCCCTGGCCTACGAAGCCATGGACCCTTTCCCCCCGCCGCCCACGGAGCAGGAGCTGCCAGATTACTGCCCTGCTTGTAGTCTTCACAGCCAGGTTGCCGTTCAGCAGTCCTCTGACCACAAAGAGCATTATTTCAAACAAAAGAGCATGGCAGAGCTCAAACGCCTCTACAAGCACATCCACCCGGACGTCCGCAAGAACCTGGAGGCTGACTTCCTGAGCCAGCTCACCGAAGAGGAAAGGATCCGCTTTGAGAGCGAAGGGGAGAAGGTGGAAGGGGAGGTCCAACAGACCTGCTATCTGTTTGAGAATGACGGTGGTAGCCCCGACAGGGGTTCCAGTCCCGAGGGTGACTACCTCGAATGGGAGGAGATCCTCAAAGGCGAAGTGCAGTCCATGCGCAGGATGTTTGAAAACAAACCACTGGACACGATCAAGGACGACACTCTAGATGAGTGTGAAGATAACAACATCGCCCAGCAGGAAATAATTGCCGGCAAAGACGTCAGGTACACCGCATGGATGTTCGAGAACAAGCCCATCGATGCGCTTGGGACAGAGACCTCTGAGCAGGCCAGTCAGTTGGAAAAAAATAAAGAACTTGCAAGAGGCGATGTTCGTACCGCTACCTGGCTTTTTGAGACTCAGCCACTGGACTACCTAAATAAGATCTATCAGGAAGAGGACGAGCAGGTGATAGAGGTGGTCATTGATAAGGATATCAGTGGTGGTGATGTCAAAACAGCTCGTTACTTATTTGAGACGCAGCACTTGGACTCGCTGGGCAAAACAGAGACTATCGATGAGAGCCACTTCCTCAACCTCAAGTCTGAGCTGGAGGAGATCAAAGGGGAGGTGAAAACTACCACCTGCATGTTCGAGACTCAGCCCATGTGCGTCATCAGGGGAGATTCAGGGGAAATGCTGGAGATCACCAAAATCCGCCGGGAGGAGACTGAGAAAGGTGACGTCAAAACCTCTCGCTGGATGTTTGAAACTCAAGCTTTGGATATGATCCACCAAGATCCCTCCAAGGTGAAACTCATCTGTGGGGTTTCCATGGAGGATGACGTTCAAGGAGGGGTGAACAAAGGTAAATGGCTTTTTGAGACCAAGACCCTGGACTCCATCAAGGAAGAAGATTGGGAGTGCTCCAAACGAGAAAGGGAGGAAATACTTGGTGCTGACGTGAGGAAGCATTGTAGGGTGTTTGAAACTCAGCCAATGGATACGCTGAAGGACAATGCCAATGCCAGGCCTTTGTGTGCAGAGGAGATTGTCGGGGGTGACGTACGGTCAGCCAAATATCTATTTGAAACGGTACCAATGGAAAATCTGAAGGATCTGCTTGAAGTGGGAAAGCTCCAAAAAACGGTTGCATCAGAGGAGGAAAAAGGCGATGTAAGACACCAAAAGTGGATGTTTGAGAGTCAACCGCTAGAGAACATTCGGGAAGAGAAACGCGAGATCACGCGAACTGTCAACATGGAAGCTCTCGATAAGGGCGACGTCAATAATTATAAGGAAAGGTTTGAGACAATGGATCTGAGCAAATGTGAAGGGACACAGAGAATACAAGTGGAGGGTGTTACAAGTGGGTCCGTCAGGTCCAACAAGGTTCTTTTCGAGTCGACCCCTATGTATGCAATGCAGGACAGTGCTGGTCATTACCACGAGGTTAAAACTGTGAGGCGCGAGGAGGTGGTGAAAGGAGACGTCCGAAGCTGCAGGTGGATGTTCGAAACGCGGCCCATCGATGAGTTCGACGAGAGCATCGACAAGTTTCAAATCATCAAAGGCATATCCAAACAGGAGATCGAGTCAGGAGATGTTAAGACAGCCAAGTGGCTCTTTGAAACCCAAGCTCTGGATGCCATCAAGTATGAACACGAAGAGCGTAAAGCCAAAGAGGACATTGAAATTGAAAAAGGAGATGTGAAAACATGTAGGTGGTTGTTTGAGACCCAACCGATGGACATCTTGTACGAGAGGGAGGAGAAAAGCGCGATCGATGTTCAGCAAGTCCAGAAGGGAGATGTTAAAACATGCACGTGGCTCTTTGAAACCCAGACCCTTGACAATATCCGCGACCACGCTGAGACAGACTCCGAGACCATTTTGAAAACCTGCTCCATTAACCAAGAGGATATCCAGGGCAAGGATGTGCGCCTCGCTCGCTTTCTCTTTGAAACTGAAAACCTGGATAGCCTGACTGGCGAAGACTCTGGGTCCTTCAGGAGGGTCACAGAGATCGACATTGACTCCGGCGACGTCTCACGGATGAAGTACATCTTTGAGAATCAATCCACAGATATCATGACTTCCACTTCAGAAGAGATGATGCAGCGCCTGAAAACCAAGCAGACCGAGGACATCCAGAAAGGTAATGTTGTCAACTGCACCTGGATGTTTGAGAATCAGGCAATAGATACCATCAAAGAGGATGAGATGAGGGAATCCCGCAGCGTGATAGATGTCCAAGGTGGAAACGTGGACAAAGGGCGCTTTATTTTCGAGACCTATTCATTGGATCAGATTCAAGATGAGACCACGGAAACTGCTATCACGAAGCTCACGAGCGAGGAGATACAGAAAGGAGACGTGAAAAACTACACCATGATGTTCGAAACGCAGCCACTGTACGCTATCCGTGACAAAGATGGACACTACCACGAAGTTACCACTGTGACAAAGGAGGAAGTGATGAGAGGCGACGTCAAGGGCGCCCGTTGGCAGTTTGAGACCAAGCCGCTCGACTCAATTCGAGATTCCGAAGAGGTTTACGTGATCAAGGCCGTCACAGAGGAAGGCATCAACAAGGGAGAAGTCAGCTCAGCCAGGTGGAGGTTCGAGACTCAGCCATTGGACGAGATTGCGTGCGACATGAAAGTGAGATCCAAGACCGTCGAAGACGTGCAAGGCGGTGACGTAAAGACAAATAAGAAACGCTTCGAGGCGGATGAATTGTCCCCAAAGTATGTCAGGACTGTGAGTGTGAGCGAGATCCAGAAGGGGGACGTCCGATCGGCCACGTGGATGTTCGAGACACGCACGATGGACAAGATCCATAGTGAGGCCTCGGAGTACAACGGAATGGAGACAGTTACTAAGGAGGATGTGGTCAAAGGGGACGTCACACAGTCTGTGTGGCTCTTTGAGAAGCAGCCCCTGGACAAAATAAAAGAGGTAGATGATGACGGAATGGAGCGAATCATCACCAAGGAGGTAATCCCGCAGGCCGATGTCAAATCAACAACGTGGCTTTTCGAAACAACACCTGTGCACGAGTTTAATGAGAGCAGCATAGAGAGGACAACAGTAACTGGTAAAAGCATCAAGGAGACTCTTGAAGAGCTCTACTGCCAGAAAATGGTTGACTCTCAAGGGATTCTTATCGAAGCGGATGAAATTGGCGATGTTCGCATGGCCAAATATAAGCTGATGAACCAAGACACCCCTGAAATTCAAAGGGAGGAGATCATCAGGGGGGACCTGAACAACATCATGATGAACCTGTTGAATCGCAGTGACAGTGCGGAGAAGGGGATAACCGTCGACGTGGAGGAAAGGGGGAACATTGACACAACCGTTCGCCAACTCTTCAACCAGGAGAAAGCAGCCAATGTGGAGAGGGAAGCAGTCATCCGCGGGGACATTCAGGAGGCCATCAACAACCTGCTCAAGCAGGAGGGCTCCTCAAAGCGCGGCCTCCTTATTCAGGAAGACGAGAAGGGGGATGTGAGGATGACAATCTACTCCCTTCTGAACAAATCAGAGGGTGACAGCGTTGAGCGGGAAGACGTTGTGCACGGCAATGTGAGCAAAACCCTCCACCGTCTTATGTCGAATCCGGATGCGGACAGAGCAAGAAAGATAAAAGTGGGGGACACGGAGCGTGGCAACGTCAGCTTCTACTCCACGTGCATCGAGTCAGGCGCCCTGGACTACCTCCGTCAGCTTCAGTGCGAACCAGACGACGCCCCTGAGAAGGCAGCGAAGGAGCGGATCGTCGGTGGGGACGTGGAGGAGACCAAGCTCATACTGAGGAGGAACCATCAGCATGTGGGCCGAATGGTTGCCGAGGACGACATAGTCCACGGGGACGTTCACAGCTCGGTTCAGGTGTTTATGGCGGAGCCCAAAGTCAACTATCGTAACCTGGAGAAGCAGGACATTGTGAAGGGTGACCTGTGGGCCGCCATGGACTCGCTGACACAGGCCGCCAATCAGAAGGTGGTTATGGAGAAGGAAGAGGTCGTCAAAGGGGATCTGAGCACCACACTGAAGTCTCTGCAGGAGGCCCAGTACCAGGCCAAGGATGTGGAGAAGCCCGACATCATCAGAGGGGACATTAGAGGAGCTCTCCAGTCCCTTGAAAAATCAGCGATGGCAAAGACAGAGGCCTCGGTAGAGGACCTGGTGCCGGGTGATATCAAAAGCACCCTCCGGTGTCTGGAGGAGGCCAAGCAAACAGTGAAAGAGGTGGAGAAAGAGGAAATTGTCAAGGGGGACATTTACACCGCCATGCAGAATTTACATGAGGTGTCGAGCGAGAGGAAGGTCTACCAGCATCAGGCCAGCGAACAGGGTGACGTTAAAGGCACCATACAGCTCCTCCTAGAACCCTCCACCTCTCCCAGAATGCAACGGAGACGGAGCATCGAGGGGGACGTCAAAACATCGATCAAGACCCTGTACGAGGGCCAGGAAATGACGCAGACAGAAAAGGAGGAAGTGATAAAGGGTGACGTGCAAGGGGCTATAAAGTGTCTGATGCATAAAAAACAATATTCCAATCCGAAGCGCATGTATTCCTCCAAGAAAGTCAAAGTGGCCGTGAAGGCCCAACCACACCACATGGGGGGGGTGGAGCACACGTGCATGCACACATGCATGCAAACGGCTAAGGGCGCAAGTATGACCGTCGACGCAGCACCTGCTGTTACCAATCAACCCCAGAGCACTGAGACACAGAGGCACTTACAGACGAAGATCGGCGAGAGCCAATCAGTGGAAAGCAAGGCTGCGTTTCAGGAGGAGAGCTCACACACTCGTGCCTCAGAATCGTCTGAGCGGATCAGCACCAAGGAGCAGAGTGTGACATCGAAAGTGCTGACCCAAAACCAGCCCCCGGTGCAGATCAAGCCCACTAAGCCGGTCAATGTGAAGAGCCAACAGACACCTGTGTCACCACGGGTGGAGAGGAAACCCACGGTGGACATGAAGGTTAAACAAGGCGGGGTACAAAGCGTTTCCACCAAGCAGACAAGCGTGTCCACCAAGAGGACCCAGGAGATGAGGACCATCCAACAGGTGCACACCACCGTGATCGAACACCAGGCCGCCACATCAACATCGTCGAATGTATGCAGTGTGTCCTCCTCTCAGCGGCAAAGCACCATTGCGGAGAATAAAGCGCTGGCTCAGAAGACTGACATCAAAAGCGCAAAGGGAGAGTACCGCAATCTTGAGAACAAAGGCAAAGGCCTGATCAAAAAGAAGAAGCCTGAAATAAATTTCCCCCCTCCGCCTTCTTCCCCGCCTCCACCCTCCGAGTCGGAGCTCTCCCTGCCTTCACCCCCACCCCCGGTGACGGAGGGCTCCTCCAGCTCCCGCCCTCCCATCATGAGGCAGGACAGTGACCTCCCGCCCCCTCCCCCGCCGCCTCCGCCTCCCACGGACATGCTCAAGTCTGAGGCAGAATTCTACCCGCCGCCTCCTCCACCCCCTCCGCAAACCTCAGATTTCCTCCCTCCTCCGCCCTCCCAGCTGGAGCTCGGCGCCTTGCCTCCCCCTCCGCCCCCGACCAAGCTGGGGAAGCCGGCGGCGCGGCCATTGTTTAAAATCCCCAAGCCCCAGGAGCCCGTCAAGGTGCTAACGCAGCCAAAACCCAAGTGGCAGAAAAAGCAACCGATCCCTCCTCCACCTCCACCTCCGCCGTCCCAACCTCCACCAGAGAAAAAAGTCACAACGTGTTCGGAGGAGACTGCAGTGCAGCAATTCAAGAGCGAAACGGTCCAACACACAGAGACAAAGAAACAAATTCACACCGAATCCGCAGATTCCACTGGGCTGCTGAAGACGCCATCGGGGATCCCTCTGGCCAAACCCATCGACAAGGAACCTCCGCAGCCACCCAAAAAGAGGTTTGTCCAGCCTTTGAAACTACCGCAGTCACCCGAGCCTGTGGAGGCGCCAAAGCCCCGACCCTATGCGCGCAAGTTCAAAACCCCACTCATGCTTGCCGAGGAGAGGTTCCGTCTCCAGAGAGAGGAGGCAGAGAGGCTGAAACCCACGCCGCCAACCTCGCCACCGGCCGACTCGGAAGTGCCCGCCGAGATGGAAAACTTCGCCATGAGGCATACGGGCGAAACAGAAGCACAGACGCAATCAACACGGTCCACCGAAGTCAGGACCGAGGAGACCAGGGTTATCGCCACAGAAGAGACATCACCACAGGATGCCCCGGTGAAGATGGCGAAGCCGCTTTCGCACATCCCTTCCGGCAAGGCTTCCATCTCACCGACGAAAAAGAAATTACCGTCCATGTCTTCGAATAATACCTTGGATAATAAGCAGGGCCCCAGAGAGTCCTTCTCTACGGTGTCAGGGGAGAAAACGCAGGCCTCTGGGTCCGAAGCATACAAAGAGAGTCAAAGAACAGCAGTCAACACCGGCAAAGCCTTTCCAGCCAAGGCCCTGGAAATTAAAGTCCAGTCAGGTTCCAGCGTGGTCAGCGCCTCCGTCACAGAGCAGAAACAAATCATAAAGAAATCCAGTGCGATCAAGTGTGTGTCTGCCACGCAGAGCTCTGTCAAGGAGAACATCAGTCTTCAAAGTCAATCAGGGGTCAGCGTGACAGCTGAGGAGTTGAAGAATACGAATGCGGTGGATACGCAGGAAGGGAGAAAAGGCACGGCTCAGCCCACTAAAATCCCCAAGGTGGCCCCGAGCTTCAAGGTGAAAACCTTCAAGATGCCTCCAGAGAAGAACGATGGGAAAGGCGACACTGTGGCGCAAAAACAAGACGCCACAGGTGGCACACAGGCAATCTTGGACATTGATGATATTTCACAGCGTAATGAAACTAGAGTGATTCAGGAGACCAGCCTCTCGACCTCAGCGGCTGTTAGAAATGAAGCTGAAGTAAAATTTGATTTGAAACCGCAAGTAGTGAAACGGCAAATGAGCCCGCTCGTTCGTCCGAAACAGATTAAGTCAGCAGAGCTTTCGGCGAAAAAGCAACCTGCCGAAAGAGAGAAAGAAGGAGAGAAACAGTCCGGGCCGGTCCAAGAGGTATCGATGACGGAGACGCCAGCGTATGGACCAGGACATGTGGCCGTCTCCCGCAGCCACCACAGCTCCAAGACGGAGCGCAGGCAGGAGGTGGTTGTGACACAGACTGTGACGCAACAGAGCGTCCAGAGACAGGAGGCCGTTCAGGTGCACAAGCAAAAGACTAAGATCTCACAACAACAACAACAACATCAACAAATATCAGCCACGACAACAAGCAAAGTGCAGGCGTTAAACGTTCAGTCAATCA
>JAOPJJ010000110.1:9274235-9284380 GCA_027122795.1 Enchelyopus cimbrius | reverse complement strand
TGTGTGTGTGTGTGTGTGTGTGTGTGTGTGTGTGTGTGTGTGTGTGTGTGTGTGTGTGTGTGTGTGTGTGTGACTTGCATATTTACTGTAAGACTTGCATATTTAGAGTTTGCTGTTTATCATGTGTTTTAAAGAGGAACAAGTACACGTGGAACTTTAAATAGGAATTCTAAACATATGACCAGTTGTGTGTCTGGATGCAGCTTCAAAGGTTGTAACTATCCGCACAATCCGCTAGGAGCTACTAGTTTTTAATACCATTTGTTTTTGTTAACCATCTCGAGAGCAAAGGCTGCCTACAGAGATGGGTTTTTTTGCAGCAGAATCACTGATGCAACCTTTAAGTCGCACCTTAAAGGTTGAATCAGTGATTCTAGGCCGAAACCGCGTCTCTGTATACAGCCAATGCTCCCGAGATTATAAACAAAAACAAATGGTATTGGTAAACAAACTGCAGAATCGCTGATACAAACACTCTTTTGGTTATGGTCTCTTATTTATCGCCTTATTGAGTCATCGAATGACGTCATCTAGAAGTCACTCTGTCCTCAGCTGACTCGTCTCTCTATTGATAACCAATGTGAGGGATCTTCCCCCAAATAACCTCATGAGGTCTTGTTGACCTGTGGTCATCACATGAGATCTGCCTCCCGTGGTGTTTCCACAAGCGTCAATCCCACAATTCCACTGGGTTCGGACACTGTTCCCCTTTGAATAGATGCGTCAAAGGTTTCTTATTTTTAGAAAAGTCCATGTTTCTCGGAGGAGATTAGTTTGGATTAGATAATTGTATTCGTACCCAGAGGTAGATTTGGTGTACAGTTAGCTGAGCAGGCTTTCTCCATACATGACAGACTAGACATATCGGACACCGTTTAATTGATACTGATAATGTATACTAATAAGATTTTTGGGCCACGTCCGTCCCTAATTGATGTTGTTTCCGCATTCTTTTGTTTAGATGCGAGTGGAACATTTACACAATCCGATACGCGGTGGCCCTATCGAAACAGAGAGGACAGAAGCGACGCGCCGACCAGCAGGACGACGAGGAAGAGAAGGAAGAGGAAGAAGATGAGGAGTTGTCTGAAGGGATGAGCCAGGCCTCTGCGGAGGAAACTGGCATGGTTTTGTAAAAGACTGGGTCCAAACTCAAGTCATCTTCATTCCTTTGCAATGCCGGCAATTGAAACTAAGTGTTTTGTTTGACTGTTGAAAGTTATTGTAGACTTTTCTATTAAAGTGATTGTATAATACTTATGGCTCAAAAGTGTTCATTCTTATGCTATTATTTGAAAGGAAATTTATTTTGAACGTTAACGTTTCTATATGTTTAAAATAAATAAATATTTCAAATATAAAAAAATTATAATAACTTGTCTAAAAGTAAATAAGTAAATAACGGAGTTTAAAAAAGTGTAAAAAAGTAAATAACTTGGAGTAAAGAGCGTTGCCTAGCGTTGCTCAGCTTCTTGGGCGGAAGAGGCGAGGCCTAAGACGGAAAAGGCGGGGACTGGAGCAAAATGAGGGAAAACAAGAGCATGGTCGAGTCCCCTCCGCCGGCGGGAAAAGAGATTCCTGCGAAAAAACAAAAGTTAAGCAGCGACGAGAACAGCAACCCCGATCTGTCGGGAGACGACAACGTAAGCATCCCTAATGCGGTCATGTGTCTGGAGAAAAACGCTTGTCTTCAAAGCACCCGGCTAGATAGCATCATGCTACAGAAGTTAGCGTAGAGGCTAGCTAGCCTGCTAGCCGAAGTTGCCAGGGCTGCTAGCTGTTTTGCCGGCTAGCTAACCGAAGTGGCTAGAGACCCATTGGATATGCCTCTAGCACAGTGTTTCTCGACTGGTCCAGCCTGAAGACCCACCTTCAGCCTTAGACGTGAGGTCGCGGCCAAAATTCGTGAACATATTTTTACATCAAAATGTTTATATCCAATTTAATTTGCATAGAAGAGTGCTGATGCATTTTAACATCCAAATTAATTTGCAGAGAAAAGTGCAGAACCCGCGACCCACTCAAAACGGCCCTGCGACCCACTTTTGGGTCGGGACCCGCCAGTTGAGAATCACTGCTCTAGCACAGTGGTTCTCAACTCTGCAAATTAATGTCGATGTTAAATTGTATCAGCACACACACCTACAACCAAGCTGTGACCGATCCTACCACTATCAGAGAATGCATTTGTTTATCGGAAGTCAGTCATAGATCTGCCCTTAATCTTCAGTGGTGGAGGTTATGGTCCTGCTATTTAGATACTCGTGTTCCCAATCTTGACGTGAACCACAACAAACACTATGTTTCGATGTAATACATTTTTTAAATTTGTAACACCTTAATCCATAGTTAGTAATGTTTGTATCTCATTGATGAGGCCAGAGACTAAGATAAAATTAGTGCTGGAGGATTGGGGGGAACAGGCCTTGAGATTTGGAGGAAAGAGGCCTGGAGTTTAGAGAAAGGGGGCTGCAGGTTTGGAGGAAAGAGGCCTTGACGTTTGGGGGGAAGAGGCCTTGAGGTTTGGAGGAAAGGGCCCTGGAGGTTTGGAGAAAAGAGGCCTGGAGGGAAGAGGCCTGGAGGTTTGGAGGAAAGAGGCCTGGAGTTTAGAGAAAAGGGGTTGCAGGTTTAGAGGAAGGAGGCCTGGAAATGTAGAGGGAAGAGGCCTGGAGGTTTAGAGTAAAGAGTCCTGGAGTTTAGAGCGCAGGAGGATTAGAGGAAAGAGGCCTGGAGGTTTGGAGGAACGAGGCCTGCCTTCATTATCTATGCTTCAATGTCATTGGCCAGACATTCTCATCTTAACCAGCGCCTCAACCCCCTATTGGCCAGGAGAAAGTCCTCCAATTGTTGTCCTGAACACTGCCCACCCCATGTGCAGGATGACGCGGTCAGCGTGGAGAGCGGGACCAACGTGGAGCGTCCGGACACGCCCACCAACACCGCCAACGCGCCCGGCCGGAGGAGCTGGGGCAAGGGCAAGTGGAAGTCCAAGAAGTGCAGATATTCCTTCAAGTGTGTCAACAGCCTGAGGGTGAGCGAAACCCAAATCCACTATGATGAAAACACTGAAAGTACAGAAAAACCAAACTAACTCCCACAGAGTCTCCACCGGCGATGATCATTCGCGGGGAAACTCGTAAATGCGTGTGTCGACTGTTTTCAGTGTAGAATGTGACGCTGGAAACGCGTCCTTGCCCTTGCAGGACATTTCGTTGTGCGTGAAATGCGTTTTGGGCTGTTTTTAGGCTTGAGCCCGGGTGTCAGATTCTGGAACAAATGAAATTGAAACGACAGAACTGCTGCGATCTCTCTGACACTTTCATTTATCACACACGCACCAATGAGCGATTCATGTATCGCTCATCTCCGGTTCCCATGCTGATCTGGTCTGGTTTAAGTGGGGTTTCCGTGTCAAAGGTGGTCTTCCGGAATGTCCTTTTGGAATCACTTTGTCATAATCCACCACACCATTTTCTGTGTCAAATGTTAGTAATTTTTTCTGTAATCGACCACACAGTGACCGCAGTTGTGTGGTCACACTGACATTCAAATGTGGAACATTGTCAATCCCCCCCCCCCCCCCTCCCTCACACTTTTGTCTCTTGGTTTCAGGAGGACCACGGTCAGCCTCTGTTCGGGGTTCAGTTTAACTGGCACAGCAAGGAGGGGGACCCCCTGGTGTTTGCCACCGTGGGCAGCAACAGGGTGAGTTCAAGATGGCCGCCCTAATGCGTTGCCGTGTGTGGGATGTGTTTAGTATGATGACGCCTTGATGAACGTTTGATGGAGAGAATCTAACTGAGCTTTGCGTCTTATAGGTTTTTTTTTGCTCTCCGTCAAATGTTTAAACTCGTTACCATACTCAACATCCATTTTACACCCAAGTTCTCTTTTAATGTCATTCCGAGCCTACATTTAATTGTCATTCTGGGCCTACAGTTGAATGAATTCTGAGCATGTGGTCTTTGTCTGAGTCAGGTGCTTTAAACAAATTAGAAAAAAGACATTTATGAGTCATCAGTTTTTCCGCACAGGTTTGAAGTATACCTCTACGGCTATATGAATATATACGGCTTTATATATTTTTTTGCAGTGGCGCTGACAATGCATATAGCCGAAGCACTGCCTTAAACGCAATACGTCTATGAATTGATTGCGATCTGATTGGTCCTCCCGTCGTTGCAGGTGACCCTGTACGAGTGTCATTCTCAGGGAGAGGTGCGACTGCTGCAGTCCTACGTGGACGCCGACGTATCCTTTCCCACCGCCTCCCAATGAGTGAAGCTATTTTCTGTGATGCTAATGTCGCTAATGCTAATGTCGACGACCTCCGACACGTTGGAACCCCCGGCCTTAAAGCTCCGATGAAAAGGACGTCTCCCCAGAATACAAACATTCCCCCCCCCCCACCCCCACCCCCAGTGCTGATCACAGCCGAGGTGCGCGCTGTGATTTCCTACGAACGTAGCCGTCTTTTTGCATCCTTGACATTTGCGGGGCTACCGTTTTTGTACTCCTTGACCGCCTCCCATCCCTGCTCGAAGGCAGACGAGAACTTCTACACATGCGCCTGGACCTTCGACACCAACACCAGCCACCCCCTGCTGGCGGTGGCCGGCTCGCGGGGCATCATTCGCATCATCAACCACATCTCCATGCAGTGCATCAAGGTGAGCCCGTGACTCCTCTTAAAGGTTGCAGCAGCGATTTTTGCTGCGTTTTTCTGATCTCGGAGCCTAGGCTTCCTACAGGTACCTTTTTGAAGGTGTGATTTTGAAGGTTGTATCAGCGACTCTGCAGCAAAAAACGAATTTCTGTAGGCAGCCGATGCTCAGAGTGGTTGGTAGTAACATTTGTTTTTGTGTACGATCTCGGGGCATAGGCTGCCTACAGAGGCGTTTTTTTTGAAGGCCTGCTTACCGGGGCGGGCAGCTAGCGGATTGTGAGGAAAGATCAGATGAACGTGATAATTTCTGTTTCAGCCAAGAATCGCTGATGCAACCTTTAAACATAGGACGTCCTACATTTGATCCAAAGTCTCTTGTTATTCTCGTGTTTTTAATATATCTTTATCAGGACATTATTGCGCAAATAAAGTGCTTTTTCCAGAATCAGGTGACCTACATAGAAAAAAATGTCACCCGTATATTTATGGTACAGAAGATCTGGTTTAATCTAGATGGAACGGGAAGATTTACGTCTAGCTCAATGGGCCATGATTAACAAATCCCGTACCAACACGTGCGTTTGGGACTCCCCCGAACGCATGGCCGCACGGCTAGGTGTGTCACGAAACCGGATGGAGAAGTCACCACAGAAGGGTGGGGGGGAAACTACAAATCACTATGTACTGCACATTCGCGTGACCTCCCAACGGCTATTTTGAGGCTGCCGTGCACATTGCATTTCAGTAGAATTTCTCCGTTTTGCTTTGAGAGCGAGGCTTTTTTTGAGGGCAGGGCCGAGAACCGATATGGGTTATCCGTTCAACGTGAGGGGAAAAGCAGCAGCTGGGCGCTGTTGAGCAAACAAGACCTGAGGGGAGGGAGAGGAGGGAGAGAGAGGGAGAGAGAGAGAGAGAGGTGAAGTGCGGTCAAGTGCGGTCGGGTGGGTGGTTTCGGTTAACACGAGCGTTGTGTCTTCTTCCCAGCATTACGTGGGTCACGGGAACGCCATCAACGAGCTCAAGTTCCACCCCCGAGACCCAAACCTTCTGCTCTCGGTCAGCAAAGGTAAGGCAGGCCCTCCCCCCCCCCCCCCCCACCCTAGCAACCGTATCCGTGGTAACCGCCTCCGCGCTAAACGGCCCCCTCGCTAGCTAACGTTGTATACACAAACCATTTTCTGTGTGTGTGTGCTTATATCCCTGTGTGTGTCTGTTCTTGTATCCCTTGTATCCCTGTTTGCGTGTGTGTGTGTCCACGAAAACACACAATATGTTTGTATATAGAAACCATTTTCACCATGACACTGTGTGTGTGTGTGTGTGTGTGTGTGTTCTGTCCAGACCACGCGCTGCGCTTGTGGAACATCCACACCGACACCCTGGTGGCGATATTCGGCGGCGTGGAGGGCCATCGAGACGAGGTGCTCAGCGCAGTGAGTAGCCCCTCGGAGCCCCTCCAATCAAAACACTTTGAGTAGTTGGTTCCAACCCGCTCCGTTAAAGGTTGCATCAGCGATTCTAGGCTGAAACCTAAACGATCACCTTCATCGGATCTCTCCTCACGATCCGCTAGCTGCCCGCCCCATAAGCGGGCCGTCAAAGAAACTGCCTCCCTGTAGGCAGCCTATTCTCCGCGATCGTACACAAAAACAAATGGTATTAGTAAACAAACGGTAGAATTTTTATTTATAAAAAATATATATATTTCTTTGTATATATTCCATTCTGTTTATTTCTTGTATAAAAGCTGCGGCCACTCTAAATGTCCCTGTTTGCGTGACTAATAAAGGATTTTACATTTTGAAGATTTAAATGTTATGTAAATGTAATGTAAATGTAAGGCGGTTGATGTAATTGTCGCAGGACTTTGACCTGCTGGGGGAGAAGATCATGTCGTGCGGCATGGACCACTCGCTGAAGCTCTGGCGCATCGACTCGGAGCGCATGAAGAAAGCCATCCGGGGTTCCTACGAGTACAACCCCTCAAAGACCAACAGGTAGCACTGCGGTGACACAACGGGGGGTCTCTCCTCTCTCTGGGGGGGTTCCGCCATTTAAATTACTTCCCTCTGATTGGCTAACAGCACTGTCCCTCACAGTGCTGTTAGCGGTCGCAAGCCAAGGTAGGCGAGGCCATGAATATTCATAAACGATCATACATCAGAGCGTTGGGCTTTTTCTTACTTACTCGTTTCTGACTTCCTCGTTCTATGTTTTTACATCGGCTGATGCATGCAATGGGGGTAGAAACACGTTTTACACATGCAGCATTTATATGCAATTAGGAGTGACCTATCATATTTCAAAAGGAGCAAGTCAAACCGGTTTACCGGTGAAGGACACCTTTAATGCCTCAGTCCATCGCTCTTGTTCCAGGCCGTTTGTCTCGCAGAAGATCCACTTTCCGGACTTCTCGACGCGAGACATCCACAGGAACTACGTGGACTGTGTCCGCTGGCTGGGCGACCTGCTGCTGTCGAAGGTGAGCTGCCGATATTGACGTCGGCGGCGGAGGACCAAAATGTCTTCCGGAGGCCACCAGGTGTAAAGTCAATGTGTGTGTGTGTGTGCGCGCAGTCGTGCGAGAACGCCATCGTGTGCTGGAAGCCGGGCAAGATGGAGGACGACATCGACCGCATGAAGGCAAACGAGTCGAACGTGACGGTGCTGGGCCGCTTCGACTACAGCCAGTGTGACATCTGGTACATGCGCTTCTCCATGGACTTCTGGCAGAAGGTCGGCATCGATACCTCTTTATTTTTTGTTTTTATTTCATATTTAAGTCATTATTTATGTTTTCTCGCGTGAGGCGCTCCAAAAGCTGCGTGCAGTGTTTGGCGATAACTTAAAGTGAGAAATAATGAATTGAAAGTGCGTTCGGAAAAACGTTGTTCGGAAACTTCGTTAACGTTAAGTATAATTAGAGGTCGGAGTTCAAAGGGGATCTTTGAGGTGTCCTCTCATGCTATCTGTGGAAATTATAAACTATCCGTTACCCTCTTGTGATTTAAAAAAATAATAATTTATCGGACGCTTTCTGCTCGATAAACGACCTCTCCTCCTCTGGATGATTGGCAGATGCTGGCGCTTGGCAACCAGGTGGGTAAGCTCTACGTGTGGGACCTGGAGGTGGAAGACCCCCACAAAGCCAAGTGAGTAAAGCCCTGACTGGAGTTCTCAACGGGCCTGAAATTTACAACCCGGCCCGGCTGGGCGATGTAGCCCGACACGTCAACAGCAGACGGGAATTCAAATCAACCTTTAACGTTCACGCCTTTTAACAATACAAACAGCTGAAACAAACTTTACATAAATAAATAGGCTATATAAATATGCCTTCAATAAACATCTTCACACAATAATAAATTAAAAAGAACTCAAATATGTACCCAGCCAGCGGGCGGGCCACATTTCACACCACACAATTTTTGAAGAGTTTTCAAACAAAACTACAAACTACATCGTATTATATACCTATAAGGCATCGCGGAGGAGCAGTACTGCGTCCACAGTATGGACTGAGGCGGGTTCTCCTCTCTTCAACGGTACGGCCAGCCACACTGAAGACCCTCTCGCTGCCGCTGGCCGGCACACAAAGCACCTGCCGTGCCGACTGAGCCAGTTTGGGGATACACGCTGCTGTTGGTCTTCCACCAGCCCAGCAGGTCCCGATCGTCGGTCATCGTTGGCATTTGCCGGACGTAGCTGTCCACCTCATCCTCTTCGGTTTCGGTCTCCCCGAATACATTTTCCCATTCATCAAAGCGCGGCGTTTTCCTTGCGGCAGGGTGCCGCCGCCGCCGACGAAGCACTCGTCTCCTGGCTCGCTTCAACCGGGTACCGGTCGCTGCGCGGCTGACGGGCGGGACTTGACATATTGTTGCACACGAACAGCAGCGATGATTAATACGTTGGTTTTTTTCACTGAGCGTTAAAGATTAAGCCCGGCCCAACCGGGCCCCGATTCATTTGCCTAACTCTAGCCCTGACCAATCACGGAGCCGGACATGCATCACATGACTAAAACTCAAAAGGGGGGGGGGAGGGAGTGGGGGGGTCGGACCCCCGTGGCTGCTAGTGATTGGCGCTGAGATTGAATTGAATGCAGAGATCGTTTAGACACATTTGTATAATCTAAGATGGTATGCAAATCGTTTGACCGAGCGCAAAGCCAGATGCACGACACGGGACCCTTATTTGCAAAGCGCGCGTCCGTTCCACATTTCTCGGGTTCTCTTTCCTCTTTCACATGGACCTCTTCCTCCCGAGAGATCCCATGGGGAGCCCAAGAGAAAGCCCAAGAGAAATCAAGTCACATGGGACGCCCACTAGCCTTGAATAGCCTTGAAGAACCTTGAAGTAGATTTTGTTCCCAAACATTCTCGATAACTTAAATTACAAATAATCCAAACTAATGGTTTGGACACTTCAAACCGTTTGGCGTCTTTTGAGTCGTTCCTTGCACAAGACATCTCTTAAATATCGATGGTTACGCAGTACAAACTTTGTCTTTCTCTCTCTCTCTTGGTTTCTGTCTGTCTGTCTCTCTCTCTCTCTCTGTCTGTCTCTCGGTCTCTCTCTGTCCTGGTCCGTCTCTGTCCGTCTCTCTCTCGGTGTCTGTCTCTCTCTCGGTCTCTGTCTGTCTCTCTCTGTCTCTCTCTCTCGGTCTCTGTCTGTCTCTCTCTATCCCTCTCCCTCTCCAGGTGCATCACCCTCACCCTCCCCCGCTGCACCTCGGCCATCCGGCAGACCAGTTTCAGCCGGGACAGCAGCATCCTGATTGCCGTGTGCGACGACGCCTCCATCTGGCGCTGGGACCGGCAGCGCTGAGGCTCGCTCTCTCTCTCTCTCGCTCTCTCTCGCCCGTTTTTCCGTACGGTCCCGATCCGCACTTTTTTCGGCCACGGCCCTCTAACATTCTGAAAAATTGGGGGTTGAAAACAGTTGTAGTTTTTTTTGTGTTTTTTTTCCCCCCGAAAAGTGTTGAACCGAAACTCGATGAACTGAAAACCCAACACCATGGGGCAAAGGTATTGTGGTTGCGATGGATCGTAGCTGGCTGTGTTTTGGTTGTACTTGACTTATTTCCTATGGCGTGTGTTTAACGCGCCGTCTGTTGTCTCGGGATTCTACTCTCTTCAGGTGAGACTGGCTCAATAAAAATCGTTTTAGCTTTTTTCTTACATACACGTTTCCGTTCCCATTGTTTTCGGTAACCGACTCCGCTATGCACCGCGGGATGAAATACCAGGACAATCATTGCAATTTTTATATGACAAAAACGTAATTATAAACTGTTTAAAATGAAGTCCATCCTCTTGTTAGCAATTTTGTCATTATTTTTTTTTTTAAAATACTACATATACATTAAGGCAAATGTTGATGTGTCCTAGGACTGGGCGAGGCGGCGGGGGGGGGGGGGGGGGGGGGGGGGGGGGGGGGGGGGGGGGGGGGGGGGGGGGGGGGGGGGGGGGGGGGG
>JAOPJJ010000110.1:9031779-9041782 GCA_027122795.1 Enchelyopus cimbrius | reverse complement strand
CAACTTTATTACATCTTATTATAACTTGTTTGAAAATGTATTTAAGTTATTTGTTATGTCAAGTGTTTTCACGCATTTTATTTGCTCATGTCAAGTTTTCAAACTACCAACCTTCCAAGAGCGGGGACTTGGATAGGTCCCTCCTGTCCTCTGGAAAGGATTCGGTCAGTCTCTTAAACAGTCTGCCCAAATCAGAGTAACTCCGGTGCAGATATAAAATGTTCCTGTCCGACCACTCCGTCCGGATCTCGAAGAACTCCTCCTCCTCGCCTCGCTGGCTGATGATGAGCCGTCGGATCCCGTTCACCCAGCAGTCCTTCACGAACATGTTGACCAGCGACGTCCCCTCGAACACAGAAGATGCCATTCCCCTCGACGTCAGTCCGACATCCTGCTACTAGGACTTTTGCTGGGTGCCCATCCAAAGAGCAAACGAGTCCTGATCAGAGAACTGTTGAGAATGTTTCGGAACTATTTCAACAGACACCGAAACCAGAGGGACCTGCTGCTTTAAGACGCAGCGAGTTGTCCTGCTGGTGTCGTCTGGAGGAGGCTGCTCCCTGCGTGTGAGCTGCTCAGCCCATCAAAGGCGTCATCTCAAACGTGGCATGTTGACATTTTTCTCAAAAATCGCCGTAACTCGAGTCCAAAGTCAAAGAAGATAAAGCCCCTGGTCAAAAGTTATCCAAATAGTGAATAACGATGATCCAGTGCGAAGCGCTGTGTCAATGCGATCCAACGGATTGTTTTACCCCCTCGCCACATTAACCACCATGAAAAAAATACGACTTTCCTTTACAAAGGCAATTTTAGCGAATTCGACACTTGGATCTCTCCATTGGAATGCACCTCACGTCCATTGAATATTATAAGCTTTTTTAACAGTACAATATAGCTACCAAGTTCAGGCGCCCCCCCCCCTCTCTGTCTCTCTCTCTGGTTGCTCAGGAAAGTTTCCTCCCCTTCCTCAACACTGTGGGTATTAACATGCAAAGAATGCAACCGGGGACAGAGAGTCCAAACTTTTCTTCTTGGCCCCCTTCTCCTTCCCCTCTCCCCCATCCGTCTCTCTCTCTCTCTCTCTTTCTCTCTCCCCCCCCCCCACCAAATAAAGAAACCTGAATGTGTTGAATCTTTCACTGTTAAAAAGTTCACGTCCATATCAAGCTCATGCATCTGAGTACTCAACGCCTCCTCCATTTTTTTATTTCAGATACGTCTCTTTTTTTCAAACTTCGAAGAAATAAACCGTTAGAAACTACATTCCGTGTTATTTGTGTCTGATACAGACATTTATCACGGGCCTTAGATTAATGGAGTGGTGTCTGTTGTTCCCTCCTCTCTGCCATGAAGCAGTTAGCTCCTCCAGTAGAAGGTTCTAGTACCGTTTACGAGCTTCCTGCTAATAGCTCTATAGGGTAGCAGCAGGGTGGAGCGGGGGTGGGGGGTGGTGGTGGTGGTCTGGTTAGGATTGGGTGCGCATTTGGAATGAACCACTGATGATGAGGATGTAGCCCTCAAACAATGATGGAGCGATAGATGGATGTCTGAACGTACTGGTGGAGAGAGAGAGATGGACGTGTGGATGAAAGGTGGACTTGTAGGTCGTCTGGTGGATGAGCTGTTCTGTGGCTCTTTGTGTAAGTGATTGGTGGCTTTTGTGTTCCTCATTATCATCATCATTATTTCCTCATTGTTTGTTTTAAATAATGCTTACCAGAATGCACTGCGGCGGAGACACGTCGACATAGCTGTGGGTTGTTAGTGTCAAAAACATCCCTGTGAGAAAGGTAGGGAACTAGGAATAACGATAAGGGAACTAGGAATAAAGCTGCCAGCGAGCAAACAAAGCCATCTACGATTTAGATTCGTACATGGAGTTTCAGTTTGGACAGATGGTGTGGAAATCATTCCTGCATTGCTGTGTGTGTGTGTCTCTCTCTCTCTCTCTCGCTCTCATTTCACTATCCACAGAACTGGCCCCCTGTGTGACTAGGCCTGTGTAAATCACGCCGCGTATAGAAGAAGCTAGCTGAAATGGGCTTTATGGTTTTTCTATGTTGATGTATTCCTCAGGGGTCTCTCTCTCTTTCTCTCACTCTCTCTCTATTCTACAGCAGACACACATCCCCATCTAGGAGTGCCATGTTAGACATGTCCTATCCAAGAAGGCAACGGAAGGTACTTCCATTACCTACCATTACATTACTTGCATTATTGTGCGAGTAACACATTGAGTGGTTGGTTATTATATTACGCCTTCTAGAGGGTGTTTAATGAAAAGACTGATATTAAAGTTAATCAAAATATACTATGTCCATGGACCTAATTAATGTGGAATAGTGGATGAATGGATAGACAGGCTGACCAACAGACAGACCAAGGACAGACATACTGACAAACAGATATAGATACAAACAATCAGACCCAGTTTTCATACGGACACAGAGTTAAAGTCCAGAGGACTGTGTGTGTGTATGAATTAATAATAGGATCAGTCTGTTAGCAGCGAGCTTTCAAACTGCGGTGAGACCACAGCTGCACATTCAGCACATTCTGCCTCCCTACCATCTAGTCTGTGTGTTATTGAGCTGAGAGATACGATTTGGAATGGAAAAATACAACCGGAATACCACCAATCATCCAATCTTTAATGCAACAGCTTTTTTGGGGCCAAGCATTTTTGCGACCCAGACTTTTGTGTGTGCATTTGCTTCCCCAACACATCGTTTTAACCCTTTAGGCATCTGCCCCGTTATATCAACGTCTTATTAAAAGTGTGCAAATTGCACCCTATTTAGTGACTAGTCAACTCATGGCTCCAAATCATTCAGCAGTATGTTCAGATATTGAGAATGTAGTATGTTCAGATAATGTTGTTTTCCAACATTTTTACAATTTAAATATCTGATTATTGTTGCTGATATGACAACAATCTGTCACGACTCCTTATGCATGCCTTGTTAGCCCAAATGGGAAGACAAAGCTCAAGGAATGAGGACTGCTTGATGACGTGATGACAAATGTTGGTGATGTCCATTTATTCAGTCCATATCAGAGACTCCTTTTCCTCGCAGTAAGGTCCACTTGTGTGTTCCCATACGATAGTGTTATTAACTTGGAGTTCAGCTTTGTGGATTTCTGGTTTGAAATTGCTCTCTGGAGTGCATCTCAACTCAGACTCTGACTCTGTAATTTACATAAATACCACCTCTTTTTTGCCAGCAGCATCATTGCTCTCTGCCCTTTTGCAGTAAAAGCCCTGCCTAACAAAAACTAAAACCCCAATATGCCTTAAAGTTGGTTGTTGTTACTTTAATATCCAACCTCGCTTTCTTAAAAGTTGTTCCTTAAAGGAGTATTCCGGTATTTTACACTTCAATGCTGTGTTAGGAGAAGTTTTGCTTTTTTTGTAGCCCCACTGTCGAGGTACTGTAGAGGTAATAGGACCAATCGTCATCGGTCCTAAAGCAACATTAAACTTTTGTTTGCAAAGCTGTGAAACTCACCGACTGGTCACTGGTGTTTGTTGATGTTCGACAAAAAAAAACTTCTCCAATCACAGCATTTCGGCGAAATGAACACATGAATCGATCTATTTCATCATAAACAAACAGGAAATAAGGCTTAAAGTGTAAAATACCGGAATACTCCTTTAAAGGGTACTCACAGATCACTAAATAGACTTTACTAGATACTGTGATAACCCGATTGTCAATGTCTGTACACTCACGGTAAGTATCACGCGGTGGTTCCAGTTTAAGCTGATGTCAGCGTTTATTTACAAGAACAGGGGAGCAACATAAATGACAGGCAATCTACAATGGTCTCCGAGAGACTCGAGTAAATATATACAGTCGTCGTCTGCTTCCTTCCTCGTCGTTCCTGCCTGTCCTGGAATGAGTTCTTGGTCTCCTTTTAAGATGGCCACCTGGTCTCCTCCTCCCTCCAGCCAGGTGTTTCCCATCGGGCTGATTACCTGGAGGGAAGATGGGCGCTCTACCGCCGGCTAGTGGGTGGCGGCGGTATACGCCATCCACCCCTAGCCCACGGGTCCCCCTGGTGGGGAGCGGGTTGTCACACTCCTTCCCCTTTTGCTGAAGGTCCTGGTGGTCTCGGTTCCAACCCAGGCATGCATCCCGGCATGACAAGGCATCGGCGTTGGCGTGCTCCTTGCCCGGTTGGTGGTCCACCTTGAAGTGGTAATCCTGGAGAGCCAAGAACCACCTTGTCACCCTGTCATTGGTGTCCTTGGCGCTAGTCATCCACTTCAGTGGGGTATGATCCATAACCAGGGTGAACTCCCGACCTAGAAGATAGTATCGGAGTCTTACAACTGACCACTTGATGGCCAAAGCATCTTTTTCTACCGTTGAGTAGTTCCTCTCGTTAGGTAGGAGTTTCCGGCTGATGTAGGGATGGGGTGTTCCTCTCTATCTTGGACCTGGGAGAGAACTCCCCACAGCCCCACCTCGGAAGCGTCCGTGTGCACTATGAGGGGATGATCAAAGTTAGGGGTTATGAGGACCGGCTCCGAGCACAGGGCTGCCCGGAGCATCTTGAATGCCTTCTCGGCTGCCTCGGACCACCTGACCCGGCAGTACCTTCCTGGTCAGGTCATTTAGTGGATGAGCTAGGGATGAGCTAGCAAAACGGGATATGAATCTCTGGTAATACCCTACCAGCCCTAAGAACGACTTCACCTGTTTTTTGGAGGTGGGGTGGGGCCAGCTCCGGATGGCGGCCACCTTGCTCTCCTGTGGTCGGACGTTCCCCCTCCCTACCTGGTACCCCAAGTAGGCCGTTTTCTCCAGCCCGAGGCGGCATTTTGCCGGATTGGCGGTGAGGCCTGCCTTCCGCAGCTCCCCTAGCACCGCCCTCAGCTGCCGAATGTGGATATCCCAGCTGTCGCTGTGGATGATGATATTGTCTATGTAAGCCGCTGCGTAGGCCTGGTGAGGTCGTAGGATCTGGTCCATCATTCTCTGGAACATGGCGGGGGCTCCATGTACGCCGAAGGGGAGGACAGTGTACTGGTACAGGCCCCCTGGGGTCGCGAACACCTTTACTCCCGGTGCCGTCCGGATGTCATGGTGGATGACGGAGGTTCTACCCGGGAGCCCTACCGGAACCACCGGTATTCTGCGTCGGGCCGCCAGCACCAGGGGGACCGGGTCTGGAG
Organism: Enchelyopus cimbrius; assembly: GCA_027122795.1. Lineage (NCBI taxonomy): Eukaryota > Metazoa > Chordata > Actinopteri > Gadiformes > Gaidropsaridae > Enchelyopus > Enchelyopus cimbrius. The sequence goes on along the minus strand of JAOPJJ010000110.1, from coordinate 9,036,600 downwards.
GGTTCACTCCCCCCCTTCATTCCTTCAAAATGTTAATATGATACAATTGGGTGAGCTTACGTCTCCCGGGTTTTCGTACCCGGTAGTTCACCTCTCCTATTCGTTCAACCACCTCGTACGGTCCCTGCCATTTGGCCAGGAATTTGCACTCCGCCGTGGGTACCAGGACCAACACCAGGTCCCCAGATCCTCGCCTGGGCCTGCTGGGCTCGCCGGAGGTGGTCGCAGACGATGGGCCACACCTGGGCCATGCGGTCCCTCATCTGCTCCACATGGTCCAGCGTGGTGCGGTGGGGGGGACAGCTGGCTCTCCCACGCCTCCTTGGCGAGGTCCAGGATTCCCCGGGGCCTTCTCCCGTACAGCAGCTCAAATGGAGAGAATCCGGTGGAGGCGTGTGGTACCTCCCTTACCGCGAACAGAACATGGGGAAGTAGCTGGTCCCAATTTTTCCCGCCAGCGTCCATTGTTTTTTTAACATTTGTTTTAATGTTTTGTTAAACCTCTCCACTAGGCCGTCCGTCTGGGGGTGATACACCAACATCCGGAGCTGTTTAACCTGAAAAAGGCTAAGCAGTTCTTTCATTACTCTTGACATGAAGCATGACCCCTGATCCGTGAGTACTTCCTTAGCTATCTCCACCCGGCTAAACAGGAGCATGAGCTCCTTGGCGACTGCCTTAGCGGTGGCCACGTAGGGGTAGGGCTTCTGGATACCGGGTGGTGTAGTCCACCAGCACCAGGATGTACCGGTGTCCCCAGCTGGTCTTGGGGAGGGGTCCCACAATGTCCAGGGCTATCCGATCAAACGGAGTTTCAATAATGGGCATGGTATGAGGGGGTTTCTGACTGTGGCTCTAGGGGCTACCCGCTGGCACTCGGGACATGACTGGTTATAACGTTCCGCGTCCCTTTTTACCCCCGGCCAGTAAAACCTCGCTAAGACCCTGTCCTGGGTTTTTATCCATGCCCAGATGTGCTCCCAAGAGGTGTGTGTGGGCCATATATAGCACTTTAGTGACGTAGGGTCGCGGGAGCAGCCCCCCCCCCCCCCTGGTGCTAAAGTGTGGGTGCGGTACGCAACTCACTGAGTCCCTGGTTTGTCCATCGTGAGCGAGGACGTGGCTCCAGGCATGTTTGAAGGCGTCGTTGTGTAGTTGGGTATTAGCGAACTGTCCCTCCCGTGTAGATCCTTCCCCCTCTGCCGGGAAGAAGTCAGAGAACTCGGTGAGGGGGGAACTCTTGGGTCCCTCGGGTAGGTCGTTCCGCTCAGACGCCGTTTGGGTATCCGCTGTGTCTGGTGAGGTCCTCTGCGATCCGGGCCGAGCTGATCCCCCTTCCGCGGGGATCGGAGAACCCGGTGGTGAAAGTCCGTTCCCATCTGAGCTCTGGTCCTCTGCCGTTGACTCCCCCTGGTTCGCCTGAACCCGCGTGGCACTGTAGGCTGGTCGGACCATCCTTCCCCCTCTGCGAGAGGGCTCTCTCCGGGTCTGGGTTTCCCTCTCCAGATTCCATAGTCTCTGGAAGATCGGACAATCCCTCCCGATCAGTAGTGGTACCGGGAGGTGTGGAACTATCCCCGCCCGGGCCGTGAGTACCCCGTAGGGGGTCCGGATGACCACGTGGCAGGTCCCATAAGTGCGTGTGTCCCCGTGCACACATGTGACCTCCATCGCCCCCCCCCTCTTTTCCCCCCCGCCAGGTCGGGGCGAATAAGGGTTACCACACTCCACGTGTCCAGGAGAGCCTGTGTGTCCTGGTTCATGACCCGCGCTGGTATGGTCGGTGTCCCGGACGTCCCCTGTGCCCAAGAGGTGGCCAGCATGCAGCGGTTCGTCCCTTCGTCCGCGTAAGCCGATGGCATCGACACATCCCAATCTCCAGGACAGTTTCGGGCTATATGGCCGATCTGCTGGCAGGAGTAGCATCTCCTCCTCTCTCGGTCCTCCTGGGGCTGGAACGGTGGTTCCGGTGGGGGGTTCTGCGGCGAGGTTGTGGGTCCCCTTCGGTCTCGGCGAATCTCAGCAGGCTGAGGGGTGGGCCGGGGACTGGCGCTAAGTTGCTGGGCTACCTGCCAGTTCTCCAGCTGCCGGATGAGATCATCTACCGTGTCGGGTGATGAAGACCCTCTGTGCGTCTGGCGGAAACTGGCGAATGGTGTTGTCGATAAGGACCCGGTTTATCAGGCTGGGTCCCTCGCCAGTCACCTCCTCACTAGGCGACCGTGCTGGGCGATCTGTGTCCGTACCGCACCCTGGAGGTCGAATCGCCAGTCGTGGAAGCGTTGGGCCCTGGCCGCGAGATTGTGCCCGTAGTAGGCCAATATAGCTTGTTTGAGGGCAGGGTACTGACCAGCGGTCTCAGCCGAGAAGTCCTGGCTAGCCTGCTGTGCGGGTCCGGTGAGGAAGGGCGACAGGATGTGGGACCACTGATCCTCTGGCCAGCTGTCCCTCCGGGCAGTTCTCTCAAATACTTCCACGTACGCCTCCACGTTGTCATCTGGTCCGAGCTTGATGATCCGACTAGTCGGAGCGTTTGTAGTGGGTTCGATCTTTGAACCCACTAGAGTTTGTAGTGAGTTCGTAGTGGGTTCGATCTTTGCCCGCATCCTCCACCATATGTGATAACCCAATTGTCAATGTCTGTACACTCAAAGTATCACGCGGTGGTTCCAGTTTTAGCCGATGACAGCGTTTATATACAAGAACAGGGGAGCAACATAAATGACAGGCAATCTAGAATGGTCTCCGAGAGACTCGAGTAAATATATACGGTCGTCTTCTGCTTCCTTCCTCGTCGTTCCTGCCCGTCCTGGAATGAGTTCTTGGGCTGTGTTCCAATATCCATACTTCCATGAGTACACTTTCACGTAGTACACTATCCGCAGTCACTGAGTGCGCAGACTTTCAGAAATGAGTGCTGTTCCGAATCGAATACTCTATGTTGTACTTGCCGGAAATAACTATTATTACAATGAATCTCAGCTGCGGGGATGCGTCATTTCGGTAGCCGTTTTATTTTTTTTCGAACTGAGCGCTGCTCAGCCTGACCCCGCCTCTTCCGCTACGTAGCTAAGATGTCTGCCGTTGAGTGCGAAGATTGTACCCCAATGCACACTCAGCGTTTTGCTCGGTTTGAGGGCACCATCCGGGTCCTCTAAGTACACATCTTTTCGCCGCAATGGCAATCGGAACACGTTCTCAAGATAGGTACGGTAAGTACGGTAAGTACGGAAATTAGAACACAGGGCAGGTCTCCTCCTCCCTCCGGCCAGGTGTTTCCCATCAGGCTGATTACCTGGAGGGAAGACAGGCGCTCTACCGCCGGCTAGTGGGTGGCGGCGGTATACGCCATCCACCACTAGCCCACGGGTCCCCCTGGTGGGGAGCGAGTTGTCACAATACACTAGACATCCTGCCTGACAAACATCTTAATAATTAATAATGAGTCACTTACCAGACACTTCTACCCTAAGCCACTGAATTTGTTGACAGGCCATTATGTGTGATTTAGGAGCCGGTTGGGGCCTTGCATATCTTGCACTGTGCCTCAGGTAGACTGTGGACAAAGAAGAAGAGGATCTTTGGGATTCTGTGTTGGCCTACCGGACTCCTTCAATCAGAATTTCAATCTCTGGCAATGACATGGAGCCGGTTGTAATGTATAACCCAGACACTACCTGACACTGCACAGTGCACACGGGCGTTTCACTTTCTTTGGCTTCATATTTGTTTTTCGACCAGTCATGTTGCTGGAGGCGTGACGTAATTTAAGATTGTAATTTAAGCAAACTCGGCTTGCAGTATATAGTATAGTATAGTATGTATACTATATAGCAGTGTTTCCCATTGACTATGGAGCTCCGCCATAGACTCATTTTGGCCGCCATAGTTTCAATATCCGCCCACAATTATTTACCTAGGCAAGGCAAATTCTGATCGTCAAGATCTTGACGATCTGAAACGCAAGTATCAAACGCAAAACGTAAGAAGCTTTGTGGGCGGATCTCAGGCGCTGTTGCTATTATGCAGACGGGATAAATTACTCTTGCGCCCACCGCAAATCTAAAATGAGTTGGTCTGATGTAACTACATTACTCATAGGTGTGGTTTGGGCATGACGTGCAATAAACCAATCAGAGCGTCATCTCATATTCCCTTTAAGAGCAGGCACTCGTTCCATGGCAGATTGCTATTATAACGGCAGATTTGCCAGGCGCACGCCAGGAGTGATTCACAAATAATTTGTTTTTCTGTTTAAATCTTTTCAACTTTTCAATTTCCGTTTGCATTTTTTTGTTTATTTACGTAGTTTGCTATTGATTTTTCAGTTTGACACAATGTAAATAAAGAAATGTCCCAAAGACATACTTTCCGATGTTTTGCGTAATGATTTCCCTTGTGTGGTAATATTTCTCCCTGTAATTATGTATGGTTTGCAAAAATGGTAACTGCTTCCTTGTAGATGAGAGAAGCAAAGTGTATGCATGTTGTTCACACGCTACATTATGGCCAACCATGTCCCTTAAAATAGCATCTGGATCGCGCCACTTACTTAAGACTGGGTTTTTCCTGGTCAGTTGCGGAATTGTTTTCTGAAACAGCAAAATAGCATCAGGGAACGTTTGCACCGGAACACGCCTCCTCTTTTCGCTGAACCGCCCCCAGAGCAAGTGCAAAATAGGAATTATACAAGCTCCAGTGTACAAAGTCAATTGTGCTTAGTGCAAGATAGATCCCAGAGCCCTCTGAGTTTTAGAGTTTTCTGTGTACCCCCCTAGAGGATCGCGAGCCCCACACCATAGAAACACCGATATAGTATGT
>JAOPJJ010000110.1:9019297-9030364 GCA_027122795.1 Enchelyopus cimbrius | reverse complement strand
TGAATGCCACAATCCTCGTAAAATCTTCGTAAGTGGAACTTACGAACAAATTTGTTCTTACGAACGGTTCGTGAATGCCATTGTTCTCGTGACGTACAGTTCATTCCTGTCAGTGACAATCCTGTTAGGATGAGTTTGCCTTTGCATGTGCTCCAAGCTAGAGGTAAGTACAAACAGTGTGAAGACAACAGCAGCATTTGGATTACTAACAGTTGAGAGATATAAGAACAGACCTGAATCAGCAGAATTTGAAGATATGTGCCTAGCCAGCTTTTGCTCCGAATACAGGGTCCTTTCAAAGTCCCAGGTTTCGGCAAATAGAGATTCACATGAGATTATACATCTTAAAAACGACGGTGGCTTTGTAAAACGAAAGACCTGCTGTCGTGAGGTATCCCAGATCTTCTCCCACAAGAGAACCAGAAAAGTATTTCCATTCATTGCTTCAACAGTTTTTGCCTCACTATGATGAATGTTACCTCAAACCGCCCCAGTTTGATACATATGAGCATTTTTATAAAAATGGTGCAGTCAGAAGTGGTGGTAATGTTGAAAGGCTGCAGTCGATTGTGGATTACAACAAATCTCTATTTGAAAAAGAAACTGATGAGATTGACAGAGCTAAGCAGTTGTTGGACGATAACATTGACTTAGAAGATGCATGGGCTCAGTTATGTCCTGAAACGGAAAAGGAACGTCTTCGTTGTCTGGATCTCAAAGACAAAGTTGTAGATGATAAAGATGGTGACTATGCAAAACATATTCCTGATCTGACTGCAAACCCACAGACTGCATGCACTTTGGAAACTAATCAAGTGACAATGCCCAGACAAGATGCGTTGAATTTATTACGGTCGTTGAACGAAGAGCAGTCTGCTATTTTGTATGCAGTTCGTTGCTGGTGTTTGCAGAAACTTTTGGGACAAAATCCTGAACCATTACGATTATTCATCACTGGCGGAGCAGGAACAGGCAAAAGTCATCTGATCAAAGCAATACATTATGAATCCACCAGGCTATTGTCACAGATTGCTGAAAATCCAGAGGATCTCACCGTGCTGGTGTGGCTGCATACAACATTGGTGCTGCAACCATTCACAACACCTTTTCAATTGGTATAAACGTCAGTCTGCCTTATCAACCTCTTGGCGATGAGAAACTGTTGTTTACGCAACAAATTTGGCAGCTTGCAAATTCTGATCATTGATGAAGTGTCCATGGTTGCCCACCATCTTTTTGCTTACATTCATGGAATACTACGTCAAATCAAGCAGACGGGTGATTATTCACAGTTTGCAAATGTTTCTGTGATCTGTGTGGGTGACTTTTATCAGTTGAGACCCGTGAAAGGAACATCTCTTTTTGCTGACAACCAAGGAGTCAACTTGTGGGAGAATAACTTTGAAGTTGCTGAGTTAACTGAAGTTGTTCGACAAGAAAATGTGGCATTTGCAGAAATGCTAAATCGCCTCAGAGTCCGTAAAAAGAAGGAACCCCTCAGCAGCCATGATGTTCTCAAGCTGAAGCAACGTGAAACTGGTGAAGACCCTACAGACATTAATTTATATGCCACAAATGCGGAGGTTGATGAATATAATGTCAAGAGACTGCTTAAGACCTGTCAGGGTGCAATCAGCATACAGGCTCAAGATTTTGTAAGAAATCCCAAAACCGGAAGAATGGAAGTGAAAGTTGGCTTTCACACAAACATTTTCAATTCGTTCTTGCCAAACTGCATTTCGTTGGCTATTGGAGCAAGGGTGATGTTGAAAAAAAAACAGACGTGTCTGACGGCCTTGTAAACGGAGCATATGGCACAGTCGTTGAAATCATCAGAGGTAAAGAAGTCGATGACATTCCCGCAGCTATCCACGTTGACCTTGATGATCCTAATGTTGTGGACATACAAGAGGATTAAGTGAGTAATGCTGGGGGCCTGCGAAGACAACTTCCAGTGGGTTTGGCGTGGTCGGTGACTGTGCACAAGTGTCAAGGTCTAATTGTTGAAAGGGCCATTGTATCACTCAAAAGAATCTTCGCTCCAGGTCAAGCATATGTTGCTTGAGTCCTGTGAGAACTCTTAGTGGACTGATAATTGAGGACTTCAAAGAGTCTGCTATATTTTGCAATGAGAAATTTGAGTCAGCCATTGAAAGTATGCCAAATTTTAACTTTGGAAGGTCTGTTTTGTCTAATGTGAATCATGTGTGCACTTCATAATGTACAGAGTTTGAATGCTCACATTCAGGATATCCAAGCCCATAAAGTTCTCATGAAAGCTGATTGTATTTGTTTAACAGAGACATGACTCCATGCAGGCACCGAAGAAGAACCAGAGCTTCCAGGTTACATCTTCAGTCACAATCCAAGAGGAAATTGTTATGATTCTGAGACAGTCTTTGCAGGGTTGAAACAACAACAAAGAGGTGGTGTTGGCATATACTTGTCACACCCCGCCTCGGGTGAAGGTAATGTAACCTTATTAAACCGGACTTTCAAACCCAAAGGATGGCAAGGCACACAGTTGCAAATTGGGTTTTAACATTTATTCCCCCAAAGTGTCAGATAAATGCAAACCATACAGAGGAGGCCAACACCCAAATATCAGAAAATAGTCAAATAAAACATGTTCAAAACCAATTCCACAATCAAATAATTCAATCAATTCAAATAATCAATAATCAAATATTCTCAATAATAAATCAAGCATATTCAAAATCAAATATGGAACTTCACATACATTAACTTGCCATTTAGAGACATCCCACCTCAAACTGCAACCATTTTGCAGACAAAATGTTTTTCTGTTGACATATTGTTTCATGCATTGAACTGCCTGGAACAAACAACAGTACAAAAAAAGGCTGAAGAACATAGGACCGCGATATATAACCAGTTTTGTATAAGCCCTCACGGCCAATCACATCAATGTCAATAAATCTAATAATCCATTAGCAAAATGAATGCAAATTAAACTCAATTACTGAATGCATTTAACCATAATTTACAACATAATGGAATAATAACCTCAGTAGATATTTTAGCATCTCGTGGGGAGTTGAGCACCCTGCTCAACACAGACAACCTCTCCTGGCAACAGCAGACTGTCAGGACAGCAGCTCACCCCTTTTATACCCCATGGCCCCTTCCACTAGACAGGCCCAATCAACTGGTAGCAGGTGTTTCGTGTTACCATATTTAAAAGCCATCAGCCCCATAGGCAGTTAAATAGTCATGGACAGTTTGACCACTCTCCAAGAACTGCAAGTTCAGGAAGGCAGGACAGGTAATCGGCAAGCAAGTTCGTTTTTCCAGCTCTGTGAGTAATATTGAAGCAATATGGCTGTAATGCCAAGTACCATCTGGTGACACGGGAGTTCTTATCCCTCATGGAGTTGATCCACCTCAATGCCCGGTGGTCCGTTTCCAAATCAAAGCTCCGTCCAAGAAGATAATACCGAAGGCTGTCCAATGCCCACTTGATGGCAAGACATTCCTTTTCAATGGCAGAGTACCTAGTTTCTCTGGGATGCAGTTTACGGCTCAAATAGAGAAGAGGGCATTCCTCACCCTCCTTTCCTTGTGCTAGGACGGCTCCAAGACCCACACCAGAGGCATCGACTTGAACAAGGAATCTTTGGTTAAAGTCAGGACTTTGCAAAACCGGGGAAGAGCACAAGATGACTTTGACCTTGGAGAAGGCAGTTTCACATCTTTCTGACCATTTCACTGGATATGGGGATGCTTTGGTAGTCAGATCTACAAGCGGAGCCGTGATGGTAGAGAAATGTGGCACAAATCTCCTGTACCACCCAGAAAGCCCCAAGAATGACCGGACTTGCTTCTTGTCCGTGGTCTAGGACTGTCTCGGATTGCCTTCACCTTGTCCACCTGAGGACGTATTTGGCCATTGCCAAGATGGTAGCCCAGATAACAAACCTCCGTTTTGGCCCACTCACATTTCTGGGTGTTAAGTGTGAGGCCAGCGGAATGGATCCGGAGCAAGATCTGATGCAGGTGAATAAGATGGCCTTCCCAGGAAGTACTAAAGACCACCACGTCATCAAGATACGCTGCGGAAAACTGGGCACATCCCTGCAGAGCTCGATCCATAAGCCGCTGAAAAGTGGCATGACTGTGTAATGAGACCCTTTGGGCCACGGAAGGCAGTGTACTCCCTTGATTCCTTCTCCAAAGGCACTTGCCAATATCCTTTACACAGGTCAAGGGTGGTAATGAACACAGCTTTGCCAAGTTTCTCAAGGAGTTCATCAATTTGTGGCATAGGATACGCATCGAATTTAGAAACTGCATTCACTTTGCATAGGTCATTACAGAGTCGTATAGTGTTGTCTTTCTTTGGAACAAGAACAATGGGATTACACCACTCACTGTCTGAGGGTTTGATCACTCCTAGATCCAGCATGGTTTGTATCTCATTGTTGAGGGGTTCCGTCATTCGCTCAGGCACCCTGTATGGGCGTTGACGGATAGGGGTAGGGTTCTTTAACCGAATGACATGCTCGATTAGTGGAGTTTTCCCGGGCTTTCCACTGAAAAGGTCTGGGAACTCCTCACACACCTGCAAGAGTTCAAGGGCTGGTTGTGCAGGCAAGTGACTCACGTCAGGTTGCTGTGATGTAGTAAGCATGGCTAGATCTGTATCCTCTTCGGCATCCTCCATTTCCACTTCCCGTGCCAGCATCACCTTTTCCACTCGTAACTCCTTGTTCCGAGTAAGTCCTAGACGTCAGTTCCTTCCACAGATCCTTTCCTCTCCTTCCATTCCTTTAGAAGGTTGATGTGGTATACCTGGGATGCCTTTCCTTTGTCCGGATGAGAGATCTCATAAGTGACAGGTCCAACTTGTCTGGCAACGGAGTAAGGACCTTGCCATTGGGCTAGCAATTTATTGCTGGAGGTTGGAAGCAAGAGCATGACCTTTTGACCTGGCTGTAGCACCCTGTGTCGTGCTTTTTGGGCATACCAGGTCTTCTGCTTCAGCTTGGTCTTTCCAAGAAGTCTCGCATCTGCAGCACATAAGAAAGCACACCCTGTGGTGCGGGTGGTTTGGACTCCCAGGATTTCTTCAAGAGATCCAAAGGACCTTGAACAGGGAACCAATACAGAAGTTCGAAGGGAGAGAAGCCGGTAGAGGCTTGAGGTACCTCTCGATAAGTAAAAAGAACAAAGGGAAGCCATTCATCCCAGTCTCGACCGGTGTCGTCTACGAACTTGCGTAGCATGGACTGGTTAAATCTTTCCACCAAACCATCAGTTTGTGGATGATAGGGGGTGGTGCGAATGCCAGTAATGCCAAGTTGTTTGTGAAGCTGCTTCATAAGCTTGGAAGTGAAGTTTGTGCCTTGGTCCGTAATTATCTTATCTGGAATTCCAACTCGTGAGAAAACAGGACAAGTGAACTGATGATTTTGGGTGTCTTGATACTCCTCAGTGGGAAGGCCTCTGGAAACCTGGTTGCGTAGTCACAGAGGACAAGGATATATTCATGGCCTGCACTGCTCTTGTCCAGTGGTCCGACGATATCGATTGCAATCCTCCGGAAAGCAACATCAATGAGAGGAAGAGGTAGTAGTGGAGCTCTCAGGTCGTCTTGGAGAAGTCTTCTGGCAGTTCGGACAACTTTGACAGTACTCAATGACATCTTTGACCATTAAAGGCCAAAAGAAGCGAGCTTTGACTCGAGCCAGAGTCTTGTCTTGCCCAAGATGACCAGCCCAGGGTATGGAATGAGCCAGATGGAGTACAAGAGGCCGAATACAAGTTGGAACAACCAAGCGATTATCTGGCTGACCTGCTGTATACAGGACTCCATCCTCCAGGAGGTACTTCTCACTCTGGTCTGGCTGCAAGGTGACGTTAGCATCTTTCATCTTCGCCAGTAGGGATGCCAGTGAGGCATCGGCTCTTTGTAGCTCTCTGATGTCTGTTTCAAATTAGAGAGATTGCCTAACAGTGGAGTACCTTGGATCTTCTCCAGGCAGCGCTGGCGTTTGCTTTTCAGGGGTCCCTTCTGTCCACCCTGGCATAAAGAAGGGTCCAAGTCAGGAAGAGGCTCCAGCCCTGGCTTGGCTGTCTGGGAACGGGTAAGTACTGGATAAGCCTCTTGAATGGCTGGGGTTGAATTGGACTTCACCCGCTTCTGGCGTGCCTGATGCACAAGGTCAGCGAGAATGGGTAAGTCTCTGCCCAAGATCATGTCATGGGGCATGTTTTCAAGAACCCCCACACGGCGCAAGAAAGCCTGGTCTTCAATGACGACGGTCACATCAGTCACTGGATATCTTCTTTGATCACCATGGACACACTGTATGGCTGTGGCATGCCGATAGTCAAGATTGCCAAGCAAGACAAAGGAATGGTTAAGCAGTGTCATAGAGCTACCTGTGTCAAGTAGTGCTTGCACTTGACGACCGTTAACACGAGCTGGGATCATGATAGGCTCAGTGTCAGGTTCAAGCTCTGGTGCTAGGAACGGTGCCACAACTGAAGCTGGGTGAGATGGATGTGGCACATGACAGAAGCTGGACAGTTTGGGCCCTTTCAAAGGACAGACTGAGGCCCAATGCCCTGGCTTTTGACAGTGGTAGCAGATGAGATCCTTTACTGGACCCGGTCTCGAGAATCCTTTCTTCTCCCCAAAGGTGCCTGGAACACTCACGGGACCACTGGCTCTGTGCTCACCTCCTTTGTGAGACACGTCAGCTGCCCCTTGGGCTGCTACCCGGGTATTCTGTTGCCTTGGCATTCTGAGACCTTTGCGAGCATTCAAGTACTGGCCTGCAAGCTTAGCCGCAGTAAGTCCATCTTCTGGCTCGTGTTCCTTGACCCAGGTCTTCATTTCGTTGCGTAGCATTTGCTCAAGAATGACAAGCTCGGCGATGTCATCTTTGGACCGCTGCTCTGGCTTGATCCATCTTCTGTAGAGTCCTTTGAGTCTGGTACAAGTCTCCTTGGGAGATTCACCAGGGGGAATGTAGGTTGACCGGAACTGAAGTCTGTAGGTCTCAGGAGAAATGTCGAATTTTTCAAGGAGTGCTTCTTTAAGACTAGCGTAGACATTCGAGTCGTCTTCCTCCATCGCGGAGTAGGCATCCAGGGCTTTACCTGTCAAGAGAGGAATGAGCCGACAAGCCCATTCAGACGGAGGCCAGCCCCAGGTGCGAGCGATCCGCTCAAAGCGCACAAGAAAGTTCTCAATGTCCTCTCCCTCTTGGAAAGGAAGCATCTTTGGACCTGGACGCAGAGGTGTGTTGGAAGAATCTCTGGACGGAGACGGAGGAGGATGAGATCTGGGAGTGGCTGTGGGCGTCTGCACACGAAGACTACCATCAGAAGAAAGGTTAAGAGGAGGATTAGCATTTTGGCTACCGGCAACAAGTGAGGTGGTTATGTTAGGCACTGTAATGGCAGTTTTTAACTGCTGAATTTCACGGACCAATACACCCTCCCTACGTTGCTGGCCAATCAAAAAGTTTTTGAACATGTCAACCAGTGTAGGTTCATCTGGCATTGTTGTAGGCCTCGGTGGCTCAGCAGACCACCTAGCCTTTCTAGACCCCTTTTTGACTCCCTTAGGCCTAGCCCCCAAGTTCTCATAACCTTGAACATCTTCAGACTCCTCGGTGTTCCATCCAAATCCTTCACGATCCTCAACAATGGCCGCCGCCCCTTCCAGCTCCATAGCCCTCGGATTGGCCACCTCTTCAGCCTCCTCTGTAATTGCTAGCACTGACACTTGGGATCGTAACCCACTTCTCGCTCTGCCTCTGCCAGGCTTGTTAAAACCTCTGCGGCCTGCCATCCCACCACTGCCACCAATTGTCACACCCCGCCTCGGGTGAAGGTAATGTAACCTTATTAAACCGGACTTTCAAACCCAAAGGATGGCAAGGCACACAGTTGCAAATTGAGTTTTAACATTTATTCCCCCAAAGTGTCAGATAAGTGCAAACCATACAGAGGAGGCCAACACCCAAATATCATTTAGAGATATCCCACCTCAAACTGCGACCATTTTGCAGACAAAATGTTTTTCTGTTGACATTGTTTCATGCATTGAACTGCCTCAGTAGATATTTTAGCATCTCGTGGAGAGCTGAGCACCCTGCTCAACACAGACAACCTCTCCTGGCAACAGCATACAGTTAGGACAGCAGCTCACCCCTTTTATACCCCATGGCCCCTCCCACTAGACAGGCCCAATCAACTGGTAGCAGGTGTTTTGTGTTACCATATTTAAAGCCCTCAGCCCCATAGGCAGTTAAATAGTCATGGACAGTGGTCAAACTGTCACAATACTATTCAGACAAAATTGATGTGCAGGTGTCAATTCCAAGAGGATGCAATTTGGAATGCATATATTTTGAGATACCTCATGTGAATTTGATTGCTGCTGTTTTATACAGGCCTAACTCTTACAAGATTGATGTTTCGAAAAAAGTTATTGCAGGTCATCTTTGAACTTGAGATTCATCCTGGGAGGAAACTTGTAATGGGAGATTTCAATGAGGATATCTTTGTGTCATCCACAATCGCAAAGTTACTGGCAAAGTAACAGCATAGATATCAACAAGATGTCAACATGTGCAAACAGCCACAACTGAAAAAGGTACGTTATTAGATCATGTGTACTTGAAACATGCCAGAGAAGTTGTTGTTGAAGTTGTGCCAACATATTTTAGTTTTCATGAAGTGTTATACAGTGTAGTTTACCTTATGTGGGCAATGCTACAAAAAGAAGCCCTGCGCTTACTGTTGCGCAGTATGTCTTTGTTTCACAGCGATTTTTAGCCACGGGGACATATGAATAAATCTTGTGTTTCATTACAAGAAATACAAAGGACGGAAATACATTTGGTCGTGTTTATTTATTTGTATCGCCGGGCATTTGCTGTGAAAGTAGAACAAAATCATTATTTCTGAGGTCAGTGTATAACCAAATAAATTATAGGTAGGCTAATACAAAAAATATCCTACCCTCTCGAGGAGCTGGATCTCAAGCTTCAGTTTTGTTATATCCAGAAGCTTCTTTTGGTTATCCAATTCCAAATTGCGCTTATACAGCGCCCTTACATTGTTGGTACCAACCTATAGAAATTATTGGTTAAAATCGTAATTCACTTACGGTCAAAGCCTTGTGGCTCACCTTACAAAAGGAAATAAAAGAAAATAAACCTCTGTCCCGCGAGAAAGCCTTGATGATGATGAGGAGGAGGTGGAGGCAGTTTGTTCGTCTAACATCTCATCTCTCTTTAGAATAAATTATCAAGGCGACTTCCGGTGGCCCGGCAACTAGAATGGCAGCATAGAAAGGAGCTCCTGCATCGACATAAATAATACCCTGTAAATCAAGTTCTGAACACGGCTAAAGAATGATGGGTGGGGGTAAAAAGAAAAAGGAGGGAGCCAGGTCTCAGAGTCAAACCGACGAGAAACCCGAAACAACAGCAATGCTAGCAGTAGCGAAACTCGCAGTGAAAATGGCGACGACATGGAGGATGAGACCGCACCTGCTACACTCAGCTCCCTGAGGAGAGTGGTGAGTGAGGTGGTGGCCGCTGGAATGCGGGATCTTAAATCCGAAATGAAAAAAGAACTGTCGCAAGTAAGAACAAGCTTTAAAGAAGACATGAAACTGCAACTGGACGAGCTGACTACCGAAATTAACCAACAAGTGAGTGCCACTACCGGCAAAATAGAGGAGGTTGCGGAACGACTGGGAGAAATTGAGAAGAACATGACAGGGAAGGAGAAATGGGACATTGGCGTTAAAGACACTCTCATCCAACTGCTTGACAATGAAAAGTTTCTCCAGGAGAAGATAACGGACTTGGAAGGGCGCTCACGACGTAACAACATAAGGATTTATGGCATCCCCGAAAACGCAGAGGGCTCTTCTATGCTACGGTATGTGGAACATATGATTCTGACTGAACTGGGGGACAACGTGGGCTTTCGCGGAGAGGGGAGTCTGGGAATCAAGAGAGCACATAGGTCGCTCGGCCCACAGCCACCTGCAGGCGCTCTACAGTGCTCCGGTTCCTACGGTTTGATATTAAGAGAAAATCCTCCACGCAGCATGGAAGAAACCCATCTGTGTTCAAGAAAAGTGAGTGTACTTTGACCACGATTACGCTGAGAATGTACAACAGAGGTGGAAAGAGTACACTCCCATCAAAAAAGTGCTCAAAGAAAAAAGGATCCGCTTCCGAACTCCGCTGACGAGGATGCGCGTGCACTTCGATTCAGGCACGGTCATGTACAGCAACGCCGAGGATGCCGCGGAGGATTTAAAGAGAGGTGGATTCACAGTGGGCCCACTACCGCTAAGAAGATCCAAAGACATCACCGTGGGGACCATCAATAAACTTCTACCGTGGAGTACAGCAGGGACTCGGCGAGCAGAGAGCGCGCATAACTATCAGGAGAGCGCACGCGAGAAGCTGAAGGGGTTTCAGAGGTTGGAGACAGGATGCCATAATAATGGATGAGTAATTTTCTCCGCCCCTTCCTCATAGAGATATGTTAATCTATCTCCACTTGTAAGTTAATGGTTCTTAAGTAATCGATACCTTAATTTAATGTTACAATAAGCTAAAGAAGCTATAAACATAAAGGCACAGTAAAGACTCATGTGGAACTTGTGACCTCCCTTAAAATATAAGTTATTATAGCAATGGTTCGATGCAGCTGACCTTCATAATAGGCCGCCACTTTTATTTTTTCAGTGTTTTTCTTTTCTCATATTTTATTTCGTGAGTACTGCTGAGGGGCCCCACTTAGTGGCATTCCCCCCTCAATCTAAAGAGGGTTCAAGAGAACCTCTGAACTGGAAGACCTGTTCTGTAAGTTTATCACATTTTCAGTTAATGTTATACCTTGTGTTGTTTGTGTTGTTAGGGCTTTGACTGAATTCTTAAAGGTACAAGTGTAACCCTTGTCCCATGTAGTTAAATAATAAATCTAGTGTAATGAGCTCGTTTGGCTGAACCCAAGTGCACAGACTGGCGACGAGCGCGGAACAGAGTCAATGGTTTATTTGGG
>JAOPJJ010000110.1:8761946-8775708 GCA_027122795.1 Enchelyopus cimbrius | reverse complement strand
AGGAGAAGCTATCCTTCATTGGGGAATGGTGGCTCTGAGCACCGAGAACCCCAGCGTTTCCCGGGGATCTTGTGCACGGTGCGGGTCATACCGGATGTGCTCTAACAAGCTCATGGGACAGCCGATCCGTTGGTTTGTAGCCTACAGAGTGGGTCCTAAAGGTAAAGTTGAATGTCATCTCATCGCCTCATCACAAAGGTGTTCCACATGTGAAAAAAGGCATGGGTACCAAGTGTCAGAAATTGTAATCCATTGGCTGCGGTGCAGAGGGTTTGAATATTCTTTTAGCACCCTCTGTGGGTGCTAAACTTGACCCGATCACCTGCCGTACAAATATGACTGAGCATTTTTTCTGCAGTCAGAGTCGTAGATATGGGCGAATCGGATATAATAATAATAATAATAATAATAATAATAATAATAATAATAATAATAATAATAATAATATTAATAATAACAACAACAATAAACATATCAAGTAAAATATCCACAGATTCTATGTGATTACTTAATATTAAGACACATGATATACAAGTGAACTTGCTTCGCAACTACACTAAAAGGACACAATTCACAAATCGCTGATGTAAATACTTGAAATCAACGCATCACATAGCCCCGCCCTCCCTCGGGGTAGGACCAATGATAACCCACCAGGAAGCCTGCGTGTGACCCGGAGCCACGCCCCAACGAGCAACCAACATGGCAGCCCCCGCAGATAGCATCATGGATGTATATTCTTTATTCTCCGGGTTGTTAAATGAAAAGTTGTGCCCAAACCATTTAAATGTCTTAAAGTCATTTTCATCTCTGCTGCGGAGGCAGGACTACAGGTTTGATTTTGTTTAAATATAATTATAATGTTCTTCTACGTCCGTTAACGGTCTGACCATCCCATTAGCGGTCTCACTAACCAGTTAACGGTCTGACCATCCCATTAACGATCTCACTAACCAGTTAACGGTCTGACCATCCCATTAACGATCTCACTAACCAGTTAACGGTCTGACCATCCCAGTAGCTGTCTCACTAACCCTCTTGGTCATTTGTTATAAACGGTATTGGATACTGTATCACTTGGTATTGCCTCACTCATATGTATGTCTAATGCGTTCATAGTATATAAATACACTGCGCTATTCATTGTTATAATTATATTCTGATGATAATTGTTCTAAGAATATACAAGATAAAACCCCGCGCTGTGAAACGTTAATCATGATATATAATGTCTTAAGTTAGTGCCACTATTTTGACACCTTGTCCTCGGTTTAGTGTGTTCAGTAGTTGTGTCAGAGATGCTCCTTGGCTCTGGGCTCCCTGTTTAGGATTACAATTAAAATACTAACTACAACACAAACACCACCATTTACAAACAGCACATTACATATAAGATAGCTTTAGACAGTGTTCACGGTCCTTGTTCTTCCTTATTTTATGGGGCGTGCTAGTTTGTTTGTCTGGGTGGAACATACCTTTAAGTCTTAAATTCATGGCACACAAAAACAAAAGTAGTAACACTTTGGTCTCTGCTCCCTTTTTACACACCTGGCAATGAGTCATGTCTCAAACTCTGAGACTTGCCCGGCGTTGAGTCCAGAAGGCAAACGAGTCATGGTGCTCTTGTGAATAGTTTTCCATACACTGTACAATAAAATCATTTTGACAATTGGGTGTTAACGGTTGTTTGACTGACGCAAGGAGGGATGTTACAATTGATTGTTCCAATCCCCAATTGAAATTTTTTGAGGCTTTTCAATATTACCAATTCAAGTATTCTGAGTCTCCTAACATATTGTAACGAATGATCTGATCTTGTGTTCTCTGGTTAGGGAGGAGGTGGAGAAGGATGTCTTCTGCTCTCTCTGGGGTCTTCTTTCACGTCTCAGGGAGGAGCTAGAATCCTCTGGGGAAGGTGAGGAGGAGGAGGGCGGTGACCTCAAGCTACAGCTGGTGTCGGAGTGCTTTAGGGCGCAGAGGAACGCGTGCGTCCAGAGCCCTAGGAACCAGGCCCTGCTCAGGTAACACTCAATGAGGAGAGTTCAGACAGAACCTGTCTGTACGCGTGGCTCGGTGAAAATCACCACATCATAACCTCAAAGAAAGGAGACAATGGGGGAAGTGTGTATTGCGGAGTCCAGGTGAAAGATATCCATCACGTTTGAGGGGTGATGTATCCACTAGTGTTCTTTTTGTTGTGAAATTGTGAACTTTAGGGGATTTTTTATTTATTTCTGATAAATTGTATATTTCTCTTAGTCTATGTTTACTCCACCTGCAATTCCAAGTGCAATTCCAAGTTGTTTACCGTTTATTTCTTGTATATAAGCTGCTGTGACTATACATTTCTCCGTTTGCGAGACTCATAAAGGATTTTCAAATCAATTTGATCTTGAGTATCCAGGTATTTGAGTCTGCTCCAGCTATCTATCTTTACTATCATAAAGCTGGGTTGACACTATTTCTTGGGATTCCACAACATTGATTTTGAAATGGGTTCACCCTTACTCCTGGGGTAAGATGGGGCCTTCCATGTCTCGTGTCTGATAATGACACATGCCATGTTTTGTGTGTTCAGCGAGCTCAGCTTCATCGATGAGTCTCTGAAGGTCGTCGTTGTGCTGCAGCGTTTGCATCTGAAGTGCGGGGGGGCCCTGGAGCGTGAGTCTTTCAATAGCCTGATTTTTCCTATAAATATTAAGATAGTACTGGTCTTATATTGGTATTGTTTGTATGTAGGTGTGTGTATATGTATGTGCGTGGTTCTGTTGATGCTGTATGATCAGATGATCCGTCCTATGGTCCAACATACCGCCACGATTGCTTGGCTATAACGTGGTGTCTCGGTGTGTGTGTGTGTCTGTGTCTGTGTGTGTCTGCGTATGTGTGTGTCTGTGTGTGTGTGTGTGTGTGTGTGTCTGCTAGCCCTGCGCTGTGGGGTCCAGTTCCTGGGGAACATGGCTGTGGGGAACCAGCTCTGTAAGGACAGCCTCTGGAGGCTCAGCTTCCCACACCTGATGCTGTGAGTCTCCGCGTAGAAACACTCATACCATGGCTAGCATAGCTGCTATCAGTTGGGCCATTCATTGTTCATTCAGGGATGAATGCTGCGTTTTCATCGGTAACACATTATAATGTACTTGCGCTATAGATGAGTCATTTGAAGTTTCATCCTACCCATACATTTCTAATGCAAGTGCCACCGTTTTGAACTTGGCGGTCATGACGTTTGATTCTACACTGTGCAATGCAATAAAGAAACTGTAGAGCCTTTATAACAACATCCTACCGGTCCCCTGACCTTATGTCCACTCCGTGCCTTTAGATAGATGTTTATTACGCTCCGTTTTTCAGGATTTTGAAGCATGATTTAAATGAGTTTGGTGTTGGACTTCTTCTCCCAATTGGACAGATGGCCATAACAAGACGTTCCAAATGGTTCTGAGTCGTCATTCGTGGTTATAATTGGCTCTGGTTCTCCGGTGGTGTGGAGCAGGGATCTGCTGATGGATGAGGATGAGAAGGTGGTGAGCTACGCTTCCATGGTGCTCCACACCTGTCTGGATGAAGAAAAGGTGGAGGAGTTGGCCAAGCCCGAGAACATTCCTTTGGCCCTCCGTGTGATGGAGCTCTGCAGAACTCACCCTGACCTTGACTGGACGTACGTGTGTGTGTGTATGTGTGTCTGTGTCTGTTTCTTGTTTGTGTGTGTGTGTGTGTGTCAGGTGAAGTGTGTGTGTCTGGTTCTGCGTGTCTGTGTGTCAGGTGTAGTGTTTGTGTTGGTGTGTGTGTGTCAGGTGCAGTGTGTGTGTGTCAGGTGCAGTGCGTGTGTGTATAATGGATTGATGAGTAGTGTGTCTTTGCAGGGTTCTGATCGCCACCCAACACTTCCTCAAGTCCTCAGCCCTGGTGGTCAGCATGTACTCTGGGATGTCTCAGCTGGAGAGGTGATTCCACACCTTCTCCGTCTCAACCGACCTCAGCTGACCTCCTTAAAGGGGAACTCTGGTCTAAAATGTTTCTGGGATATGTTTAGTATGGTAACGAGGTCAAACGTTTGATGGAGAGCAAAATAAATCCTATACGACGCAAAGCTAGGTTAGATGTTTTTATCCGATTCTACCAAAATGCTATACGTTTTGAGTCATGGGGCATCGGCTGATGTCAAAACTAAGTTGCTTTTTTACACCACACAAGGCTAGAAGTAGCCTGACACTTCTTTGTTAGTATAATGAGGGTCTTAACATATTAAACGAGGCATTGACAACGTTGTAAGTGTACAGATAGTTTATTAAAAAGCATATTTTATATATACCTTCAGTAGTTCACCGACGTCATGTCCTCTTTGAGGCTTCCTTTAAGTCTGTAATGATGTTTATTAATATTAAGATAAAGGTCATATGTGTGTGTGTTTGTGTTGCAGGATGACCCTGTTGGAGTTGCTTGCAGCCCAGCTGGGGGAGGGCGGGGGGGAGGACAGCGGGATCCCCGGGGGCGTGGCCGCACATCTGGCCTCCTCCTTCCAGACGGGCTGCGGGGCCGTGCTGGCGCTCGCCTCGGGCAGGACCGATGGAGACGAGGTATGACGGCCTCGCTGACGCACGCGCTCCGTTCGTTCCGTCAGTCGTCCGCGAGGAACACGTCCTCTTATGTCGCTGTGTGTGACGGAGTTTGTGTGGGTGTGTTCTGTCATAGTCAGTAAGTAAGTAAGTAAAATGTATTTATAAAAGCATATTTATAACAGTTTGCACTGACCAAAGTGCTGTACATAGTGCATTCAGTATGCAAAGATGAAGGCAAAATAACATTAGAATAAAATTAAAATAAATAAAAGACATGAAACCGGACATCCACAAACAACAAAGGCAGAGGTCAAGAGCTGCTGTAAACTACATTCCTAAACCTATATTCATCACTATCTGTTATGTCTTGATCATTCATTTCGATAGCGTTCTGAACTACAAGTCCATTTCTTCCCTGTAGGAGGCGCTCACGGTCATCAGCTTGCTTGACGTGCTGTGTGAGATGACCTCTGACCTCGAGCAGTTCATGTTCTTGCAGGACGACTCGGGCCTGTTGCAGGCCACTGTCGGTAAGCTCACTACGGCCTGGGGTGCTTATACTAAGCTGCTGCTAAAGTAACGCAAAACATTGCTTTGTCTACCAGAGTCGGAAGAGGGAAATCCATTTGTACAAAAAAAAGTTGAATGAATGATCACTTACAAATGATCGAATTCAAGCTAATTGTGTTGTGTATTCAGGCTTTAGCCGGCACCAAACAGTACGCTGTCATCACATTAGTGAAATGGATATTTTGATGGAAATAGTCGTCATATCCACTTATGAAAAAGTATATTCTGATATATATTTTGTCCATGCGTCCACCCCTAATTCTAAACACGGTCTCCTGTTGAATATCCAATATCTTGTCAGACACCACAGCGTGTGTTTCTGTTCTATACTGTAATGTGTGATGTATACCTGAGTCACATCAGAAGGTTGTCCACCCGTGGTGAACACAAACACCTCCATGATCCCACCTCACGACATCAGACACGTTATTTAGTAATACCTTCAAACACGCTGGTGATAAGAACGCGAATGATATTTCTTTCGTATGGCACCACGTTTCCTTGCTCTGATTGTGTGAACGTTGATCCTATTGCATCCAGAGGCATTAGGTCTGAGCACATTGATAACGTCAATCTAAAATGCTTTTTATGGTCTACATGTATGTAAAGCATATGGAATTGCCTTGCTGTTGAAATGTGCTATACAAATAAACTTGCTCCGCCTTGCCTAAAATAAGGAACTCAAAATGAGGAACTTGAATATCAATCATAAAGTGCAAAAACAGTGCCTACCATGGATCCGTCTGTGGTCTGGTTATCTGTGTTCAAGGTGCTGTATTGAAACACTGAGCCCCCCCCCACCCCCAGGTCTTTTACAGGAGGTCCACACTCTCGGTAAGGCCAGTAAGAACGTCTTCAGCTCCTCCCACAACTTCTCCTCCTTCTCTCCCTCCGGGGGAGGAGACCCCTCGTCTCCCTTGGTCAGCTTCAAGGCCCACCTCATCCGACTCATCGGGAACCTCTGCCATCGCCACCCCAGCAACCAGGACCAGGTATGTGGGGGGGGGGGTTATCAATGAATGGGGGATATGTTCATGGGGAAGTCATGTTGTTGTGTTTATTTGTTTTATCATTTACATTTATTTGTTATAATGCTAACAAGCTCCAAGCGGAAGTAAGTCTCTTTGCAGGTAATGAGGTAGTTGGTGTGAAGTTAGGCAATTCAGGAGGTCTGCTCATTTTCAGTATTTCTAATCCAACACAGTTTTTTAGTTTGTAAGGATTCTCTGAATCTTTAGATCATTTTTAAGTTATTCAGGCAGTGTTGACATTTGACGATTTTAGTTTCTTTTTTTGAGTTTGACTTATAGCCTAGCATCACAGTGGATCCTGGAACATTTCTTTGGGCAGACAATGCCATGGGATTTGGGTGGGCCAAAGATGGATGGGTGGACTAAATAAATAGAGGGATACCTAACTTGCAGCTTTGTCACATCAGCTTAGTAGGAAGCGGAGCATTTGAGGTGCTCTTGCCTTTCCATCATCTCAAACCAGCCTGGCCATCTTCACTCGGGGAACTGCTGCTCACTTGATATTTTCTCGTTTTGAGCCCGTTCTTGGTGAACCCTTGAGATGGTCGGATGTGAAACTCTCAGCAGCTGCTGAAACACAAGCCTGTCTGGCAGCTCCAACCAACTCCCTGAAAACTCCTTTCCTCCCTGTTCTGATGTGCGGCATGACCCCCGGCGGGTCATCTGAAGGGGGCCGGCCTTAGCGGGTGGCTCGACCCAGCATATGTTCTAGAAGACTTGACGGCCAATCCGCTGAAACGCCATCACTGTGATCCTCCCCCTTAGGTCAGAGAACTGGAGGGCATCCCTCTGATCTTGGACAACTGCAGCATAGACAGCAACAACCCATGTATCCTTTTGCCTGATTTAAGATGCTGAATGCATTGATAGATATATGTCCTTTACTTCTGCTTTTACTTTATAGTCAAGATATTGAACACGACAAGCCTACATGAAAGTGGCTCCGCTCAGGCATGTCTGTCTTCATGCATGTTGAAACGGATTGTCGTCAGCTTGTTTCCTTGACAACGTGTGCAGTCATCAGCCAATGGGCCATCTTCGCCATCCGGAACATTCTGGAACAGAACCAGGAGAACCAGGAGCTTGTGGCGGCCATGGAGAGCCGCGGTATTGCGGACTACTCTGCCCTGGCGGCGCTGGGCCTGGCTGTGGAGAAGAGGGACGGGGGCTTGCTGCTCAAACCAGCTAAGCACTGACCCAGAGACAGCGAGTGAGCGTCTACTCAGACCACACAGAGTAACAGGGTATCTGCGGGGTCTTTAAAAGGTTAAAAAAGTCCTAAATCCAATCATTTTAATTTAAGGCCTTAAAACTTCCTAAAATCTCATAAAAGGTCTTAAATACGATCTGCAAAATCTATTGAGGTTACTTTTATTTAAAACATGCATAAACTTTAGGCTCGCTTTTAAATATTTTGATTTTTGAGGACGCTATAACGTAACTTCAATTTGTAGTTAACGTTATAGCGTCCTCAAAAATCAAAAACATTTATTCATATACTTTGCAAGTAAGTCCGGGCCTCCAAATTCCTTCAAGTCTTGTAAGTTTTTGCCATTATCGATGTGAAATAGATCTTAAATTGTATTTATTATGGTCTCAAAAAAGTCTTAAATTTGACTTGTTGAAACCTGCAGAGACCCTAGGTAACCCAGTACCAGATGGTCAGACTGATGAAGCTTTATCTACGTTCATCAACAGGGCTTCAGGTGCCGGCCCGGATCCTTTCATCCCAAACTAACTCAGATATGCAATGGACATGTTTACCTACGTGGTAACCTCTGGGCTCTTCTGGTCCGTCAGAGAACGACCCACGTATTCCATATTTATTCTTTGTCACATTATTATTATCTGGGATCATCCTCTAAAACAGGGTCATTCTGAATCGTTGCACTATGATAGACAACATATACTAGGATAACTAGCTTCACTAGAATGAATACCCAGGTGGCAGTATGGCCTGTACAGGCATGCAGTATAGATACGGAGCAAAGTGTTACACTTCTGGACTCCTATTTACTTGTGATCCATTCCCTACTTGCTTAATGCTAAATCCTATTCCAGCCCTACCTTTTCTATGACATGGCAGCTCTGCGCATGCAGACATGCATTACTATGCACACCCCTTCCCCCTCAGAGGCTTTGAGTCATCTCAATAGGGAGGTTGAAGGTGCTAACGGAGGGAGGGTGCCTGGGAGGGGGGGAGACAGACAGAGCGGCAGCATTCATCTGCACTATGAAATTGTCCATGGTCAGACACATCAACCCACGCCGCGCGCCACCCTGTTTTCACCGGCGCCCGTAGTTGATGGCCACCTGTGGTCAAACTATGGGCTGAAGGGCTCTGCTGCACGGCAGCAACTAACACACTTAAAGTGCACTCACCTGGCCACCTGCTGGCTCCTCAGAGCAGGGCCTGTTCACCCACCGAGCACCAAGCCCCGCCCACCTCCCGCCGCAGTCCTCCCATCAGCTGCTCCATTGGTCACCCACCGAGCACCAAGCCCCGCCCACCTCCCGCCGCAGTCCTCCCATCAGCTGCTCCATTGGTCACCCACCGAGCACCAAGCCCCACCCACCTCCCGCCTCAGTCCTCCTATCAGCTACTCTAGTGTTGGTGCTCTGCAGGCCCTGTGCCTTAGCCCTTAGCAACCAACCAAGCAGAATGTGTGGATATCTGTTTGATGAGATCACGCTTGGTGCATTCAAATAAAATATAATCTGGAGCAATAAGCTTGGCCTGTTTTGTTCTGTTTGTGTTGGTGTGAAGACGGAGTGAGACACTGAACACAGGAGTCACAAACAGGATGATCGCTTCATGGTCTTGAATAGTGCTCTGCCACGTCTTCCTGCTTTGAGAGTCAACACCTTTCATTTTGGAGCTCAAGGTGACACTGTTAACTACTCAAACCAAAATTGCCAATGTTTTCAAGTTGTTACAACTGTGTCAAATTGGCCAAAATATATCTTTCTTCCTCTACTGTTATGCTAGTCAATTCAGCTAGGCTGATTTGAAAAACGACTTAGCTTATCACGTATTAACATAGCCTTTTGGCTAGATTGTAGTCTTACTAGTTCAAATGGCCTGGCTTTAGGATTTTGAGATGTGGAGAGTTTTACAAAAACTCATGCTGCTTAGCATGAGTTTTTAGCTATGGAGCACATGCTCCTTAGCTAATGTAGCCCATCTTTAGCAGGTCACTCCGTTTGGAGAACACTGGCCCTTTCCTTTGGTCATTCTTGGAACGTAAAATCCAATTGAGCTGTAAAATCCATGTGTTACAACATAAAACTTCAGCCTGTAAATGTGAGCAATAAACGATTATTTCAGATCTTGGATGGGAATAAGTTATAGCATATCTTTAATATGAATCGCAGATTTACAATGACAAGAAACAATTAAAATGGGGTTTCCTGTAGTGTTTGAAGGGGTGTTAAGCTGTGTGACAGAGAAGAAGGAAGGGAGGAGAGTCAAAGGGAAGGGAGGGGACAGGAATGGGGGAGAGGGCTCCCCTCCCCTCTCCTCCGCCAGAGTGCCAGAAATAGGTTTTGCTGCCAAAGCCATGAGTGTGTCCTCATGTGAACCCCTGGCTCAGCCCTGCGCTGCCAAGCCCTCTGAATTCCTGCCACGTGTTTGACAGTAAACAACCAGAGTCCGCAGCACACAGCTAAGTTAGAACAGAACCCAATGGGGTCAACACTACAGAGATAGATAGCACAGGATCCAGTATTAAAATAAGCACAGTGCTAAGATAGAACATGATTCTAATCTATGCTAAGGTAGCCAAGTAATATGGTGGCTCAGACTTGGTTTCACGGTTAGCACAATGCTAAGATAGAACATGATTCTATGCTCAGGTAGCCCAGTGCTATGCTAGCTCAGACTTGGTGTCACAGTTAGCACAATGCTAAAAAGAGAAAATGTTTAAACTTGTATGACGGTTAATTTGCCGTTTTGATTGGTGGAGGGAGCCAATGCATAGGGTTTATGGGCCAATTTGAGACTTTAAGAAATGACTACAACTACCAATATTCTGATCAGCCTTTCTCCTATATACATGTTGGTGTTGGTGGAGGAACGGCAGCAGGGACAGTATTAGTACTCATGGTAGTACTAGACTCAGCTGTGTTTGCCGTGTCCTTATCGGAGATTCAACCAGCAGACATATCAGGCTTAACTCTGCTGTGCTGCTACTCTAGGATGGCTCCCTCAATCTCTAGTTTCCAACATGTTTCTTTTTATCCTTTCTCCACATCTCTTCACCCCTCTTTTTCTCCCACTCATCCCTGTCTCCTTGTCTCTCACTGTACCTCCTCTCGTTCTCTCCCTGTAGGATGACTCCCTCTCTTGTTCTGTTGTTGTTCTTGTTGTTCTTCATCCTCTGTCCATCCTTCTTCATCCCCTTCATCTGCCATTCTTTCTCTGTCCCAAGTGTTGTGACCTTGGGACGTGGAGAGATGGAGAATTAAATGTTGGAGGACAGGATGTTTGTCTCTGTACCTACCGTACTGTGAAGTGGTTCCGGTTTACAACCTTGGAGGCAGTGCGGTCCTAGAGGCGTGGGGGCTACTGAACAAGCATGGCATTGAAGGTCTTGAAGAGGGTGAAGAGTAACATGGCTTGCATCTCCCTCCTTGGTCATCCATTTCTACATAAAATGGAACACAGACTCAGTGGTGAGCGCTGAAGTCTTGATGTAAGGATGGCCGAGAAGCTGGCCGCTGAACGATACTCGGATATGAAGAAGAAACATTCTGAGAATGTGTAGGCCTGGGAGACCTCAGCTGGTCCAGCCCTTCCCAATCTGTACCGATTGTCCATTAAATGGCAACATTTTGACATTCCACCATATACCCCCCTATCCCTACCGGAACTTGGTATGTCCCAACCGTACAAGAGCCCCGCCCAGGCCCATTCCATCCCCGGCCAGTAGTGTCCCAGACACACTGGCCCATGGCGGGCCATGTCGCCGTGGTTCTGAGGGCGGGTTAGGAGAGTTCCCGGTTCATGTTCTGAGGAGGGTCAAGGTCTCATTCCATGTAGTTCTGGTGCATGTAGGGAGAGGTCTCGGTGGTTCTGGGGCAGGTCTGGAGAGGTCTCGGTCTAGGTGGTTCTGGGGCGGGTCAGGAGAGGTCTCGGTCTAGGTGGTTCTGGGGCGGGTCAGGAGAGGTCTCTGTCCCTCGATCTCGGTCGCTCCACAAGTGTATTTTTTATTTCAGAATTGTTTTAAAATGTATATTTATTTACTATTTGTACTTCCTCTCTTCCTCCTCTTATCTTCTCTCTCTCCTCCTCTTCTCAGCACAGCCTCATGCTACTGACTCAGCTAACCGTTAGCCGTTAGGTCTAGCACTGCTAGTACCTCTGACCCTGAAACTCAACCAGCATCATTCCACTGGTTCAACTTGCTCAGCCCAGCCGTCTACGCATGCTCACCTTGCTAGCCCTGCAGCTCCTCTAACGGTCGCTCTGGCTGGCTGCTGAGGTCTGTGTTGGCTGATAGGTGTGTCCTTAAATGACCAGGTCAACCTTCTGAGTGGATGTTAGTGTACTTTAACGTCTCTCTATCCCTGTCTCACGCAGTATGTTAACTCTCTCCCTCTCTCTCGATGCCCTTCACTCTACCATCCTGTAACTGTCTTTAGTCCAGTTTATTAAAAGGATTATTATTGGCCAGTCATTGGCCAGTTTGTCCCTGTGCTGTACTGTATTTAACAAATAACACTAATTATGTCCATTTCATGTTTTTGCATGTATATATTTTGCCCTTGTTATTAAAATAGTCAAAAAAAAGGTCTGTCTCTCAACAGCCTTAACATGGCGGGAGAGAGCTAAAGATAGGAATAAAATATAACAAAGTGTGTTTGCTGACCTGGGTCGAGTTAATCTGCAATGACTTGACCTTTTTCCCTCTCTCTCTTGCATGAGGAGATCAGTTTGCAGTGGGGAAGAGAGTGGTGAAAGTCCGTTGAGGGCGTAGCCTAATGTGTTGGGGGGGGGGGGGTTGGCATGGCGAAGGTGGAGTTCCTTCATCGTCTGCGTGTCTGCGTTATTCATGTTCAGGGGCGCAGGCTGAGCTGGGCTCTGATTGGCTAGCGGGATAAGCACTGGAAGGCTGTTTGCTTTCAGAGGCACACTAACCAGCGACCCACTCCTCCTTCAGCTCCTCCTCCTATTGTGACTCTCCTCCTCCCTCTCCTCCTCCGTCCAGTCCCCTCTCCCTAGTGCTAGGTCTCTCTGGTACAGAGAAGTACGCTGCCTTCATGGCAAAGTTTGACTATGGAGCCAGATACAAACCAGACAGGTGCTTAGATGGACAGACACAAAGGCAGACATTCAGACAGACAGGCAGTCAGACAGACAGGTGTTTGGACAGACAGTCAGACAGCCAGGTGCTCGACAGACGGACGGTTGGCCAGTGGGGAGGTGGGTGTTTGGATGAGGAGGTGCTGTTGGGGCTTCTCCCGTGGGGAGGAGCCTAACCAGCAGTTGCTCCTCTGGTCCCCAGCGAGGAGGCGGGCAGAGGAGCTTCGGAGGAACCTTCTTTCATCCCATCACCAGGATGAGCCCACCTCCAGCCTGTCGCCATGGTCCAGGTGAGTTGTGAGACCTGGAGTGGCTTCAGTCCTGTCCGTGTACGTGTGTTTGTATGTGAGCGGGGAGCGTGCACGTGGATCCAGCACAGGGGAGCGTTCCCTTGCACGTGGCCCGTGCACGTGGAACGTGCATTTGCTCTGTGGACGTGGGGAGAATGCAGAGATTCACCAACATGATCCGATCCGACATGAACTGTGTGTTTGTGCGTGTGTGTGTGTGTGTGTGCTTGAGAGAGGAGACGTGTTATAATGGTGGCCGATAAAGGCCTTTATTCCACAACTCTCTCCAAAGGGAAGAGTTGCATCTGAATAAAATCTAAAAATGTGTGTGTGTGTGTGTGTTGACTTGGGGTGGGGTCGTACTTTCCATTCCAGACAAGTCATTGTGCAGATAATATTCTCTTCAGTGTTAAGATCTCTCTCTCTATGTTTCTTTCACTCTTTCTGTCTCTCTTTCTTTCTCTCTCTCTCTTTAAGCAGTTTGATAGGCGGGATAGCGTCAGGGTATTCTGCTCGTCGTACCCTCAGTGTCAACATCATGGCATTATATTATAAATAATACAATAAGATGGCAGTTGAATCCTGGCAGCTCAAGGCTATTCCGGGCCCTCTGGCATCAAATATACAAACATTGCGATTGAAATGTGTACCAAAACGTAAGTAAGATCATAGTTCTATTGAAATCAAACAAATGGATTTCCCTTCACACCTGATCTAAACGTTCACCCACTCCGCTCACCTGGAGAGCATAATGTAATGTTCTGTGATATAACGCCCGATGCCAAGCAGGACCAACGGGTTCTTGTAGAGGCATTCCATCTGCTGGCGGGTATAGCTTAGTGCAGACACAAACTATTATTATTATGATGACATATTTCACCTCTCCTGTGATGAAGGGACATTTCTCAAGCAATACAGCAATGTTTCCAAATCATAAATCCTTGCATTTATCAACTGTATCAGTTACAATACTGCAGTGCTCCCCGATTTCCCATCTGGGATCAG
>JAOPJJ010000110.1:8718467-8734108 GCA_027122795.1 Enchelyopus cimbrius | reverse complement strand
TGTGTGTGTGTGTGTGTGTGTGTGTGTGTGTGTGTGTGTGTGTGTGTGTGTGTGTGTGTGTGTGTGTGTGTGCAAAGTATTGAAGATGTTTTGAATCAAGTGTCTTACAAAAGCAAGTGTTCCTGTGGTTATAGTTTTATTTAAAGCCCACATATTTATCTAGTAAGGGAACTGCTTATGTAGTTAGTAGTAGTAGTAGTAGTATCCCATACTACTTTTCTGTTATTTAAAATCCTTTCTATAGGTCATAAGTCTAACAACAGGCCACTTTTTTATTTGTTGATTAACGTATTTCAAACGTAATGGTGTTAATGGCCTTCACAGAAAATTAGATGAAAAAAAACATTTGCAGTTTAAAACATGTTTAGTGAGCTTTTGCAGGCTGTTGAATGCACTTAATGAAGAATGGCTTAAGGATAACCTGAAAACGTTCAAGTTTAACGAACCTTCAAACATGATGATGTGCTTGGTAATAACATAAATCATAACAAAATTTAAATAGACACATTTCAGGCTTAACCATGGTACTACTGAAGGGCTTTCATTATGGATTAGCTTGTTTTGACTGAGCATGGGCGTTGTTCTGCTCGTCGGCATGGAAACAGAATCAACTACCAGCATTTCAGGCATTGCTAACTTGCTAAACATCAGCCACGTATTAACGCATATACCAATTTTACGGTTGAACGTTAAATTGCTTCTTTATGTTGTTTTTTAATCACATTCATTCAAAAAGTAAAACCAAAATTCACATAAGTATATTACATCTTTTTTCCAAGCTAACATACAGTTACGAACACATGATGGAAGCTAACGCTATTTCCAGACATTTTTTGTGTAATGACACTGAAGTTTGGACTCTGGCCTTGCTCTTGGCTTTGCACGAAGACCTACCCCCTCCTGCATCAAACGTGGCACGGAAAGGAGATAATATATGGAATTCTTTTTGGAGTGACCGTCTGTTAGCCCCCCCACGCCCACGCCCCTGCTAGCTAGCTAGCTAGCCAGCGCGCTAACCCCGCTAACTAGGCCGCAGCCTGGAGATGTCATGCACATGGCTAGCAGTTACTGGTGTGTTTTTTTTGGGACCAACACCCAGTTAACATCTCTGTTCTCTCTCCCCTTTCACCCCATTTCTCTATCTCCGCTCTTCTCCACATCTATCTATCCATGTTTATCTGTCTGTCTGGCTGGTTTTCTCTCTTTTCTCTATCTGCGTTCCCCTCCCTCTTTGCTCCCCTCCCTTCCTCCTCCTCATCCTCTCCACCCCAGGTCCAGCCGGTGGTTCCTCGGGGCAGCATCGCGACCATACCGTGCGGTGTGGTGCGGGACGAAGACGCGGGCCGTTCTCACAGCACAAAGAAGGGAGCCTTTCACGAGATCTTCAACCTCACAGAGTCAGAGCGCCCCCTAGCTGGTGAATGAATAGTCGTTGCGACGTTAAACTGTTTATGTTTTTTTTATGGTACATTTAGTAGCTAGCAGATGCAAGAAACAGTAGGTAAAACGTTAATCTTTAAGAACAGCCCATGTAGGAACTTACAAAAGAAATTGGTTACGGGCCCTGGTCTGTATTGAAGACTTTTCATTGGTGTGTGTCTGTATCTAAGCTTTAGCTAATGTCCTGCTCTGTTGCTAAGCATGTCAGTAGGTGTGTGTGTGTATTGAGTCTTTTTGATGGTTGTTTTTGTCCTGCCAGTTTGTGAGAACGGTTGGAGGTGTTGCCTGATCAACAGAGACAGAAAGATGCCGACAGACTACATCAGGAATGGAGTCTTGTATGTCACAGAAAAGTAAGGGGATGTCTTTCTTTATATCTTCTATATTTATATTACTGAGGCGTTTAAAATGATTCCTTATGCTTGTAACTCTCTCACCACTGGTCTGGTCTGTCTCTCTCGTCCTGCTGTATCTCTTTCACTCTCTCTACCCACCTGTGTGCCTCTATCCAACCCTCTTTGTCCGTCTCTCTGTATGTCTGTCTCTCCACCTCTTGTCTGTCTGTATGTCTGTCTCTCTGTTAGTTACCTATGCTTTGAGAGCTCCAGTTCCCGGTCGAGTTCCTCCAAGAAGAATAAAGTCATCAAGTTGGTGGACATCACAGACATCCAGAAGGTAACCTGACCTTTAACCTTTAACATCTTTAAGAGGTTAGTGTTCAGCCATAAGCCTGACGTTCAAGGGGTAGTTCCGAGTTGTGGACAAAGGACCTAATTTCCAAGTGAGCCAGTGTATTATTTATCATTGGAGACTTTTTCAACAAATTTCATCAGTCCTTCTAGTTGCAGAGTTTGCTGGTGCTAGGCTAGCGCAAGTTGACAGGAATTGCTAGCCTGCCAATAACAGTCTTTGCCACTCCACTGTACACCCGAGGCAAATAATAGTGGATGATGGGCAAGAGTGTTATTGGTTGTACCTTTCTGATGAATTGATCTTGCGCCAATACAGTTATACACATTATTCCCAAATCCTCAACCATACACGAAACAAATCATATACAGGGAACATTTGTCTATTGTATTTGACATGCTCAGCAGTTCAATGCGGCACTATATATCCGTCTGTCTTCTCTAGTACAAGGTCCTCTCCGTCCTACCAGGAAGTGGAATGGGCATCTCCATAGCAACCCCCGCCACTCAAAAGGTTCCTATTCAATATTTTCTTTCAAACCTGCAGGGACATTTTTAAATGTTTCCATTTTATGTTAATCTCCTGTTTAATATTGCCATCATAATGATTAATGTGTTCCGTTTCATGTGTAATGTATTCTGTTTTTTATTTTTTCAACTAAACTAAACCGTCTAAACTTATTTCGAGCTAATTTCGAGCTATGGTCCTTCTCGTCATGTCCAGCCGCTGGTGTTTGGCGCCATGATCCACCGGGACGAGGCGTTTGAAGCCATCTTCACCCAGTATATGAAGATCATGACCACCACGAAACCTCCAGGCAACCCTGAGCTTTAGCCAGGCGCCAGCCTATCCACAGAGCCCCTGGCTGGGCTTCATGTCCAGGAGGGTTCAGTGCATGGGAGAAGAGACATGCAGAGGGATTGGACAATGTCCACTCCCTTATCGACACATTGATCCTGGTTGGGGGGCCGAGAAGACAAGCGGAGGAGGAGGGATAAACGCCAGATAATCCTGTGGTTCTTAACCAATCAGGATCGCAAGGGAGCTGGTTCTCCCGCCCTAGCTTACATCTGAAAACTGACCGGCCGAAATATGGAAATGAAGACAAGCTGGACCAGCTCATTGCTTGTTTTTTTTTTTTTTTTCTTCTTCTGCGCTTGATAAGATAAGTGTGTGTCAGGTCAGTTTTGATAGGTTTGCTTAAAATCTGCACTTTGTGAAAGAAACGTGTTTGACGCAGTGGCCGTTGTTTCTAGAATCACTTTTGCCCAACCAAATAACTCAACAACTAGTCAAATACAGTATTTAAGTTAAAATTGATGTGGAAAACAACATCTTCCGGCAATAAAAAAATGCAACATTTTGCGACTTTTAAATAGCTTGACGCTATTGTGGAAGTTTTGGTACTTTGAACTGTGGTCATTTTTTTGTGTTATTAATGTTAGTGCTTGAACAGGAGCCTTATTTGGGGTATCTCTGTGTCTCACAATTTCTTTTTTTCTTCCTTTAATCACATGTAAAAACGAAAAACTAGAGGTTGGTGGTGTAGTTGTCTTTGGAACTCAAAAGCTAAAACAAATGCTGATTTCTTGCATCTTTATGGTGTTGGTTAATTTATGATGCTGAAACACATGTTTTCGAAATGCCTTTCTATTGTACATGTATTCTTTGTTGTGTTTTCTAACAACCTTTTGAGTTTGGCACTCTAACTAGACAACTGCCGCTTCTGTTTTCTGAAGTTCCTCACAGAACAGTTTTTGAGTTGTTTTTTATTTATCAGTGTAACAACAACCACTCCATTGTCAGATTGCACTTCAAAAGCAGGTCGTCTAGTTTGCGTTGTGAATAATTTCATGTAAATGTTATTCAAATGCATCAGCGTTTTTAAATATTGTTTTGTAATTATTCACGAAAAAGAAAGGAGTCTATAGGAAAAGCTATCTGATAGGAATCTGAATTTGGTGTGTTCGCTAATTTGTAAGCAGTGTCAAAATGACGGGTTGAATCCGGAAGGATGACTTATCCTCAGTTCTTGTTAATACCACCAAACTATAGGACAAACCAGATTTTTCAAAGGCAATTTACCATGAGCAGCCATTCAGGTGAGCAAAAGCTGGTCTTTTAGCTTATCAGAAAATCGTTTTCAAATGCTTAGGTGTACTGCTACTGCAACTACAGACTGGATCACTGGAAGTTATGCTTCAATGTGTTCAAAATTCAATTGCAGTGTATTAGACAAAATAAAATTGGTTAGTTTTGGTCTTGACCAAAAGACAACTAGACTGGAACCTAAAATGTCACCCAGCAAAGTAATACATCCCGTCAAGCTCTGAACTGGGTATGAAGTTGCCCCGCTGCAACAGACTGGTTTCAACGGGCCAAGATTTTTTTAATGTTAAAATGTAAAGAATCTATAATCTATATGTTTTTCGTCTCAAGATTTTTTCATCGTAGCCTGATGGCCGACTGGAAAATCCACAAGTATTTTTTTGATAGATAATGAATTGGATACATTTATGGGAAACCTATTTCACAGGGCCACGCTATCATGTTTATCTCACTGTGTGATGACAGAATCTGAGAATGAATTTATAGGTTTAATCTAGACTGAATCTGGAATCTATGTGTTGCATCAATATTTGTATCTATAGTCTCATTCTACAGCCAGAATCTATTGTTTAATGATATAGTATTATTCTATATAGGCTGAATTTATAGTAATCTATTGCCTGAATCTTTGGGTTCAATCCAGGTTGAACTATAGGTTGATTGTATAGTCACTGACTAAATAGGTTAAATCTATTATCTTATTCTATAGACTTAAACTATAGGTTGATTAATGGAATTTACATTTGGAATAGTCTTCTAAAGTCCAAAACCTGTAGCTTAAATCTATAGGCTGAACATAGGTTCATTCTATTGTCTTAAAGCCTTCATTAGAGCCTTTTATTCTCTCTGAACTTCACTCTGAGTTGAGTACAGTTTGGCTCTATGAAACTTTGAGGAAGCACAGAATGTAACATGTTACATAATAAATGTAACACACACCGTTACATGTAACTTGTAATGTTTGTGAATGTATTTTTCTTCTTGCCAAATATTTTATTTTCTGTTACCGTCTGCCATTCGCTACCTAAACTCGTTTTCAGAAAGATGAGTTTGAACGTATAACATTTGCATCATTGAGCGGAAGTTTCAGTTTGAACTTTGATGTCATGACAACTGGACCACCACTCTGTTACTCGATCAAAGTCCATAATATCACTGGCCTGTCAAATGTTACGTTTAACACATTCAGAAGCAAGCATTCGTAAGTGAATAACATGAATCCTCACAGTGCTACACCTTTACTTTTTTATTTTGTATAAAGAACCCCTATTGTACCACAAGGTGTTATAAAATATACTCTTGTGACATATGTTTGGTTAGCTTAATTTAGCCACCATGCAACTGTATAGCCACCAGTATTGCCGCAGCTGGTAGGTTTTAACATCAACCTCCCATCTCATGTTAAAAATGGGCCCCTCAAAAGCCTGCATCACTTTTTTCGACATATATTATTTCGTACTCCCAACAACAAAAAATTATTTGGAGCTTGACAAATAAAAAAATCTTAAATGCTTCAAACAGTGTATGAGAATATTTGTATTTTATACATATTTGAAATAAAGTGAGACCCAAGAAAATTGAAGTTTTTGCATTTACATAACATGATTTATTAATTGCTGAGCAAATAGAATGGTTTATGAAAAATAATTCTAATTGATCTAATTGTTCATATTTGGATTAGGTAGGGGATCACATGTCAAAAAAGGAGAATTCTCCTTTTGAAATTCCCTACATTCAGATCTGGGGAATTTGTTAACTAGCTCTTTGTATTCAATGTGCAGCAGTTTGTTATACTATGTCAATGATCACATACAAACTACTGTCCAGACAGGCTGGGTTTATCCATAACACACTATGCTCCATACTACAAATTAGTACACATATAAATGGAATATCAGTACAAATAAAACTGCTGTTGCAAGAATAGATAATGCAGTACTCCAGAGTGAAAAGTCAGAATTACAATTTCGTTAGGAAGGTTTTTTTCGGTTTGGTATTTTCAACAGACTTTCAACTTGTAAGATGAAGAAATGTACAATGAGGTTTCTTTTTTTTAAAGAAACATGCCTATTGTAAAAAAAAAAAGTTTTTTTAATTTAAGTAAATTAATTGAAGATATGCTCTCTTGTCCTTGTGGTCTTTGTAAACCGATTCTGTTAAATGACATGCTTTCCCATACTTTGAGGATGATACTTTGATGATAATCTTGAGGCACCAGCAGCATTATGGCTGCCCCTGAAAGAGTCGACTGTTACTGTATGAGTATATAAGTGTATCTTCTCTTTATCATATCACATTATTAATGATTATTTTGACTAATATTTGTTTTAGTAATAACTTCACTAGCTCAGACAGTAGAGGTAGAAGGGTAGTAGAAGCTTGGTGATCTCTCAAGAAGTTTCCTGGGAGACCACCAATCTTCTACATGTAATGTATCTTAAAAAGAAAGAAATGTCTGTTTGGGAAACAATGCATCCAATAAGCTGCCGAAGCTGCAGTCTCCCCGCCTAGTGTAATATTGCTCCTATCCAACAGAGGGCGATAGGGTTTCATGAGGCCTTTAAAAAAAAGAGCAAAAAAAAGCAACAACATACGGCGGCTACCGGACGCTCAGATAACCAGCCTCTACGCGTGCGTGATGTTCCTCACCTGTTCAGTCAGCAACACTTCAAGCATGGACCCGCCACAAAACACATTCGTCTGTGAATTATGTGGTTTGTCGACTCCTTTCACCTACTTCGGCCAGAAACCTCCCAATACCAGAGCCATTGTGTAAGTCCACACTTAGTACACTGATAGTGCCAGATCTGTTACTTTTGGGCTTAGGAGCGGTGACTTGAGGGCATCGTGATACTGCCCAAACATAAAAGTTGCTCTATATTTTGTGTATTTTGCCTTATAGGTCTTTTGTCGATCAGTCTATTTCTCTTTCCCGTGCGTTATCCGTGCTCTATAGGTTATTGGAAGAGTGTTTTGTGACGAAGGACCCGTTCAGTCCAGACAAGGAGAGGTTTCTAGTTCTGGGTTCAAAATGCAGCCTGTGCGACCGCTCTGTCTGCGTTGCTCCGGTAAGATGCGTATCGAAACAGCAAGAAATGACTGTTACCTACTTGTACACTTTTACCCCCACTGTGTTGTGCACATTTTGTGTGTTTATTGTGTTTGTGTGTGCTGTGGATGATGCAGTGAAGCATGTTGGTATTGTCTATACTTCTGTGTATATTTGATATGGTATGTTGTAAGTGTGTGATGCAGTGACCGCAGCCCAAGATGAATTACCCCCCTGGGGGGACATTAAAGTATACTTTATCTTATCTTTGTCTTTGTATCGTTAGAAATGTGATTTCATTTCCCTGGGGTCATTAATTTCTTGAGATATATAAAATGATCCGGCTCGGCGAAAATTCATCTGCCCCACTAAAACTGTCTAAACTTATTGTGTGGTGCAGGACTGCAGTCTCTTCTACACCAAGCGTTTCTGCATGCGCTGCGTCGTCAAACACCTGGGCCAGTTCCCCGCTGAGGTCCAGAGCGAGGTGGCCAAGAGGATGAAGGAGACCTCCAAGCCGGTCAACTCCTGACGACCCCCTTACGGATGTACACTCGCTCCTTTGACCCATTAGGCCCTCACTATTGCCTTTAAGTTGAACAATGCTCTCTGGACTCACTGAGGATTTGAATATTGGCAGCTTTGATGAGTAGGTCTTTGGGTTTTTTTTGTTGGCTGAGGAACACATGACTCGATCTAAAGACTAGTAGTTAATAAGATGGAAAAACAGCAACTAAATGTGTTTCCTGCCACTGCCCTGACAGTACTGCCTGGACATACCGGTATTGTATTGGTCTGAGATATCTGACTGCGATACAGTTTTCTTGAGTTTTCATGTGGTGAGCTTCCCTCACTTTGAGTTACACTTGGAGATGAGAAAACCTCAGTCCTTCCCGACATGCTGGCTGTCACCTTGCACGGTTGACCTGCTGTCGATGTGTGTGAACGGGTGAATGTGAGGTATTAATTGTACAGCTCTTTGGATAAAGACGCTATATAAATGCATGTCTATTTACCAGACGTAACTCGTTAAATTTTAACAGAACATTATTTATACTTCTCTCTCTGTTCAGTGAATTATTAAAGTACATTTAGTTAACTGGGAGATGACTTTCTGGTATGAACTTATGTCTTTTTTCCAACCCTTATCAGAGATTGGTCCGTAACTCAGCCTAGGGGGTTCCGAAGGGTGGGGGGCCAGCCAGACGCGTGGTGCGAATATGGGAGATTTATTTATTTTTGCCCAAAAAAACACAATCACCCTGTCGTCTTTTTTCCAACCCCAATCAATCAAAGATGGGTCTGTAACTCACACCACGCGTCCAGTATTTTATGTTTTTGTTTTTGTAGAACACGTCACGAAGCAATCAGCAATTTTCTTTCGAAAAGTTTTTATTGATGAGGGCACATAATCGCTTGCTTACTGATTGTCTGGCCATTGGCTTCTTTAAGAATGGCTTCTGACCCTTGACCCCACTGTGTACAACTGGTTCAGTTCGGGCAGGACCCCACTGAGCAAAATGTGCACATGTGGGAATTCAACCTTTCACCAACGCAATTTGGGTCTCACGCCTCATCCAAACCACACCACAGTGCATTCTTTGTCTTCTGATTCGGCGTCTTCAGCCTTGTGGTGAGCTGTGGGGCTCATGGAGCGTCTGTCTCTCCTGAAGAAGCCTTCTCCTGCCTGCTCATCATTCCAGAAGGGTCCACCGTGTC
The DNA here is from genome assembly GCA_027122795.1 of Enchelyopus cimbrius. Taxonomy (NCBI): domain Eukaryota; kingdom Metazoa; phylum Chordata; class Actinopteri; order Gadiformes; family Gaidropsaridae; genus Enchelyopus; species Enchelyopus cimbrius. The sequence continues at coordinate 8,725,101 of JAOPJJ010000110.1, read as the reverse complement.
CCCGGATCACAGGTCCCCCTCGTGCTGCTGTTTGTGGTGGTGGTGGTGGTGGGGGGCCTTCTCCTGGATGAGATCCACAAACTCCTGCTTTTCCAGGCACCCCCGGCAGTCCTCGCCCCAGGAGGACAGCACCCTTTTAAGCTCCGCCACGCGAAGCTTCAGCAGGCCGGCTCTGCTCAGGTCCCACAGCTGCGGATCTGCAGGGAAGACCGAAGGACTGTCAGTATAATGCGGGGGAAAGGTCATGAGAAAAAAAATGAAAAGGGAAACGGGTCTTCTCTCATGAGATGTAGATGACTGATTCAGAGAGAGAGGGAGAGAGACAGAGATTCAGATTCAGAAAGTGACCCGCTTCTTGACAGAAAGTTACCATATCTCAGTTCACAGATTTGGTGGTCGCTGCTGCTGAGTCGCTGGCAGATCTTCTCCACCGGCACGTGGGAGGCCAAAGGTCGCGCAACTGTGGCTGTCACGCGAGTCGCCGCGTCGCTGCTGGCCCCCAGGTAATAGCACTACTAGGACAACGCAAGCAACAAATCAACAAAACAAATAATGTATTTAGGGAATTATCTATTTCGCAATATGCAGACCAATCGGACTGATCTGAATCGCAACCACCTTTGAGGGTTCCTATCTTATCTAAAGTTAGTAATATCGTGCGTAATATGTTTGTCAAAACATGCAAGGTGAAACCCAAAACATACCCACACATCTCCCCACATAACTGTAATCTGAATTCCGCTCCGTTTCTTCTTACCAGTCTGGACTCTTTCCCATGGACCTCCGCGCATGCGCTGACCAGCTCGTCTTCCACCACCGCAGGACTGAGATCTTGGTGAGTGGACACCAGGGAGTCGTATACTCGCTGAAGAAAGCCCACACACACTAAAGAAAGCATTGTTATTATGGTTTATAATAAGACCAGACGGTAATTGTGTTAACAACTTTTTCTTTTGACTAATGCTATCCTGTGTTTTGAGGTGACATTAGTTCCAGTGTGTGTGCACCAATCACCTATTAATAACCGTGTTCACGCACATGCCGTTGAGGGGGCTAACCTTCACAGTCGCCCGTTGGAGAAACTGAAACAGCTCTGAGCAAAAGCACCATTGTGATACAGAACATCATCTCTAATCTCTAAAAGAGGTACAGCAAGAATCACAACAAACCATAAACCTGGAAACAGTTCACTGTAGAGTTTATGGAGCGTCGCGCAAGCGTCTCCCCCGTTCTATGTTTAGAGCTGTGAGCGCTTTTCGGAACAGAATCCGATTGGACGGAGCCGTAGCGCGCCTCGAACCTTCTGATTGGCAGAGTCGACACGACCGCTCTCTGATTGGTCCACTTTGGTTACGCAAGTGCTTGCGTGGGGATCGTTAAGGTTTGGGAATATTTGAAAAAGTAATGAAAAGTATCTCTATCTGTTTTTGTTTACTGCTAATGTGGTATTTCTGGAAACCAAGCGCACGTGTGGTTAAACTACCTCAACAACCAAAGAATAATCTTCCCTCCCAAAAGGCTTTCCAATTTACACCCCGAGTCCGCGAGCCACATACAATGTATATATGCTACCGTAAAACTATGTCCATGAAATGATCGTAATGACGTCATGATAATGTAATGCGGTTCCACTCCGCTCCTGCTGGGGCCGCTGTGACGCAGCCGATAGGCGGGGACTAGTGACGTAGGCGGCGTCATCCGCAGCCCAGTAAACAATGACGTTGGTCGGACCTCAGAGTGAACAGCAGAGCAATTTATTCACTCCTGAAAGGTAAGAATAAACGTATCGTATGATTTCTCTAACGTACTCAAAACTTATAATTGGACGAACTTGTGCACCGTTTGTATAGGATTTATCTAAGATGTGATCCATGACATCAACTCTAATGTGATTGTTGTAGCCTGGAGAACAGGGTTGTATTTTATTTCACGTTTGGAATCAGATGACTTAATCGATCATCGATTTTGTAGTATGTAAGATGTAAAAGGGTGGGCAATACAATACATAAACGAAGACCATCATTTAATTAGTGGACACAACAGGGATACTGTGTGACGCCAGAAGAAGAACAAATGTCAAATGTCATGTTCAAGTGAATACAAGACGCTAAATCTATGCACATGTATAGTAAGTCTCATGCACACATTAATTATCCTGTCTATTAATGAATGAAAGTGTGCGTTTTAAAATATACGAAATAGCAGTCTAAGGATCTCTGATCTAGAGTTCCTGAAGTGTAGGGTAACTCCCCCATTCCAACACCTTGATGAATTCAGAGCAAAGTACACAGAATCTGCTCCTATGCTGCCTTTTGCAATACTAGTGCAGAGAAAGCCTAACATCTGCTGGTTCTGAACTGGCCGATGGTGCAGCTTTCTCAAGAAGTTCATACTCGACAATGCACAGAAAACTGTTGGACATACAGAGACAACTCTTATTATATTTAAATGAATATAACCTTAGTCTAGCCAGCCCTCAAGTACAGTTACTAAGTGAACTGCAGAGAAATATCCGCAGCTTTTGTTGGCCCGTTGCGTATGTAGTTGAAGCCGTGATTGAGTGTTTCCCTTTGCTTCAGTTTATTGAGCGTGCCGTGTCCCCAAATAGAGTTAGAGTTAGTTTCCAGCAATACACGCGTGTAATAAAGCAGATGAACGGTTCTAGATATGCGAAGGACACAGGGTTACATGCACACAAACATTACTTGTTTTTTGTTTTACGTTCTTGAAAAATAACCACTGATTACACTGAAACGAGAAAATGACAATAAAATGAAATTTTGTGTAAATATATGTGAACATTTTGTGCATTCATGTAACGATACCCTGTACGGTGATAAGGACGTATTTATCCAACCTAACACGTCATTCCACTGTACTTACTGTACCATCAGGGAAAGCCTCCCCCTCCCTGATCCAGAAGCGTGACGGTCCCTGCCTCCATTACCTTCCCTTGACTCGCTACTGCTGAGGACCCCTCCCCACCTTCTCTCTCTCAGGGTCTGTGATGCCGTCTGTCTGCTGTGGCTTTCACTCGCAGTACACCTACCACCACCTTCTGGCATTTCTGCTCACTTTCGTCAGGTAGGACCACTCGATCCCACACCACAATTGTACACAGGAAGTGCTCACTCCCGGCTGGAGGGCTTGTGCCATATGTCAGCCAAAAAAACTGTTGCCGCAACTCAAGACACTAGAGGTTTCTGACGGGAAAACGTCATAGTGCAGGTTAAATAAGGCCTGTCACAGTTCAGGAGAGCCAGTGTGTGGAGCCCAGCATCTTACTGATTAGTTTTCAAAGCCAGCGGTGAGTAAATATTTACCCTGTGCCAGAAACCCGGAGATAGGCCCCCAAAGCAGTTCCTGGTTTCAGAATATATATATATATATAAGTACTGTGCGTTATTAATGCATTATGATTGACGTTAATGCAAGCCCATTTTAACGGTGTACATTTTATTGTGAGATTAGCGCTCTTTTGGGCCTGGAAAACGTTGTCTTTTTTCACATGCTGTTGCAACAATTAGTAACGTCAGAAAAACTACAACACCACACCGGATCTAGCTACATTGGAGAAAATAACAGCCACATAAACTTGTTTGGGGGAGAGGAGGGAAGGAGAGAGAGAGATATTTGCAACTGTCTCTGGTTCAGTCTCTGGTATTTATGAATAAGAATCTTAGTGTGAAATGGAACACTAGAATAGATGCCAATGTTGACGTTTTTCAATAAATATTTGCACAAGGCGGCTTGCCTTGAGCACATTTCTCAATAAACCTTTGCACAAGGCAAGCTGAGACACTTTTCCATGATGATAAGATAATTAAAATGAGATTATTAAAAAATAATAGGACAAAAAGAGATCACGGGACATTTAGACTAGGTACAAATGTGCGATTAATTATGAGTTAACCATGCCATTAATGTGCATATAAAGAATATATTTGTGTATATACACAAGTATATAGTACTATATACTCGTGTATATACTAGTGGTGGGCCGTTATCGGCGTTAACGTGCTGCGTTAACTGGTAAAAATGGTGAAATACTTCCTGGAATAGCTGATGAATCCATCTGAATGGGGAACGACAATAGGGGAAATCTCAACCTTGGCTTTCCACGTTAAACGAATAGGAGGTGAATGACAAAATATATGACCAAATAACATACAGCCGACTAACCATGATGGCCTTTGTTCCACAGCTATGTTCTCCTGCATGCATCCAGGAAGACCTTCAGCAACGTGAAGGTGAGCATCTCGGCTCAGTGGACTCCCTCCTTGCAGAATGACAGCCTCCCGGCTTTCTCCCCCAGCCAGGTACGTACCTGTTCACCTGAGAACTCTCCCAGGGACAGCTCCTGCTGATTGGACAGTGCATCATGATGACGTTCTGTCTTTCTCTCGAGGAAGACATGGGAGGCAAACAAGCTGTTTGCTAACGAAGAGGAGGCCACACTCTTCCTGGGAGCTCTGGACACAATTTTTCTCTTCTCCTACGCTATAGTGAGTAACCTGCTGCTTATTCCTCTTTGTGATGTCAGAAATATTTCATTTGGTTCATTTCGAATCATCAGAACATCTGGAAGTTGTTTTGACGCCCTCAACACGTATTGGCTTCAGCGGCAGCGCAGCATCAGCTCAATCACTTCACTTGATCAGTTCTACGGTAGTGTCACACGAACGTTACTTCCCATCCTCCAAAGATCCATAATCTATCGTCTTTGATTCAAATGTGATTTGGCCTCTTCGATCCTGTGTTTGGGGGTCCGATGGAGGAATTTGCTTGGGAGACAAAATCCCACCCCCCCGCCCCCTGGAAGACCCCTCTGTTGACATTACGATACCGCTGATCGGATATTACTCAATGACCGGCAGGCTACTAGATAGTGAGCAAAGTCCTCATGGTGCTATCGGTGAAGCCCCCTTCTCTTTACCAATAAGTACACGCTATTCCTCCGGGTTCTTACTCTAGCTGAAACCGAGGGTTCACTGGCTCTCGGAGAACATAACCTGTCTTTATACCTCGTGATTTCTCACAATTGGATGACATTTGAAGTGAGCATCCACGATGATAAATAAACACGTTCATAAGGTGTTAGCATGATAGGCTCTTTGTGAGGTCAGGTCGGTGTCTTGTTCAGGGACACCTCAACCGTTCATCGAACTGGCAAAATACAGCCGACGAACACTCAGCCATGCCTTGTGGTTCAGAGACCGAAACAGGTTTGTTTACTTACCTTTATTGGCTGTATTGGCCAGCTATGTTGAGTTTGTCCTGCGTTTGACAACGTTCTGACTTGAAGACTGATAATGACATTTTGAGAAGCATGGCGCTGATGTGGTGGGGAAACAATCCCATATCAGATTACATTAGATAACTTTATGTATACCCAGAGGTAGATTTGGTGTACAGTCACGTGAGCCATCTTTCTCCACATATTACACACAAGACGTATAAGACACAGTACACATAACAAAATCACAGCAAGAGTGAAAGTAAAGTGCAACTCATGTATCCTATGGTCCCCTGGTCCACTGGTCCGCTGTCCTCTGATCGTTCTCGTCTGTGTGAGCACGGATGCTTTGTTGTGAACTCGGCTGACTGGTCATTTGTACTGGATGTAATGCCTGGTGGTCAGAGAGAGTCCAGCAGCTTTGGTGAGCCCCCCCCCCGCCCTCCTAACCCTGAGCCTTCACCGCAGGGGCTCTACGTCAGCGGCGTGGTCGGGGACCGCATGAACCTGCGCTACGTCCTCAGCCTGGGCCTCTGCGGCTCCGCCGCTGTGGTGAGTTACCACGCCAACCAGTGAGCCCACCTGACCTCGTCCTCTGAGACGGGCCCAATGATGGGGCCAGCATCAGGATTGGACTCAAATAATATGAAGATTAGACCAGTGGTTGATTTAGTTTAGTATTTTCATTTTGTCCATATGTCAGTATGCACAGCAGATCTTTGATTTGAGGTCTTGTTCTGGGTAATATATATATATATATATATTGCTGTTGCCCAACACTAGAATGAATAGCACCATCCCACAGACGGTTGTATTGTACTAACCCTGACCCAGATGGGAGGAATGGTCTAGACTCTAGGGTGTATGCCGCGGGGTATCGTATTTATTTTAGTGCTGTCAAACGATGAAAATATTAAATTAATCGCAAATTAATCTCTTTAATATTATAGTTATCTTGCACATTTTATCTATTCTAAATATGCCTTGTTTTCTTTTTTTCTCATTGGAATCGGCTTGCCTTGTGCAAATGTTTATTGAAAAAACAAAATTGGCATATAATGAAGTGTTAAATTTCACACTAAGATTATTCTGTGTGTTTCTCTGATCATGTGACCTGCGTCTCTGATCATGTGCACCTGGCTGTATGAACAGGAGTTTCTCTTTGGGACTCTGACGGAGTGGCTCCACCTGTACAACGTGTCTCTGTACTGCTGCCTGTGGGTGCTGAACGGCCTGCTGCAGTCGGCCGTGTGGCCGTGCGTGGTCGCCGTCATGGGCAACTGGTTCGGGAAGTCCGGGTGAGTAGGTATCCACTTGGATTTAAACCAACATGAACACAGTATCCACTGGGATCTAAACCAACATGAACACAGTATCCACTGGGATCTAAACCAACAT
>JAOPJJ010000110.1:8448120-8461026 GCA_027122795.1 Enchelyopus cimbrius | reverse complement strand
TGTGTGTGTGTGTGTGTGTGTGTGTGTGTGTGTGTGTGTGTGTGTGTGTGTGTGTGTGTGTGCGTGCGTGCGTGCGCGCGTGTAAACACGTATCCAATTGTAATGAGTTGCCGCCAGTCCCAGTCTGCATTGGAAAAATTGGCCTGGTTTTGGAGCCGCCAGTTAATTCGTCGCGTCTCCCCAGCAGCTCCAGTTGAGACATGATGGCGGACCAAGAAGACTCATTCGGCCCGCCGAACTCTCCCGGTGGTTCGGAATCCAGGAACTTACAGGCTGACGCAAAACCAGAAAAAGCCAACGTTTCCTCCGCCAAAGCTTCACAGACGACTTATATTCAACAGGTCAGTGTCGTATCGTATGCATCCTTTATTGTCTTCAGGGACAATTCACAACGGCCTACGTGTGCTACGATCTACAGTCGAGAAGGCTCACATTTGTACCTTGATGATCACATAATGTGAGATGATGGACACTCCGTTTGTCACGCTCTATCCTACGGCCTGAACTTCTGCATGGCTTTCCTACCGCAGGCCGAGGCTCACATACGACATCTATAGCTCAATGTTGAACAGAGTTCTCTCTAAATGTGAAATTTCCCAAAATGAAATTTCAATATCAGTAGGCCTATGTCCGAATACCAAAGTCACCACGTTTTGGAGAAAACTGCCTTCGTTATATTTAAAATATAGGCGCCTCCGTATCGATGTTTATGTTTTACCAAACCTGACTCAGGCCCCCTTATTTTATTTCGAAGGGAATGGAAGGAATCAAAGTGTTCCTCCATGAGAGGGACCTGTGGGCCAAGTTCCACGAGGTTGGCACCGAGATGATTATCACCAAGGCGGGGAGGTAAGAACGGGCAATGCTTCCGGAGACACATATCAGGAGAATGGCTAAAGATATCGTAAGAGAGGAGTAATTATTATTAATTATTATTAAGGTCCCTTCTCTATTTCTCAGAATGTGTGTGTGTGTGTGTGTGTGTGTGTGTGTGTGTGTGTGTGTGTGTGTGTGTTTAGCCGGCGCAAGATAAAAAAGATACTATGTACATGTAGACTGCTCCAGTTTAAAAACTGAATACGCAGAGTGACGTCATTGCTGGTCATTGAATTATAAATTGCACAACGGTTTCCATGATTTCTTCGCATGCATGAAGCATTTATCTGACAGTATACCATCATTCTCTCCTCGCCTGATTGCGGTGATTTTACACCTCTCCGTCTGAACGGAGCAGAGGTTTTGGAGATAACTCTGTCAACGTTGTCTAGCACGACACGTTAGTGTTGCAGGTTCACCGAAATGGGCAGCTGCACGTTGGTTATCAAATGCGTGGGACACGAAATAATGTTCAGTTTGTTCATAAACTACAACTCACAGTAGATAAACATACAACAGGCCTACACTGATTGGCAATCATTGTTTCATAGCATCCATTGCATATAGGCTGTAGTTCAAAGCCTGTGAGATAAATGACATGCCTTGCTTTCTTTCAGGCGAATGTTTCCAAGCTTCAAAGTGAAGGTCACTGGACTGAACCCCAAGACTAAATACATTCTCCTAATGGATGTGGTGCCGGCCGACGAGCATCGCTACAAGTTCGCCGATAATAAATGGTATGTAAAAAAAAAAATATATATATATATAAAAATAAATAAATGTGAAAGAAAAAAGTTACAGTATTTCCTATATATTCTTTAAAAGAAATGGCATTAAAAGTACGACATTTAGTTATAAAACCGCTATAACCTATATTCTATATATAGGCCTACATGTACACGTTCAAAGGTCGTTTAAAAAAAGCAATACCTTTATACGCTTTATACAAAATAGTACCTACTGTATGTCATCTATGTAGTTAACAGCAACAGCCTATCTCTGTATTGTTTAAAATAAATGACATGCACCTGTTATCAACGGCTTTATCCCATCTCTGTATTAGCCTATACAACAATTATTAGAGGTCGTTATTAAGTGATATATCCTATCTCTGTGTTATAATAAATTATAAATGCCCTTTATCAACAGCTAGCCTATATCATAGCTCTGACCTATAATAAGAGATAAAAGCATTAAAAGCTATTAACAGCTCCCATCTCTGTAGTGTCTATTTGCATAATTGTCATAAGCCATAGGCAGATAGCTTCGTTGCGCCATATTAATAATAAAAATAATAATAATAAAAATAATAATAATACATTTTATTTATAGTACCCTTTATATCCGCGGATCCCATAGGGCTACAGGTTAAACGCGTTTTTTGTTACAAATGTTAAATTAAGATAAAAGATAAAAAGAAAAAGAAAAAACATAAGCTAATAGGGTGCACCAAAAGTTTAGCAAAAGAAATAAATCATCAGACCTTTTTTAAATCACATATTTCGCAACCTTATCGCCACGTAAATGAAAATTCAATACCCCAAAAGCAATTTCAATGTACCTTATTTCACTCTTGAATAACGATCGTGATAAAGGGGTATTTCAAATTGTTCAGCATTCATGCTCGGGAAAAGGCTCGCGAAACGCTCTTCCTTGCACGAACTAAGAGCAGATCATCGCGACCAGCGGCATGTGGATCTTTCTAAACATGATGGACAATCGCTTCGTTTGGGTCAGTGCTTCTCAATGAGGTACAGGTCTACCACATGAGGATGATAGCCTGCATAATGAGCACACACGATTATGTTGACAGAACTGAATCTCCATACCGTTGGCCCGTAAAGCCATGAATAATACAGTATACAGTAGCCCTGCAAGTGACCTATCATGTTGTACACTGAGAAAAAGTAGTGTTTGCTATTAAGTTAAGTTAAGTTGCGTTATGTGTCACACACACAAGGTACAGTGAAATTCTTCGCTGCATTTGACCCATCACCTAATACAACACACACACGCACACAACACACACACACACGCAAACACACACACACACACACACACACAAACACACACAAACATACACCACACACAAACCACACACACACACACACACACACACACACACACAGTGAGGAAACAGTGCCCTTGAGCGAGGCACCTAACCCGCCCGGGAGGCAGTAACACCCCAACTGCTCCCCGGACGGGTTGGGTGCCTTGCTCAAGGGGGGGTGGGTGCCTTGCTCAAGGGCACTTCAGCCATGCAGTGTTGAATGGGGAAAAGCACTGTTCTACTGTCATTCAACATGTCCGAGAGCTTAACGCTTAGAGGTTGGAATGGGTCGTCCGAATATAATGGTGCGGAGGTTTTGTGACATCACGTTGCTGTTGATGTAGGTTTGTGACGTCATGCTGCTGTTTTTGTAGGTCTGTGACGGGCAAGGCCGAACCAGCGATGCCCGGGAGACTGTACGTCCACCCGGACTCTCCCGCCACAGGAGCCCATTGGATGCGGCAACTCGTTTCGTTCCAGAAACTGAAACTGACCAATAACCACTTGGATCCTTTCGGACACGTAGGTTTGACGCCATTGGTCACGTGTTTCTGGTTACCAGTTTGTCGTTACCAGAGTGATAGAGTAAACAGAGTGGCGACACTCCCATAGACCTCTGTTGTAAAAATACAATTTTATTTTTTTGCCTAATTCCGGGGTATGGAGCTCGGATTAGTCCCAAACGCTGTCATCTGGGCTCTCTCATACATTGCAGCCTGTCGAATAGTTCCAGAGGTAAATTGCTGAAATATTGACCTCTTTTGAATTGTCAACGGTCTATAATGTATAAGAGGCCATTTCTGATGCTTATACTGGTCTTTATTTGCATATGTACAACGTAATGATCTATATTTTATCTTGGTTGTTACAACCATTTTTTGATCAGAATAAACAAGCAAAATCACGGGAATCAATAATACAGGCCAGCTGCGCTAAACATGTCAATCATGAGACGTCTATCATGAGATGAATTATGGAAAATAAACATGATCACTAGCTTTTCCCTCCTAAAATGTAAAACGTATCTAGGCTAAGTAATGCACAGCTTTTCGTTGTCATCCTGACTCTCAAAATGCTAAACTGACATTAACAATAATGCAAAAATGCAATAACAGCTGAAAAGGTATGGGTGTGTGTTTTTTCTATATTTACCGTTCAAATAACGCAATCGCTGCTGTCTGTCCCATAGAACTTCTATGACAGCACGCTGGCTGTCATGTTCTTTTATGATAGAATAACCTGTTCTTCTAGACATGATAGAAGAACATGACCGCCAGCGTGCGTTTTGAGCTATATTGGGGCTTACATGAGCCACGTGACTACACCGGAGGCAACATCAGAGAGTCGCAACTCTTACTCTCCCCACACTACAGACAGAAACGTTTGTATAAAGCACTTCAAATTGTGTGCAACAAATATAGAATAAAAGATAAAATAATTAAAACATAAAACTATTTAAAGTGTAATTTTGTGTACATTTTATAATAATGATAATGATAAAAAGGAAGACGAAGAAGAAGAATAACTAAGAAGAAAATAGGCTTTTTACATAATTAAAACATCAAACATAATTATAATAATAATAATAATCTCAACAATAGGTTAATAATAATAATAATACATTATTATTTTATCATCATCATCATCACTATTATTCAATCTAAATAAAGGTCTCTGTAGAACCAACAACAACGTTTTACTGTTGGAACAAATTGGTCAAAGTATCTTAGGCCCCCTATGACAGAACAATAATCCATTGATTTGCAGCAGCTGTGTGAGCAGGCCTTAAGCTCTGTCTTCATTAGCTGTCGATCTGGCAGTACACTTAATCTGACACATTTATGGAACGTAGTTCTTCATTAAGTGGGGGGAAATCGTCGCTTTCTGTACATTTTTCAGCATAATGTATTATATTAGTTTTGTATATTATATGTATTAATATAATATAATAGTAAACGACATTACAATACCATACATATTGTAATAGGACTATATTAACAGATACATTATTATGAAGTATAATGACCCTTTGACGGCCTTCACCTCAGCACAACTTATTGTGAAATGCAGAAAGTGCATTTCAGAATGCTTCGAATAAGGAAAGGGAGCCACAAAGCTACAAGTTATGAGGAACTCGAAAGTAAAGTTGAGTAAAGTGGAGTCCGTGGCGATGAATCTAACACAGTGTTTGATGACTGGCCTTTTGGTTTAATCGGAACCGTTGACACCCGTTGGCAACCCCCCCCACACACACACACACACACACACACACACACACACACACACACACACACACCATACGCCCTATCTCTTCTATAACTTAAAATTATTCTGCTCCCGTTTGGCGTTAGGCGTAGGGATTGCGTGGTGTGTGAGCGCGTAATTCGTACTGAACTGGGGAAAAAACACGAGCATCGCTCCCAGTTCATCAACGCGTTCCTCCACACCACAGCCCAACTGTTTGAGGGGGGTGCATGCATCCATCCAGGGTGATGGAGACATTGTGGTCGCGACGATGTCTTGCCGCTGAATGATGTCACCGTAAGGCATAGCGGGATTAGGAGCGGGACCGCGCGCTTGGTGCTCCATAAAAAAAAAAAGTGGAAGTGGACTGGAAGTAATCGTCCACTGGAAGTAATCGTTAGAAGTAGGATAGTAGAAGTGATAGTTACATCGGTTTTCCTCTTCTAATATTTGAACAATTGGAATGAAATGTTTTTCAAGGTACATCATTGGCAACAGAAAGGTAAAACCACTCCAGTGCTGCTACTTCTGGCTTCAGAGTGACAAACCAGGCTGCAAATCACATGCACGTGTGTGCGTGTGTTGGGGGAAATGTTGAGGTGTGGCTATAGGCTCTGAGCCCTCTGATTGGCTGCATGATTACGCTGGCTTGGTTCCTCCCAGATAAAACGAGGAGCCCCGAGGATTCGTAAAAAAAAACCCTGGGGGCCGGAAACTGTACCACCCCCTACGCCACCCTGGCCTCCACCTAGTCCTCCACCCACCCCTCCCCCTCCCCCTCCTCCGCCTCCTGCTCCTCCTCTACCCTCCCCAGCCTGTTGGTGCAGCTGGTTGAAGGTTTTTGGAGAGATGAAGGTTTTTGAAGGTTTAGGATTGCTTGCGTTGTGTGCCAATGTGTGTTGGGTGATGTGGGAGGAGCTGATTTGGGAGGAGTTTCTGGAAGGGGGAGGCGGCCTTGACAGATATTTCCTTTCGGAAATATCTGGTAATTAAGGAGACTCCTGAAAACAGTAATGGGGCATATGGCAAGCTCTGCGTGGTGCTGGGTCCATGAAGGCCCGATTGTTGATCATACACTTACTCAGGAAATCTGTTGTGTCCTATTTTACTTCTTGGGATTCAGAGAGAGTGACATAGAGTAATGTGTGTGTGTGTGTGTGTGTGTGTGTGTGTGTGAGAGAGAGAGAGAGAGAGAGAGGTGAGAGGGAAAGAGAGAGTGAGAGCGTGAAAGAGAGAGTATGAGTGAGAGATACAGAGACAGAGGTACAATTAAACAACTTGTATGCCTCCACAACACACATTCTTAAAGGTTAAAGGTGAACAAGGCCATCTATCAATGGATATAAAGAGACAAAAGAGAAATGTTAATAAATGTTAGTAAGCATGAACACCTTACCTTAGTTAACAAGAAGACCATTAGCATGAACACCTTTAGTAAACATGAACAACATTACCTTAGTTAACATAACGCCAATTTCCGTACTGTATTTAAGATGAACACATTACCATCTTAAACACGTTATTCAACATAAAACCATGACCTTATTCAACATGAACACCATTACCTTGGTTAATATGAACATCATTACCTTATAGTAGTTTATGTTGAGTTAAGTAATAAGGTAATGTGTGTATATTATAAACACATTACCGTAGCTAACATGACACAATTACCTTAGTTTACATGAATACCATAACTTTAGTTAAAGTTTGTATCAGCGATTCAGCCATTTGATTAATAATACCATTTGTTTTTGTGTACGATTTTTTTTGTGAACCAGCCATTCCAAACCACTCGGAGCATAGGCTGCCTATAGAAACACGGTTTTGGCCTAGAATCGCTGATAAAACCTTTAAGGTGTGACTTAAAGATTGGGTTGTGACATAGGCTGCCTACAGACACACGTTTTTCTGACAGCCTGCTTATGGGGCGGGCTGCTAGCGGATCGTGAGGAAGCATCATTTATGACTTGGCCTAGAATCACTTCAACCATTAACATGAACCAATACCTGAGTTAACATAACGCTATTACCTTAGTTCACATGAACACTTATTGCCTTTCATTTCAAGTTTTCACTTTATTTTCCTTGTTCTGGACCAGAACACACCCACACACACACTCCATGTAAACACCGGCCTCCCCTGACTCCTCGTCTTCTCAACCCGGTTGGGTGAGGATTCCCACCCCCCCTCTCGCTGCCCTCCGAGTGGGACGTTCCGTTGTTTACATGGAGCGAGAGGGGAGACCCCCCCCCCCCCTGCAAAGGCGGCGCCTCCCTAGTTGGTGGTGGTGGCCGGGGGGTGGGGGGTGGGGGGCGGTCTGATGTTGGCAGCACATGAAAAGCCAGAGGGCAACTGACCGCCGGGGGCTATGGTGTTCTCTCACTATCATCAACCCCCCCCCCCATTCTGTCCACACACACACACACACAACACAGACACACACATACAACACACACACACACACACATACAAAACACACACACACACACACAAAACACACACACACACATGCAACACACACACAGAGAAGGAAATCAGTGTAGCAGCAGCAACTCCGGGAGACTGGAGCAAGCAGTGGGTCCCAGTGGGTGGTCTTGCTTACGCACACACGCACACACATACACATACACACACACAGATCAACTCTGAGAATCCTCAGTGCGAGAGAGAGAGAGAGAGATTGAGAGACACATTTATGTGCTGTGGTGTTGTACTGTTGTAGTAATTTAGTGTAATGTAAAATTTGTAGTGTTGTACTGTTGTAGTCATTTAGTGTAATGTAGTATTTGTGGTATTGTAGTGTTACAGTAATTTAGTGTCATGTAGTATTGTAGTGTTGTACTGTTGTAGTCATTTAGTGTCATGTAGTATTTGTAGTGTTGTACTGTTGTAGTAATTTTGTGTAATGTAGTATTTGTTGTGTTGTAGTAATTTAGTGTCATGTAGTATTTGTAGTGTTGTACTGTTGTAGTAATTTAGTGTTGTGTAGTATTTGTAGTGTTGTAGTGTTGCAGTAATTTAGTGTCATGTAGTATTTGTAGTGTTGTACTGTCGTAGTCATTAAGTGTCATGTAGATTTTGTAGTGTTGTATTGCAGTGTTATGGTGCTGTGGTAGTGTCTTAGTGGTTTTGTAGTATGGTGGTGTTGTAGTATTGAGGTGTACTGTGGTAGTGTGTAACAGTCAGTCAGTCAGTCAGTCAGTGTTGTAATTTTGTAGCGAGGGTGTAGTATTATTGTAAAAGTGTTTTGTTTGTAGTAGTGCTGTAGTGTTGTTGTAGTGCCGCAGTGTTGGAGTAGTGTTGTAGTATTATAGTGATGTTGAATGTGGTGTTGTAGTATTGTGGAAGTGGTAGTGTTTGTTTATTTCATGTGAAAAGCTCAAACGTATAACTACTACTACTATTACTACTACTACTAATAATAATAATAATTATTATTATTATTATTATTTGTGTCATTCTAAACATCATTAGAATATTTAATTGTGAACTGAATTACAATACTTTGTGTAATTTTAAAACTCACGGTGTGACACAAGCAACAGCCTTGGTCTGTTAGTGGGGGACCTAATGAGGGCTGAAGGAATAGGAAACACAGTTTTGTTATCTGGAAATGTACGGGAATTAAAAAAGAGACCGATTTGGTTACGGTCTGTCAGGCTGATTAGACTTAAGTCTGGCAGACGGGAGGGCCTCGTGGAGGCAGCGCGGCGCTCAGGTTAAACCGGTTAGACGCCGAGGTGGCTAGTGGCTACTGGTCGCCAAATAGGCTAGGCGAACACATGCACGCGGATTTGGTGTTATCTTCTACCTCCTATTGCAAATACGTCAGGAAAACCTTGAAGCGATAAGTGTTGCAACCTCTCATTGGAGATGAGAAGATACCGACGAGTTGTCGACATTTTATTTTATAAATAGGGGCCTAGTACCCCATTTGTCATAGGTCTAATTATATTTCAACAGACAAGGGCAAGAGATATTTTCTTAATTGAAACATAGATAGGCTACATAAATACATACGCCTAATTGAAATATTATTGCTACAGACATGGCTGCAGAATAGGGAGCTTAGACTTTCATCAACGGTCATTGCCGAAATACAATTCACATAAATGTCTTAAATAAAGTCTGACATGAATTGAAAGCAATTCCCTCACTGTTGCATCCTTCTCCACATGACAATCTGGCTAAATGCATGCAGTCCACTTGCAGTTGTTGAGAATGGTTTATTTAGAATTAGCCTAATAGGTTTACATTCATCCATTCATCAAGATGTCTCCCTCTACCTTCAGATCATTTTGAACTCCATGCACAAGTATCAGCCCAGGATCCACATCGTGAAGGCGGATGAAAACAACGGCTTCGGCTCGAAGAACACGGCGTTCTGCACGCACGTGTTCCCGGAGACGTCCTTCATCGCGGTGACGTCCTATCAGAACCATAAGGTGAGCTGCTTGGAAATGATGCCCGCTTTTTGTCAGATAATTAGCCTTTATTGTGTTGTAAGAACACACTATGAACAGACACTTGAGAATACCCTTATCAGGTAACTGTATCTTCTCAGTGCCAACACAAAACGCTCTAATTCAGTGGTTCCCAAATGGGGGTAGCCTACTTTGGAGTATGAAGGGGGTACTCAGAACATTTCAAAAAATGAGTACAATTATCACTTTTTTCAGCGTCGGTTATAAACAATTCTAAAATAATCCCACGTGAATATAGCGTTCTAATATACCAAATAGAACGCACATACATTATGTATGCTCATTTTCTTTTCCTCCCAAAAATGTTTTGTTCGATTGAAAGGGGTACTCAGCTGAAAAAGTATCTTAGAAGGGGTACACTAGTAGAAAAATGTTGAGAACCACTGCTCCAATTCAATGAATACCTAACTTAAGTAGGCTACATAATTTAGGTACATTAATGTTTAATCCATATATTGATCATGGCATTGTGCCCCGGGGGTGATTCTAGGTTGTCCCTAATGATGATGTGACATGGGTAAAGTGTCATGCAAAATGAAAGTGCGCCCCTGTTTAATATTTGTTTTTATCTGCGCGTTTAAATGTCATCCTGCTTCTTATCGTTCTTTAGTTGGGAGGTTAAAGATTCATTCCACCATCGGAGTGTGCTCATCATGACTATATAAATAATTCTGGATATAAAGATGTTATAAAGCCGTGCAATTTTTTGTACCATGTCTCTAACAAACAGGTTTGCAAAATCCGACTTTCAAGGGCAAAACTAATTTAAAAAAATATATATATATATATTATTGATAACAATATTTTTAAATAATTTTTTACGAGCGCTATAATTATTTAGGGGGGCTTGAGCATTCCTAAAATAGTCTGAAATTGTCCTCGTTGTGCACTAAAAAACCTGGTAACAAAATCTAAACATTTCCCTATAATGTCCATAAATTACAACGCCTATTTAAATTATTTAGGCTATTGCTGTTATGAATATATTACTGACATTAAAATTGTTATATTATACAATATATTACGGAAAATAGAACATGGCTACAAAATAACCTTTCATCAATGTGTTTTGGATGAGATGAGATGAAATGAGATAGTGGTAATAGTATGGCAATGCTTCTGGATTCTAGGTCAACCTCACTTATTTAAATACATTTCGCACAGGCCACAGAAACTCTTTTGGGAGCCGCCTATAAGCAGAGTCTGGTTAACATCAGTTGGACTGTCGGTGAAAGTGTGTTTTTTTGTTGGGGGTAAAGCAGTCGAAGCTCATACGGTCCCAAGCCAATCCAAATGCAAAACACATATGGGCAAAGAAAACAATCATTCTTCTTTTCTTTCTGACTGGGCCTAATAATATGTGCTTGGCCGACTATTAACATAAAGTTATGTTCACTTACTTATTACTTTCTGATTTCCTTATGCTGCTCTACTTTGCAGCATAAGTCCGGCAAGCGACATAATAAAATAACTAATATATAATACAATTACAAAATGATATAATCAATATATATATATAAATATATAAGATAATTCATTCAGTAATGAATTCAGCCATTGATGTTTCAGGTAGGCCTATAGAAACATCTGTAATCAAACGTGATATTCGTGTAGGCCTATCCATGCTTAGGAGCGCAGCGGTTAGATTCGGGTTGTTAGGCCTATTGATCTTGAAGACAACCCTTTTGCACCATTATTATAGGTTTTTGCAAAAAATTATTGAATCATGAAGCTTGATATTTTCTTTGCCTGGCATGGTAAATACATTGCACAAATCTGTATTCAATTATTTCTTCATGCATTTATTTCTGCATTATGGTCAGCAACACGCTAAGAAATTGTCCTAACCAATTCCATTTGACAATATTTGGAGAAAGCGAATCGGCTTACACATCTCGAGTGTTGCATGATGCAGTTCACAAGAGCAGCCAACCAATTAGCTTCCAGACACCACCACTTATAATATTTAACCTTGGGATTAGTCTACACCTTGTCAGACCCTTTCAAAACAAATCCCACAACTCGATTGTGTCGCGACATTATAACATCTTTTCTTGTTTGTATTTAATTAAATGTCATAGATGTTTGTTTTGACACTTTGTTGCACACAAAACACAACTGTGTTACTTTTACAAGTGATAAAGATTACTTTACACATTTAAAAGTATACACTTATATGTTATTTAATTTAAAGTGGAATATGAGCAGAACTAGCCCATTTGAGGTGACCTTTTTGCAATGTGGAAATTACACTGTACACAACTATAAAATGGAGTCCTCCCTCTGCATGTTCATACCACCAGGCTATATATTTCCTGAGGCTAAATGTCAACAAAGGATTTGACAAAATGCGAACAGAATAATATATGAAGTCATTGGGCCGCATCCACCTGGCAGTTCATTCTGGGAATTGTAGTCCAGGCTAAAAGAATCAGCAGCATAACCAACACAATGCTGTGTCTGGTGTGACGTTATTGTCCTTGACCTTCACAGATCACTCAGCTGAAGATTGAGAACAACCCGTTTGCCAAAGGGTTCCGCGGCAGCGATGACATGGAGCTGCACCGGATGTCTAGAATGCAAAGGTAGGCCTGTAGTTCAAATACCAGTCCCAGCCACTGTTTATCGCTGTGTGTCTGTTTGTGTCGCTGTGTCTGTGTGTATGTGTGTGTGTGTGTGTTTGTGCGTTTGTCAGGTTGTGTGCGTATGTGTGTGCATGTGTGTCGGTATGTGAGTGTGTTCAAAGTAATCATATTAGTTATATATCTTATATGCTGGGTCTGTCAGTATTATCATACGTGTATTGCTGTGACTGCGTGATCAGCTCTGACCTCATCCTATACGTGGAGTCACACGCACGTCATTCGGTCCTCATAGTGAGACGGCCGTCACAACCGCTCAGCATGACTCTCCGTGGATCAAAGTGTCTCCGCAGTGAGGGCTTCAGTCCAGAGCACAGGCAATAACGCTGATGGATCTCAGTGAGCGCTGTTCAGCGTGTTATGTTCAGTGTGATGTAAGCGTTGCTCTGAGAATCCGCCAGTCTCTACGCTGCAGACTTCATACTTTTATGACGATCTGGCAGGGATTCTGAAAACTCTCACATCTCTCCTCTCTACCCCCCAATTATACGCACATATTCCTGTAGTTCAACACCAAGCATTGGTTGGATGTGTGAGTCTCTCTCTCTCTCTCTCTCTCTCTCTCTCTCTCTCTCTCTCTCTCTCTCTCTCTCTCTCTCTCTCTCT
>JAOPJJ010000110.1:8318655-8333617 GCA_027122795.1 Enchelyopus cimbrius | reverse complement strand
TATAGGTCAAAAGTCGAATTAATGAGTACTTATATCCTTTCGATTTCTTACAGGTTGGGCCGTTGTTGGCCTGAACATTAGCATTCTGCTAATGAATGCTGATTGGTCAGTGACGGACTTGCGACCGATTACGACCAGAAACCCCCCGCTTGATGGCATCTGAAGCTAAAGCAGAATCAGAAACATAATCTTTTAACATAATCTTTAAATTTTTGCGGACTGTATTTATATCTTCCTGCAGGCACTTTTATTTTGTATGTATTTATGTATGTAGAAACTGAAACTGCCGTAAAGCAATACTTCTGACAGTATGACAATGTGTGACGTCATCGCATTTTTTAAACGCCTTTTTAGAACAGATACGCGACTTCAAAAAATGCAATATTCAGCTCAGTGTATTATCTTAGCCCCCCCTTTTGAACGCAACTTTCAAATTACTTGACAGAAAATTACATTGTGAGAAAAGTGGATTCTGAGGGTAAAACCCCATAGGCTCCCATTCATTCTGCACTCGCCTGCCCCGCGTGGACAGAGATTATGACTGCAACCAGTCCAGAAAACCGGAAGTAACCAGCGAGAGCCTATTCTCCTCATATTAGACATTCTCTGATGAAGTGCAGATTTCGCTCAATATAATACAACGGACGCTGACATTTCCGTGAAAGGTTAGGGTTAGTTAATGACACACACACGAGACATTAACTTGCATTAGAGCAAAATCTGTGTGTGTTTCACAGGCATTTCAGTGATTCCGTGGGCCCACCACGGATTTTGAGTTAAGCGTTACCTGTGGTTATTTCACGGATTCCTGTTAGACCAGGCTGACCATGTTATAGCTAGCTTCTGGTTGGACACAGCAAACAGTTCGTACAGGAAACTGGAAACTGCAAATGGCTGCATTACACGTAATCTCCTGTTCCGTTCCAGATATATTTTAATTTGTGCAAGTGGATTTTATTAAGTGTTTGTACAGTGGCCAGTCAAAAAGTGTTGATTTAAACTTGATTGAACAGTGTAATGGTATACCACTGGCCGAGATGCTGCCTCCCGTGCCATGATTGGTCAGGACGATATTGAGCAGTGAAACACCTTGCTTTGAGTTTTGGTTCAGCTTTCGCTTACGGCTAATGCAGACATATCAACATTATTCTCAGGTCAATATTAAGTGAAATTGTGAACCTTGTTGAATACTAATGTGAAACACAAAAATGAAAATTACTTGAAATCCTTATCATAACCCACTTACAGCCACTGAGTTGGAAGCACTGAAATGGAAATTAAACAAGTCAATAATCTGTGGAAGGGGCAGGGCTTGAAATACTCCAGCCAATCATTTTCGAAACCACCGAATTGCATTGGACAGTAAGTATGTCAATCAAACGGACGTGCTGGCCACTACTCCACTAATCCACCTTTAAAAAAAGGTAAAAGTAAGAGGACCAGTGCATGGGTATAGACTTGACTAGATCTCAAGATAATCGCAAGTGAAAAGGTATGGCTCATACTCACAGAGAAGAAGTTGGAGTCAAAGTGCAACAGAGTCATGAACATGAGCACCAGCAGCACTCTGCCGCCCAGCTGCATGTACTGCTTCGGAGAGCTGTCCCCCATGGAAGGGACTCCCGCAAACATGCTCTTCCCCTCGGAGCGCGACTCGGCCAGCAGCAGCAGCAGGCCGCCCCCTAGTGCCAGGTTCCTGAAGGAACAGCCGAGGGAAATCAGCAGCAGGTACCCAAGATAATAGGGGTGTGAATCCCTCATGTAAAAGATGATACGATTCATATTTTGATACATGGTCACGATACTATTCAATAGAAGGTACATGTTGATAACAAGCGATCCGGTACTAATCGATTCGATGCAGAGTCGTCGCGTCATAGGCTATCTCTGACCAATAACAGGCTTTCATTGTTCTCCCATCAAAATTGAGACGCACCAGGCCACGGCATTGAGCGTTTCGGAACAATGAGAGACTATCAAGTCAGAAACATTTGCGATATTAACCAATTCCTTACTTTTAAGTCCGAACAATGACCGGTTCATGTCACGTTTATATCGATACAAGGCTTCACAAATCGATGAAGTCGTATCTTACAGGTTAAAAACGAATACCGATACATATCGGATAATATTTACACCCCTATAAGACACCGTAGGACGTCTCACCAGATACCAAGATATTGTTGGTCATGTCTCACCAGGTACCAAGATAGTGTGCGACATTTCAGATCACATACTCAAGACTGATATGGGACTTTTGAGAGATATTGACAACTTGTATGAAAATGTTTTTTTCTATTGTTCATCCAATGAAAACGATGCATTGATGCTTTCCAAAATAACACAATATGTACAGTAAATAGGGAACTGTTATAAAGTTTTTGTTTTTTTTCTAGTATAGTATAGCGTTTTTCTTGAAAAAATAATCTGAAACACGTACCTCATCAAAAATTTGAGATCCCATAAAATGCTGTATGCAACAGTCTAGGGTTCAAAGAAGATACATCACAAATTAGACATGAAATATTGTTTATGTATGCATTTGGCATTTCAACGTATTATCTCCATCTTACCTGTAGTGCTATGATGCTAAATAACCCAAAGCAGGCATATTGCACCAGATTCCTGCTGAGGATAAGGACACAGCCACCTGGACGTACGCATGAGAGAGATCATGTCAGAATGGCAATGCTCAAAGCATAGGGAGGTCTGCAATGAGGTCACTTTGAATCAAGGCCAACGATAGTGCTACGGCTGTAGCACTATGGAGAAAAAAACCAATCACCTAGCCCCACCACACACTACACTCCATCTACCGGGATCTGTATCACAGTAACAGGTTTTCCAAAAGACGAGTGGTCACACGTGACCACTGGATGTATTTGTGTCTGTATTTTTAGCCTGCAGGAAGCGATCAGATTACCGAAGATTCCAGTTTGAAACCAGGTCGTCTGAAAGTGCAGACATAAATACCCCTTTCTGAAGAAATGCTTGATACATATGTTCTGAGGAAGAGCTCCGTAAAGCATCACGTTCTTCCATTAAAGCGAGGGCTGTGCTTATACGGCGATCTTTCGGCGGGTTACTTAATGTTTCTTTACTTTTAAAAGTGATCCGAGAGCACATCTTAACGGTTTTATCAGCGATTCTAGGCCGAAACAGAAATGATAATTTTCAACTGATCTTTACTCACGATCCGCTAGCTGCCCGCCCTAGAAGCAGGCCGTAAAAAAAAAAGCGTCTCTGTAGGCAGCATATGCTCCGAGATCGTACACAAAAACAAATGGTCCGCCCAACCACTCAAAACCAAAATTTACAGTTTTCCAACCACTCACCTTCAGCTCCCACTTTGCGTGCACAAGCGCAAAACCCCGCAACACAAACCCATGGTGGTGATATACTGTTCATTTTGGTTTTTAGTGGCTGGTAGTACCATTAGTTTTTTTGTGTACGATCTCGGGGCATAAGCTCCCTAGAGAGACGCTTTTTTTGACGGCTTGCTTACGGGGCGGGCAGCTAGCAAATTGTGAGGAAAGATCAAATAAATGTGATAATTTATGTTTCGGCCTAGAATTGTTGATACAACCCTTAAGGGCCGTACCAACGGGCGATATCTGCTGGCAGCGTGCCGGTAAGGGGCTGAGTATGTTTCCATGAGTATGGTGTAGTATATATAGCCTGGCCAGTTCTGGGATCACACCTTTCATATTCATTGGTATTCATGTCGCTCTGTTGAATTATTTAAAATTATTCAAAGGATGAGCGCTATTGGATGGTGGAAGAGTAGTTACCATTGCAACTACACGGTCTTAGGAGAAGCGGTAATAGAGAGAGGAAAACATTCCCACACGCAATGTGGTTGGGTCTGCGCCTGCACCATGCAGGCCCTCCATGGCTGGGTAAGGGTTACGGTTAGAAACTAAAGGCCGGGATATACTACTCCTACTCCGTAATACGTAGTCTGTCTCTGTTACCACGGAGACCCCTCGAGCCTTCAAAGTTATTCGTTGGCAAAGTAAACAGGTAAAGTAAACAGCTTCACTTAACAGGTAAAGTGAACAGCTATGGCCCTCCATGGCTGGTTAAAGATTAGGACTAGACACTTAACCCTACCGTAACCCACCCAGCACTCACCCAGCTGCCCTACGAGGTTGATTAACACAAAGCAAGTAGCCAGGAAGTAGCCACAGCTCCAGGTCGCCTCGATGTAATCGCGCTGTTCGTTCCACTGGAACCACATGCGAATGCCGTCCTCCAGGAAGGTGCTGATGAGGAACAGGCGGGCTAGGTGTGGCAGGTACTGTTTGGTGACACGCAGGAACTGGAAGACAAAAAGACAGCGGAAGAAAGCAATCAGCATATAGAAAATAAAAAGTTGTTGAGAGAATATTGGATGCAAGTGAATGAGGTCCCAAACTTCAAAAGAAACAACCTAAGCAAGAGATGACGGTTTTGGTACTTTTGGTGGTTTTTAAAAAAGGCCAACCACATTTGTTCACAGCCAGTGGTGTTCCCTCGTTGTTGGCATTCCGCTGGTATTCCGTGGAAAACAAAGAAAGAATTCCATGGCATAATCGAGAACATGTTCTCATCGTGCATATGACAAGAAACACTTTGAATCTTGAATCTCATGACCATATACAAACATGAGTATGAATCAGCATAAAGATGGTCTTATTGTTTGAGCAATCAGATTTAATAGCACTGTTCACAAGCGGCTTAGCCTCCATGTCAGCATCCGTTGAGCAACCCTTGTGTAAACAGTTAAATCCTGTCTTGGCCTGGCTGATCCCAGCACAACTTCAGCATACAACTTAACACCCCAGCCAGTGAAGGGCTCGACCAGGCTGTGATCAGGTAACAGAAGCTGTATTGAAACTAGTGTAACTTAGACATTAGACAGTGACCTGCTCGGGCCCTCCCACTTAGGAGGCCACATCAGCACTGACAAACTACCGTAGCCAATCAAGTGGTCATATCAGCAGTGACAAACTATCCTAGCCTATCAGGCAGTCCGAAATCCCACTTTCGAGAGCAGCAGAATATGAATGAAGGAGCACGGGCCAATCAGGACATGCATGTGGGTGTTATGACGGCTGAAAAATAGGCCATGCTTATGTGTCGCAATAGCTGAACTTAATGGTTGGGAAAGAGCTGGCAAAAAGAATTAGTATGTATTTAAATGCAAGTACAGGCACAAATGGTTCCAAAAAGCTGATACGTAGAAGTTTAATCTCAATAAATACACAAAAAGAATGACATCTCATATGATCAACACTGATCATTGTACTGAAGGAAAGTTACGTTGCTGTAGTCCACACAGTGTATGTCAAAATGTGCAAATGTTCTGTAATATGAACTGTCTTTACACTTTAGGAGACTAGATGCATTCACGGTTATTGACATTCTTCAGTGCCATCACATTACTAGAGCCGACACAGAGCCCTCGGTGCTTTGACAGGTCTGGTCACACCAAAAAATGCCTGTGCGAGATACCGGTGCGATCATTCTGGTCGCGCTGTTTGTTATTACCTAATTGACGAGGCATTGGATTAGTGTGATTTGATTCATACATTACTGTATACATGCCACATGTGAAGGGGCACTGTGGGGGATAATGAGACTCATTGCACATAATGTCAACTTTTACTAAGCCATCCCGAATAGTTCAAATTATATTCAGTTTGATGATACGACTGGTCAGGAGGTGAATGTAAGACACCACCCTGATTCCTGAATAAGGCCTCTTGGAGAATATAAAGCTGTCAGCTGTTCAGACATTTCACCTGTAATCAAAGCACCTCAGTGTGAATGTGGCCGTTTTACTTCGCCACGCATGACTTTTGTCAAGACTCGAAGTGTGCAGAAATGCGTATAAGGTAATTCCCCATGTGCCATGTATCGCCGTAACTTACGTACATTTGAGATAAGGATGCGTTTCATTTATTTGCAACAAGCTGCCGTTCACTTTTGAACACCAAAACGCGTCATCAGACAGGACATCTTTTCAGTCGGTACGTTAAGTTACACATCAGGCCAATACCGTTATTTAGCGAGCTAGCTTATGCACGTTTACAGTTGAAAGGCCAGAAATCGAAGTTACCTGGTCTGCCACGTCTTCGGCTGTATTCATAAGGTCCTCCTGCCCCATATTGCAAAGTTGTCGAGGCCTAAAACGCAGCCGTGAATGTTTGCAAGCAGCGTTTTCTGTAGTCTCCGTTATTTACTTTCAGAAACCTCGCCTCTCCGGAGCAGGCCGCCTCCGCCCCACAATGCATCGCGGTTTACCCCCGACGCCCCCCCGCAAATTGTGACGCTGAATGCCACGTAGGCCGAGACGCAGCGTCTCATGAGCATTGTTTACTTGTTGTTTCGGATTGTAAACATGGAAAAAAGATGAGAAGACCGCATAACCATTTTATGAACTGTGCTTCTGAACCCCCCACCCACCCATGCAGAAAGCAATAGAAAAACTACTTTCACATCAGACATTGGGAAAGTCTACATTTTATTACATCAGTTTCTGTTAGTACAAAATGTATTTGACCAAAATGGACATCGGTCATATTAATACCGATGTGATGGAGCCGTTTTATCAAGCTGATGATGAGTTGTAACCCAAAATGTCATCTCGCTGACTTCAGGACAGGTTATGGCTGCCCAAACCCATTCTCAAACTAGCTTTGAGATTCTATTGTCTGATTGGCAGAATATTAATGTGAACACAATACTAGATAATCCTTGTCCAAAGACAATGTTCTACATCAAACTGTTTCTAAAGCAGGTTTGAATGTCAATAGTTGAATAGCCCTTCAAAAATCACTAGGAATAATTTAACAATTCATAGTCCAAATTGATTTATCTTCACCCAGCAGGGCAATGTAACAATCATTTCATTGTATATTAAGGAATAACAGAACACATGTAATATGTGAAGTACGGTATGAAAGATATTTATTGCATGACATTTAGCAGAAAACCCCATCCACAATAGCAAATAGATTTACAAACAGCAGTTCCATGTTCAACATGCAAGTGCCTGACGCTTTTCTCACTATTGCAATAACTGCTGTGTAAGCAATACAGATCTGTTTGTTGTAGAGAAGACGACCCACCAAATACCAACAAACCGGTGTAGGGTATAGAAACAAGTGTTCTTTCAGAATGTCTGAGGCTAGTCCCATTGGGTGTAGATTTCCAATAGATTTCCCAAAATCCTAAGAATACAGCCACAGCTGTATTCATAGACTACTCGCTTTCAAAAACGCTTTCAAGGTTGTACTTTGCTCTTCTTTCTTCTCCAGTTATTATTTTTGAATTTCTTGTGAAGTCCTCCACCCTGAGGCTTAAGAGATATGACAACATCAAATGGAAGTGATGCAAGAGCAATACACATTTAATGCCATCATGACTGAAATCAGATGAAGAGACCCACTGACCTTTTTGCGTTTCTGCAGCTTCTCAGTTTCCACCTCCATGTCCTCCTCATCTTCATCATCTGTCTGAAAGTCATCCTCCTTTTCTCCTCCCGGCCCATCCTTCTCAACTGGAAGTTCACTTTCTGTATTCTTTGCAGAGAACAAAGTGGCTATGGAGAAAGAACACAAATGCTAAGCAAAGAATCCCGATTATATATGGGAACAGAATGCTTCAAACTGAGGTCATTGCTGGAGGAAAAGGTGTGAGAGAGAGAGAGAGAGAAAGAGAGAGAGAGAGAGAGAGAGAGACTAAAAAAAATCCCTCACAGGGGTAAAGGTCACTCATGCTATCTTCCGAGTCACTCTCATCCTCATCGTTGGAGGAAGGCTCCCACATTTCCTTTTTCTGTTTGGAGTCCTTCCGCCGGGGTCCCTCTGAATCATGCTGATTGTGGTTTTTGGGCCTTTTGTTTTGAAGTCTGGCTGGAACGTATGCAATCCCCTCTCGCATACACTCTTCATCTATCGAGGGATTACACACACACTGATCAGTACAAATAACAGCAATGGGAGAAAACCACCAGTTGTTTAGCATTGCCTCCGGGGTAGTAAGAAGCTATGATACCACCGCAAAGGTAAGCTATATATCTATATCTCTATCCCTATATCTATATCTATATATGACATTACCAGTGTGGGTGATCAAACTTTGGTAACAGCGTCTCCTAGCTTAGTTAAAAAAGCCTTTGATGCCTTTGAGTAACTGTTTATGACAGAGAGTATTTAGCTCATGCCATGAATGTCCACAATGGCAATACAACACTTTCGTCTTTGAATCAGTCAGTCAAAAGTTTATTAAATAAATAGTGGAAGGACTTTTCAAAGATCACAGAACCACAAAACAAGGAGCTTTCAATATTGTTTGGGTGGAACATTTTATAATTTCTCAGGAATTCTCAGAATCAGAAAAAAAAGTTATTTTGTCCAATTATATTGGTAACAAATGTTTAGATAAAGCCAGGAGAAGCAACTACAATTGGATCACACAGGCCAGTAGTGATTAAATAAATTGCATGTGATGAAACTTCAGAGAGTAGAAATTAACACTGTTCAACTCTTTGTGACTGTCCAATGCATGGGTAACATTTAAAAGTTGTCTGTAAACAGTCACAGAGTGGAGAGTGAGGGTACCCTAAATGCTATTGCTGCCATTACTTTATTCAAAAATGTGCTGATAACTACATCTGAAAGGCTTCTTTAAATCCATATTGTTGTATGCAGTAGGGTACAGGTAAAGATGAATACAACACTTGCATTTTCCCAGGGCTTTTTTGAAGCGTTTCCCATTGACATGTTTGAGGACATGGTGTGGCTGCCGGTTAAGGTGCCTGAGAGTCAGTTTACAAAACAGCTGCATTCTAGTTAAAACAGGAAATTAGAAAACACATTAACAAAACATGCGCAGTATTAATAGTCTGTTTAACATGGCTAAAATACGAAGTATAGTTTTGTTACAACATGTACGTTCAAACTTAGTGTACTCACGGTTGTTTTGAGCTTTGAATAATGTGTGGTTCATACTGGCTGTAGTTAAACTCCGACATAGAGCTCAACTTTTTATATTTCTTCCCATTGATAAATCTTTGTAGTTCAGCTACATCGCAGGGAAACTCGTGCTCATTTAGTGTACATTTGATCTGAAATCACAATATGGGCGAGTTAACTCATGGGAGACGCAATGGAGATGGTTACCATTAAGGGTACACAGTATTGATTCCTACAGATACACCATCTGTAGGAATCAGCTAGCTAAATAAAAAACAAAACAAACAAAAAACAGCTCAATGGCTAGCTCCGACTTATTTAAAGAATACAATGGATTCGTACTAACCCTCTTATTATCTATAAGTTGAAGAAATGGATGGTTCAGAAGTAAGCCTTTGAGGTCTGTGGGCAAGTCTTCCATTGTGGATTGATGAACTATTGATGAGCTGAACTATTGATATTACCACGCTGGGAGAACCTTCACGTGGATGGAGAACAGGCGGCCACTCTGTTGCTGTCATTTCATGACACCACTCACCGATCTTAATGTCTATATGGGTTAAACGAAAGTAAAAATGTTTACGATATTTATACATCGATTATTATAATGAACCACATGTATTAGAGGTATCCAAAAAGAAAGACAACGGTCGGTGGAATCAGAATTTAAATTAGATTCACGTTGACAGGCACAAACCATGTTGTACTAATGGGTCCTGAATCCGCTGGTACGGTAACCCACGAAGAACATATTTGTTAAGATTTCGCGACGAATATTTCAAAATATGTGAATGCATCAACAGTTGGGGTTGTTCTTAGTCACTGTAGTACACATGTTAGGCAAAACCAAGCCATCGTAAAACCGCCCAATATGTATGTTTTGTGAACCATAGACATCTGTGAACCACTAGGCTGTGCTGGAGGACGCATAATGATGACGTGCATTTTAGGCGCCCTCAACTCGACTTTCTCATGTATAGGCATACATGAGAAAAACAACTGCAAGGGAACAACTGCGGGGAAGCAAAACTAAATATATTTTCACATGTACGTAACCACAACGGAACGGAACATATTTGGAATTGGTTTGTTTTATTAATCAAACGTTTTTCTTTTCTTTTCTTCTCAGACTGGATATTTTCCAGGCTTACATACATGATGTCTCAACAACCCCAACAACCTAGTCAGGCACCCCAGGCACCCGGCTCACCTGTAGTTGTAATATCTGGCAATGTCCAAAAATATGCAATGAAGAAAAAGAAGATTCTGAATGCCGAAGAAAGCGAGCTGTTTGAATTAGCCCAAGCAGCTGGCATTACGGTGGATCAAGAGGTTTTTAAGTATGGATCAATAGTTCTTCAAACATGCATCAGTGTTGTTATGGACGAGTAAGGTAATGTTATGCCTATTTTGGAACCGTTACAATTTCATTTATCTCTCATTTTCTCTTAGAATCATAGTCGACCTATTGAAGATGAATGTTGCCCCGCAAGCGGTTTTTCAGACGCTGAAGGCGATGTGTGCGGGGCAAAGGATTGTGGACACCTGCGGAGCGGACACGTCGAGCGCGCTTCACCCAGCGGGCACCGCCCCGGCCCCGACGGAGCACAGAGGTCAGTTGAAGTGAAAGGACGTTCATGAGATTTTATTGTTAGGAGGATTACCCCTTGAGATGAAACATCTCGTTTTCGAGGGGGTCCTCAAGACAGGACAGAGACAACACAACACATGTACATCCACAGTCCATACTAGCTCAAACTCTCCCTCATCCCGCCTCACCCGCCCCGCCCACCCCACATGAAATAAAGGAAAAAACAAACAAAAACATATTGCAGAATAAAAAGGCATGACAACATTAAGCCCATATCCATATGTATATTCATGTACGCATAATATACACACCTACACCCATACTACTTGCATATACACATACATAATAATGATAAAATGAATAAATAAGTCCATTCACAGAGCATCCTTTGATCCGAAGCACTGTGTTCTCCGCGTATATTTTTTACAATTCCCCTCTTTTGCTCCGCTCGTGTGCTATAGCAACTTATTACAAATAATGAAGTTAAAATTAAGTCAGATTCGAGAGTCATCCTTCAAAGAACACGGCACTAGACACACTTCCATTCATTTCCATTTGGTATTTTCACCCCTTTTCAGATCAAACTGAATGTATCAATCTGAATCCAAGCGCCTCAATCTACTCTAACTCGCTTACATACATCGAGATAATCACTACCTTAAAGGGGTAGTTTGGTATTTTGGACATAGGACCTCATTTCCAAGTTAGCCTGTGTGTTATTTATCATTGGAGACGTTTTCAACTAATTTCATTCAGTCCTTCTAGTCGCACAGTTTACTAGGCTAGCGCAAGTCAACGTTCGCGATTAGCCTGCCAATAAAAACACCCAATCCACAGTACACATTTGGACATTGAGGTCCTATGTCCAAAATTCGGAACTACCCCTTTAAAGGTTGTGTGTGTGTGTGTGTCCTGAAGATGAGGACACTACTTTGGTTCCTACCAAGAGTTCTAAGCCACCTGTGGCCTCGGCGGCCGGTCCCCGGGCCACGCGTCTGGGCTCCAAGATCGTAGGATATGGATCCCAAGACAATAGCTCCTCTCAAGGTCCCACCAGAGCCTCTCTCTATTTCTCTCTCTCTCTCTTGCATGACTGTCCGTTCTTTTCCATCGTCTCTCTGTCTCCATACTCAGTCTTGTTGCACAGCAGGTGGCGGAGGGTGTAAACACACACTGTATGCACGTCACATCATCACAATGATTATCGCGCTACAAAGCATGGAGACTAGTGTGTATGCATGGCTTTTTGCATTGAATCATGTGTTTATGGAATGTTGTTCTAAATGCTAAAGATTACAGTCTATCCTTTTGTGCACCAGGATATGGGCTGTAGGCTAAAGATAACCGTCTATCCGTGTTGGCCCTCCGATGACCCCTCCATCAACGTCACTTCTTGGTCACTTTGCATGTGTTGAGGGAGCATGTGGCTCAGTGGGTAGCAGAGCATCTCACCAAACCCTAACTCGTGTAATCTGCATGGCAGGTTAAAGGAACACCACCGTTTTTACATACTGAACTACTTTCTTCAGATAAAAAGGATAACTATATGTATGGCGGAATAACACCTGGGAGCACTTTGACGTTGGCGCAGTAATATCATCACTCCTAACCCTAACCCTAGTCTAAAATGATGATATTACTGCACAGATTACTGTGCTCCCAGGTGTTATTCCGCCATACATTATAGTTATCCTTTTTATCCGCTTAGAAAATTGGCATGTTTCATTTTGTGTAACCATACTTGTGTTGTGTAATTACTCAAGTAACCGTAGGGAAAACTTGAAGTGCTTGGTCGCTTCTAACTTCACCGCCGTTTGGATCTGTAGGAATGTAATGGGCCAAGCTAAATGCTAGCAAAGTAGCGCTGCACACCAGAGCGATTGGGTGCACGCATGAAGGCGAGAGGTATGTATCAACTCCTCTAAGATCAGGGAAGAACATAGTTCAGTAGGGAAAAACGGTGGCGTGTTCCTTTAAAAATCATAATCATTTGACGAAGTGGTCATGAGAAGTTTCAAAGCTAGGCCTGTGTGATGTGTAATTACTCTATTCCTGTTGTCCAGCAGTGCGTAGCAAAGCAGGCCACAGCGACAAGACGAGGGAGAGCTCTAGCCAGAGAGTGCAGCGTCCGCCCAGCGCCACCAGGGGGCAGAAGACCAAAAGCTCCGGCAGCAGTAGCTCCTCTTCACAGATAGCCTCGAATTAAAGAATCAGGACCTCGCAGAAAGGTCAACGCCAACCGCTTTAATATATGTATCTAATGTTCAACGGCTCTTTGACATGGTTCACATTGTTGTGTGCCCATTTATCTTGAAGTGTTTTTTTTAAAGATTGTGTTTCTTGCTGTAATTGTTTGCCTCTAGGGTTTTTCCATATATGTTTGTAATCGCCTATATTGGTGGGATGTCGATTGGCCTAAATAAATATAATGATCATACATTGCTTTTGGGATAACGTAATTTATTCTTAATTTATTTTAATCAGTTAAGTATCAATTGATACTGAAGTAGATTTTGTAAGAAATCCATCTGCCACTTTAGGTGATATTATACGCCATCAAAACATTGATAAACTAGGTCTGTTTGGGTAAAAAAAAAAAAAATAGAGCAAAGCAAATGAAGGGAGAGCCAGCATTTAAATATTACGGATTTTTTTTTTTTGACGGAGGTTGCCTACAACAAGATACATATTCAGGGAAAAGTGTTACATTAAATATGGTTGTTATTAACAAATCCTTCATTCTCATCTGCGTGTGTTTGTAGGCTACAGAAGCCAGTATGTGTGTGTGTGAGTGAGTGAGTGACACTCGTGCATATGAACTGCGGAGGGAGGACTTGCTGCAGCCTCCCGAAGGCCTTTATGTGGCCGTTTGTCCTGTTTATGTGTCCCTGCCTCTTCTTTCCTTTTTTCCGCACTTCACATCGATAGCGGTGCGCCGGTAATTGATGGCGCCATATCGCTGTGGTGTAGCAGGTTTAATGGGGCTTGACAGAGCAAGGGAAAGCACCGCGCAACCAGGGAGCCGATTTAACCCTTTCACACACGCCTCTGCCCCCACCTTTCATCGACGTTTTTTTTGGTGAATACACACAAGGCACCAGAATCACCCCCTAACTTTGATTTGTAAACAGACCCTGGCGTGTATTATACTCACTGTGAATACATGGTCATTAAAACAACCGCCTGGCATTAACTACAAATGTCGGCCTATTGACTTGGTTTTTCAAGACAGAAAAGATAAACATCGTTTGAAAGAAAACATTTGTACCTTTTTATTTTTCATTATTTTTTTTATTTTTTTACTGTAGAACCCCCCATCCTTGCTAAATACATGCGCGACAATGTTTAATTTAGTCTGCTTTCAGAATGTAGTTCGTATAAATAACCTAGAGGGGGCAGTGTGCCTCCAACAACCGTTTTCACTATAGTAGCGCGCAACAGTGACACCTATTGGTGGGCGGCTAAAGTGCTATACTGGGGGAATTTCTAATTTGCAATGGACCTGATCTCACAAAAGTAGGGAAAAAATATACTTCATTGAGCACTACCACACAGTAATGTGAATCTGTCGGTAAATGCATGTGCATGTAAGCACTATATGGACCATTAATCAAGAGGCAATGAAATGGTACCATTGTGTGTGAAGTCAAAGCGAAAGGCACGTTGAAATACGATGTAGTCAAAGCTGTTGGGCAAATCATTAATGTCAGGTGTGGGTCTGAAAAAACTGATCCTCACACGGTTTTTCTCTCTCCCTCTTTGCCTTCTCTCGCCCTCTCCCTGTGTCAGCTGTTCCCAGGTGACAAAAGCAGGGGGACCTATTTTAAGAGCTGATATCACACCTCACCTTCTTTCTCCAAGCAGCACCTATCTTTCTCCATTCCCCCTTCTCTGTGTGATGAGTTGGGTGTCGTGTGGGAATATCGCCCCCTTCACTATTCTCACTCTTTCCTTTCCCTCTCTCACTCTTTTTACATCTCTCTCTCTCTGTCTGCCTGTCTGTCTCTCTGTCTGTCTGTTTTTTTATAAACATAACCAGTCCGCTCTGTAGTTATTTTACCTTATTTCTACTTAGGACCTAATAGCCTCTCTCCCTCTCCGTCTCCCTCTCTCTGTCACTCCATGTCTCTCTCTCTCCCTTTCTCTCTTCTCTCTGTATCTCTCTACCTCTCACCTGTCCTTCTCACCCTCTCTCCCTTTCCCCTATCCCCCTCTCTCCATCCCTTTCTCCCTCTCTCTCAATCTCTCACTATCTCAACCTCTCCCTCTCTCTCTCTCCCTCCCCTCTCTCTCTCTCTCTCTCTCTCTCTCTCTCTCTCTCTCTCTCTCTCTCTCGCACCCCCCCCCGACGGGCGAGGGAAACAGAGATAAAGGAACAAGGAAAAAAAAAACAGAGCACAACAGCAAA
>JAOPJJ010000110.1:8179858-8190426 GCA_027122795.1 Enchelyopus cimbrius | reverse complement strand
GTGTGTGTGTGTGTGTGTGTGTGTGTGTGTGTGTGTGTGTGTGTGTGTGTGTGTGTGTGTGTGTGTGTGTGATGGGTGGGGCGTGTCCTACCTCGACAGCACGTTGAGCATCTCGACCCCCGAGTATCCACCGAAACATGACAACCAGAAGACGGCAGAATTCTAGTGAATCTAGATCTCTTTGTATCTATGGAAGCAACGGATGTATTACAAAAATATATATATGCTGACAGTGATAAGTACAGTGTACTGACTGTACACAAACCAAATACAATTTAAAATAACGTTCACAATCAATGAATCGACACAATAAAACGCCAACATAGGCGTTTAGGCATATCTTACCCGTCGTTAATCGTGAACTGATTAAAAATGTGGGCATGAGTTTGGAATGTATTTCCTTTATTTACTAGAATAATAATCCATAAATTGTACAACACTGTCCGGTAAATCAACAAACGCATTACTACTCTAACCGCACGACTACAGGGAAAACAATACCACGTGACTTGATGTACGGAAGCTCGTCAGGGTGGAAGTGACTTGAATATTTATCACTCGCTTTCCTTAAAGGTGTATTGTCGTTGCAATTTCACCGCAACCTTACGGCCACATTAAGTTGGTATTTAGATGTAATGCATATGTTCGGTCCGTATGAGCCAGCTAACGTAATAGTATAGTATACTTCAATGAAGATGGAAACATTAGCTATACTACAAAATATGATACAGGCGTACAATCTGCCACTAGATGGCAGTGTATAACAATCCCATGTGATTATCAATATTTTCGTTTCTGTCAGACCTTAAATTTTACTAGAAAACGTATTTAATATATTGTTTTTTTATATTTTGTTGTTGTTGTGATTTTGTTGTGATTTTATTGTATTGTTTAATGCGTTTAATAATTAAATGCGTAACACGTGAACGTTAACCTTCTTAATTTTCCTTCCTCGCATTATTTGAACATTTACTTGCATCCACACAATATTCATACAGACTGACTGAACTCTAAATTTAATTTCTGATCATGTTCCTCGCACACACACACACACACACACACACACACACACACACACAGACACACACACACACACACACACACACAAACACACACATACGCAGCAGTAGGAAGAAAAATAGGATAAGTGTGTCGGTATAGCGCGGCAGAGCAGATTGAGATGCGACTCTGCGGTGTGTAGGGCAGTGACCTTCACGGCGCCTCAGATGCACTGATTTCTGATTTAGTGTCGATCCGCCGCGCTTGTCAGGGCCTGCAAGGTGCTTTCCATGCGGTAATAGAAAAGCTCAAGGGCAGAGAGAGAGAGAGAGAGAGAGAGAGAGAGAGAGAGAGAGAGAGAGAGGGAGAGAGAGAGAGAGAGGGAGAGAGAGAAGTAGTGTAGCTGTGTTAGTGATGGTGGTGGTGGAGGTTTGTGGTGGTTTTGGATTTGGGGGTGGTGGGTTTAGCGGTGGTGGTGATGGTGCTGATGGTGGTGTGTTAGTGGTGGGTTAAGTGGTGGTGGTGGTGGTGCTGGTATTGGTGGAGTTGGTGGTGGTGGTGGAGGTTTGTGGTGGTGTTGGATTTGGTGGTGGTGTTGATGGTGGTGGTGTGGAAGTAGTAAGGCTGTTTAACTCTCTATCTTTGGTGTGGGAAGTGAAAATGTGAAATGAAGCGAGGAGTGTGGAGGCTGGGTTGTAGATCGAGAAGCCTCTAGGAGGCCAAGACCGTTCAGAGGCCTGAGGAACCTCCAGGGGGCCGGACCATGTTGGCCTGAGGAACCTCCAGGGGGCCGTACCATGTTGGCCTGAGGAACCTCCAGGGGGCCGGAGCAGAGGTCATGCATGACTGCATCCTCTCAGCTGCTTCTTGATTGGTCATCTTGATCCTGGTTTAAAGGTGGGGTATGGAATTCTCTTTTTTGGCAATTTTTGCAAAATTACTTGAAATCCTTATCATAACCCACTTACAGCCACTGACTTGGAAGCACTGACATGGAAATTAAACAAGTCAATCATCTGTGGAACGGGCAGGGCTTGGAAAACTCCAGCCAATGATTTCCAAGACCACCGAGAGGCATTGGACATTAAGTACGTCAATCAAAGTCCTACTGCACTCCCATGTTTATGTTCTTGGAATGGAGTCAGCGTTGAAGGAAAGCGGGTAGGACCATTTGGGTTGCTGGTCTAAAACACACAGATTGGGTCACCCTATTCGGGCAGACTTTTGCCTTCTTTCTCTCTTTCCTTCTCTTTCTCTCTGACTCAGTGAACCTCTGATGTTCTCCTCATCTTCTCCTCATGAATAGATAACCAAAATCAAATCTCTTCATTTGCATGTAATGCAATTAGAAGACTTTCTTCAAACAATGACTGATGAGGGATCTCTGATCAGTCCGTCTGTCTGGACGATCCTACCAGGACATCATCTGGAGAAAGGTGTGTGTGTGTGTGTGTGTGTGTGTGTGTGTGTGTGTGCGGGTGTGTGTGTGTGTGGGGGGGGGGGGGAGTTATCTTCAGATGGGATTCTGTGGCGCCATCTGGAACAGCAACGAGCTCGAGATACTCCAGACCCTGCCTGTCAAATCCTATTACATTGGTTCTCCATTACTAGTGTCTACAAGTCCTGAGTTGGTACCTGTGTTTCCATAACTCATACCAGTCATACAATACTTATTATATTGTAGGCCATTTTCATTGCATAGGCTATCTTTTATTGTAACATGGCTTTATTATAATAATGAAATCATCTTGTATATGATCATTTGTAGTTTTATTTTATCTTTGATGTAGGCCTATGTCTCTAATCTGATCTAGACTGACTGATCGAAACATCTCTAATGCAAGTTAAGACTGAAACATGAACACGTGAACATTTGGCTATTCTTGGTATGGATAACAATAAGACAGGGCAGGCATCTCTCAACAGAGTATTGATGCATTTTGGTTCCAACAATTTCATCTTGTTCCGCTAGCCAGACCCTAGCATCACCGTCAATTGATTCTGAACCCATCTCCGCTGTGTAATGTTGTTACTGCGATGCTCCCAACTTTGACGCTGCGATAATCCAGCTAGAATGCCTTCACGTATTTCTTAGATTTTAGCTTTCAAAGACAAGCGTTCATGATCACATCTTAACGCATTTATGCAAAGAAAGAAAAATTGCGCATTACATGTTTTTCTGTCGTTGACTTAATGTAGGCCTACATAGACACAAACACATACACGCATACATAAACAATCACGCACACGCATCTTTAACACTCTTAGAAACAGGAGAATTAATGAGCTCTCATTCATAGCCCTGAAAGAGAGAGCCCTATTCACCCTTGGATGGTTTATTGACTGATTTCATTTATTTGTGTGAAATAAATAGGAGGTAAACATTGGCTGGCTCCCACATTTTCAGCGACACACTCGCTGCACTGCACTGGGAGAAATGATCGCGCCAACAGCAGGTCAGTGATTGGCTCGCTCCTCAATGTGTGACAAATTACCCAATAAAAAATAGGTTACCCGTTTCCACAAACTAATTAACCTGCGTGATAGTGAAACAAATTATTACATTTATGTAATATTATTTCACATCTGCTGCTAGACTGCTAAATATTTTCCCTCTATCTTGCCTTGTTTTCTTCCGCCTTTTTGCATCACAGTCATAAGACTGCAAGGTTACACACAGATGTGCACACTCTCTGAACATGTACATTTTTAACCTCATTTCAGAAAACACTTGAATAGTGTGTGTATGTGTGTGTGTGTGTGTATATATATAGGGGGGGGGGGTTGTTATTATAATATCAGAATAGTGATACAAATAATAATTATTATTATTATTATTGTTATTACATATATAATCAAAATAATTATTATGAACCATACCATTTAACGGATTGGTTTGTTGAAGTAAAAATGTAGCATTTTTTTTTACAGACAAAGACAAGGGTTAGGGTTAGGACTTACTTCCAAGGCAACATAAGATAATACAAAAACGTAGCCTACTAACAATAATTCGGATTGTGTTCATGGGTCAACGGATTATGTTCGTGCATTTTCGATTGTGTTCATGGTATTTTGGATTGTGTTCATGGTATTCTGGGTCATCGGTTTTCCAAGGGCTCACGTGGATAATAGTGTATCTTCAGCAATGAGATGGACGCTATTTTCTTTTGCCGTTTGGCTTGCCTTATTTACCGCGTAATACATTATGAACACACTTCAGGCGTACGCAGCTAATTTGTCAAACTCATCCACACCTTCGAGTACAGTGTGTGTGTGTGTGTGTGTGTGTGTGTGTGTGTGTGTGTGTGTGTGTGTGTGCGTGCGTGCGTGTGCGCGCATGCGGTTCGTCTCACGGTTGTATTTTCATCTGTCGAGGGAAACTTTGTCGATAGA
Organism: Enchelyopus cimbrius; assembly: GCA_027122795.1. Taxonomy (NCBI): domain Eukaryota; kingdom Metazoa; phylum Chordata; class Actinopteri; order Gadiformes; family Gaidropsaridae; genus Enchelyopus; species Enchelyopus cimbrius. Next base: position 8,186,034 of record JAOPJJ010000110.1, on the reverse strand, counting down.
GGCCAAAGCCCTGAATGTCCTTACGTAATCATCCCTCGTCACAATGGGCATATGTGTTTCAAGTACGACAGGCCTCTCTGGTAGTAGGCCTAATTGTCTTTCTAAATGTCTTATATTTGAGATACGTCAGTATAAGGCAATATAAACCAGGCAACGGGCATACTAATGCATTCTTTAATTCTGGTGATAACGTTGGTTTGAGAACTTATGAAATACCCCTGAACGTAAACTATATGTGCACTGGTTCTATGGGCTATATTGGTGTGTGTGTGTGTGTGTGTGTGTGTGTGTGTGTGCGCGCGCGCGCGCATGCAGTGAATGAACCCCTTGAGGGAAGTGATTTCCTTCTATGATGGAACCGTCGTCATAATGTAGGAACAGGCTCTAAAAGTGACAGCCTTCTGTCAACCAGGGGATGGCGTGCGGTAAGCGGGGATGGAGATGTTAGTCCTTGATCCTTGAGAGAGCCGTAGTGGCCATCGAGGGGCCGTTACAGCAGCCACTCAAATCATATCCGCACGCACATCATATAGCATGTAGGCCTATAATACATAATAATAATAATAATAATAATAATAATAATAATAATAATTATTATTATTATTATTATTATTATTATTATATAGCCTCATCATATCATATATATATATATATATATATATATATATATCACACCGAACCAGCACACGAAAAAAGCCCCGGACTACATGAACAGACCAAGTAGAAGATGGTAGACAGGGATTAATGAAATCAATTAACAATTGAAGGCCATCAAACGGTTCTGATCCAACTTAATCATTGATCTATCAAGTTCATGCAATCCTCATCTGTGGGCAAACTCTTTTACATATCACGTTTCAAATACATTATGCAACCTTTAAGTGAAGTGTTTGAGAAATTGGTCATATGTACTGCCTTAATTTTCCTTAAAATGTAATATTATTTTAAAAGATGCAGATGAAGATTCAAGGTTAGCGTCTTATAGGCCTAGATGTTATGACATGGATAAAACATGAACATAGCCTACTTTTTTAAGCCGCAAAACAAACACAACAGTAAGCTTCTTGTTCATAATAATGTAACCTATAAATGTTATAGGCCTACTAGATCAAAACACAGCAACACATGACATCTTAATTATCACCGATTGTTAATCAGACCAATCCGCTTTGGCCAAAACGAAACTGAATTGACTTTTGCAGAGAAGTTCTGGTCTGTTAAAACAGTTTCTAACAAGATCGAAGGATGGTTTACTTTTCAGATGAATCCCTAAAGTCGATGGAACACATCGAAATACAACCTCTGATAGAAGCCCATTCCCGCAAGTACAAAAAGAAACCAAGTCATAGGCGTACTTATGAGAAGAAGAAAAAAATCGAAATCATGCGATAAAAAGACGAAATTATAAGATAAAAACTCATAATAATGAGATTAAAAAGTCAAAATTATTTCGACTTTTTCATAATTATTTCATAATTATGGGGATTTTTTCCTTTTTATACTGGCTGGAATGGGCTTCCATAGAGGTCTTTCTACATTTGAAGAAAAAAACAACGACTGTTGATTCGTGTTGAGACGTATGAAAATGATTTTTTTTAATTCATTTACATTAATTCATATAAACATGTCCATGGACCAAAATGATTCGTTTAAACATTTAAGAAACGTATATTCAGTTAGCACAGACGATTAATTTAGAACATAAGTTAATACAAACGGACCAAATGGGAACAAGAGTCTGCCCGCTACTCAAACATCGTCTAGAAACAGATTAAAGGTCCATTTAAATGGCATCATTATATGCCTCCGTCCTATTCGGCTTGGCCAGCACATGCAGTTTAAGTTCCATTTTGATTAGTGATGATAAACGTGTCTTCATTCTCGCGCGTATCGGCTTTGTACTTTTTTTTTCTCCACACAAAAAAAACCTCCGACTGACTTCAATTCCAGACGTGCACGCGCATGCCCTGGCCCGTGCGGCTTCATGCTGTGCTGAAGGTGAGCTTGCGCCGACTTTCTACATAAAATATCAGGGACAGATTTTCCAAAAATTCGAAACTTCAGAAATGGTCGGTCACCGAAAAAACACACATGTTGAAGCCCTGCTACCAAAAATATGACGTTTTGTAAAATAAATAAATAAATACATTATAACATAAATAATAAATAAATAGATAGTAGTTAAACACTTTAAAATATGGTCAATAGTTAAATAAACAACAGTTGTAATGCATGCGAAACAATATGTCCTTCCCCCACCCCGCCCCATTATGTTATACAGAGGCCATTACTTGAGTGTCCTAAATATCGGCAGCTCTTCATTTCTCCGGTTTTGGCCGAAAAAAAAAGCCTTGTCTTTATTTCTGCGTTTAGTCAACAACGAAGTATCCCACGTTGACTTCCAGCAGGCCTGTTGTTGGATGGTTGCATTGTTAGTGATTTTAAAATAAACGCCGAGTGGTAAAGTGAAGCTGCAAAATAGCAAGACAGTTTTTTGGGAGGCCATGTAGGCCTAGTCGTTGATGGTCCAGTTATAGATCGTGTTAAAGGTGGGTGCTAGGTGAAGCTCATGGAGACCGTATGCTCCAGGGCCTTGCGTCGCAGCGACGCGATGCTGGTCCCTCTCCACATGTCACTGTCCGGGGAATTGCAGAGCTGAGGCGACCCGCCCACGTTGGTCGGTCCGGAAAGAGACCCGGGTACCATACCGGGAAAGGAGGGTTGGTACAAGTGAGACTGAAGCCCGGAACCGTTAGAGGACATGTTGGAGAGGCCCATGGAGTTGTGGTTCGGACCCGCCGCGCCCAGACTACACTGCGACAGCGACTGCGCCATGGCCTGCTGACGGCCCAGCGCCGGTGGCAGCTGGAGCTGGGACACGCCGGGCATCCCCGCGGTGGCCCAGCGAGTGTCGTTCGCGTGGAAAGAGCAGAGGCTGTCGCCCATCGCGGCCGCGGCCGCAGCGGCGGAGGGGAACTGCTGCAGACCGTGGTGGGTAGGCAGCAGAGTCCCTGGGTTCCGGAACACGTTGGAGGACTTCTTGCGTTTCTTCCACTTGGCCCTTCGGTTCTGGAACCACACCTGGCGGGGGGAGGTGTTGGGGGAGAGGGTGTGAGTGGGGGAGGAAAGACGCGGCACCTCGCAACGCAATTGTTTCAGGTCTGAAGCTGTGCAAAGGAAGACAAGCAGTGCTTGAGTTTAGGGGGGCTGACATAAAGATGGTAGAATTCACCTCTCCCCCCCCCCTTCTAAAAGGGCCATCCGCCCTTCCCATCCCCTGTTATTTTGACAATTAATGTTATATTATTAATGAAATATGACCACTATTTCAACATTTTGTTTTTGGGAATAGGCCTATAGGTTAAACTACTGTGGACGAGGGAAACGTGCACATAATGACCATCCCACCTGATTTATTCTTACAACTCGAGTAGGCCTAAGACAACAGCTTAAATCTTTAAGGCAGACTTATAATTGAATAGTTGTATAATCTGATTGATATATTCTAATAACCAGACAGAAAGGACGAATCCAAAACGTTAGCAATTTGTCTCCGTAATTTAGATTTAAATCTATCTACAGTTTTACCCAATGTACGCCATAGCATTGTAGCGATCCAATTACAAGCAGCCATAAATCAGTCAAGAAAAACAGGACATTGGGAATAACAGGTCTATTCTATGTATAAAATCCATAGGAATATAATAGCCTATTTCGTGGTAAGCGAGAGTTGATGATTAATGTGAAGTTTGGGTTGAGAAAACGGCGCATCGAAATAAGAACAGCCAATCTCACATGGCGCCGGTAAGCCAGCCGTGAAATCCGACCTGAAATACATTACACTTCAGAAGGAAAAGAAAACGCGATTCCTCATGCCGCGCAAAAGACAGAGCGCGCGCTCTACCCGGGCCGCCATTAAGACGTCGCCTGACAAGGCTATCACTAAAGCGGCCTCACAGCTACTAGGGTCACACACACACACACACGCGCGCGCGCGCAATTTAATCATCGTGTTGGCGGCCATCCTAAATGTTAATGGTTATTTCCAGAAAGTATTATTTTATGTAAATATGATATCGATATTGAATCTACCCATGCAATAATATTAGGCCTAGCCTATATAAAATAAATGATTTCACATTTGGATGACCTTAACGCAATCCCATTGTGGTTAAGGGAAAATATCTGTGTCATGTTGTTTGAGTTTAGGTGAAACTTATTTATATTATAATTATTCCCAAAAGCTACACACTGCATTCTTGCAGGCCTGCAGTTACTATGTAACAAAACATTACTTTTTTATCAATACATTATGCTATATCGCGACAGCGCAGATTAAAAAAATTGTCATTTTAAGGGGGAGGGCTGATTTGAGTTTGTTGGTGAATTCAGTCACCGTGGTTTTATCAACGTTACAAACGAGATGTTCACAGAACATCATTAATAGAAATAACGTTTTATGATTGTTCACCTTCATTGATTAAAGGGTTGGTTGGATAATGAAATAGGCGACATTTGTGTTCTTTATATATCTTAACAAAACTACCGTATGTACTTAATAGCATAATTACACTCTTTTATAGTGTAATCATGCTATTAAAAAAACGAACCCATATTTTAAGCGCAGTTCCTCATATCACATTGCATTGGAGTTACATTTTTGAATGAAAGAGAAATAGCCTACTTGTACAAATATTGAAACGAATTAAATAGGCTACAATTTCAATAGTGCTAGGCTAGCCTATATCAGTCACCTTTTTTTTCTTTCTTTTTTTAATATATTTTGTCCTAAACTTCATTTTTTTGTATGTCCTCTATTCAGCATTATTCTGAACAACAATAATTACAATGACTTGTTATTATGGATAACCTGAAAACATATGAATCACAGCCTCTATTTACCTGTACTCGGGACTCCGTGAGGCCGATCCGGAGCGCCAGTTCCTCCCGCATGAAGATATCGGGGTAGTGGGTTTTAGCGAAGCTCCGCTCCAGCTCGTTCAGCTGGGCCGGCGTGAAGCGGGTTCGGTGCCGCTTTTGTTTCTGGCTCTGCTGCCCTCCTCCTCCTGAGCCCTGGTTCTGGTTATTCTGCTGCTGTTTCTCTTGATCTCCTTTAGCACTGCTGACCGCCACCGAGGATCCACCGGTAGAGCCCCCGTTGTGGATGTCATCTCCCGGCAGCATCGTGGCTCCTTCCAGGTGCCCGTCCGAACCTGGACCGAGATCGGCGGGATGGCCCGGTGGGTCCCCGGGGCCTCCCCCGCCTAGCCTACACTTCAGCGCCTCCCGGTGTCCGAGCAGCTCCGCCGCGGCATCCTTCATCCCTGCAGCGCGCCACCAATCAAAACCTTTGGTTAGAAGTGATCGAAGCGCACACTTAATTCCCTGCATTATTTGTTAAGGGGGAACATTTTTCAAAAATGCATTTGTTAAGGGATTAATGCATGGAAACATTCCAGATTGATTACATTCATATAGGCTACATATATTGAACTACAACGAGAGACTGAGTAAATGCTTTACACACAGATGTATTTAACATCGAAGATAAGTTAGAAGTTAAATACTTGACAAACATAGACCAAATCAAGAACGAAGATACAAGAAGTGCATGCCCAACGTTCGACTTAAATAAAATTCATTCATTTCGATTAGGAAAAAAAAGTGGTAAATTGAATTACGCAGTAATAAAATAGCCTAATTACGTTTCCAATAAATTAGTTCAATCACATTAAGACAATAAAAAGAAACAAATTGACAATTTTCAGAGCTTTGATTGAGATGAGAAGAGCCTCCAGCTTACAGTAGAGTTGAAGACCGGAGTTTGGTGACGAGAACTCACCGAGGCGAGCATCCAGGAGGTCGGCATGCGACAGCATTGCTCACCGCTCCGGGGCGAGAAATGCTATTCCCCAAAAAAATCTCTAGGACTTTAACCTATTTAAGGAATATATACGGCCCCTAAATGAGAGCAAATTCGGTTGTGGTTAAAAGGGAGGTTCGTTGCATTATAATGTACTTTAGAGGAATGGGGGAGGCGCTTAACAACGGAATGAACCCCTGAGCCTCCCACAAACGAGGACCAATCAGAATTGAAGCTCAAGAATGTGTCTGACACACCACCGCGACACCTGGCGGGGAGCGGGGGCGGGGGGGGGGGGGGGGGGGGGGGGGGG